>CM035182.1:9281355-9302183 GCA_020233015.1 Callinectes sapidus | reverse complement strand
CCAGCATAAATATGACACACATATATTCCTAGTATACGGCAGTAACTCTTTAACTTGTTAATAACTCACCTATGAGGGTGTAAAGAGAAATAAGTCCAACTTTGTGGGTAGAGCGTGGACCGTGGTACCAGCCGTGGTAGCAGACGACGGTGGGGTGATTCTTGAATACCGTGCTACGACGGTGGGGATACGACGAGCGTTCTTGCATACGGCCCTTAGACGAGCTAAACAAACCAAAAAGCGTGCATGAATGCGCTTATGGTTGGCTCGTCGCGAAAAAGAAAGTGTGTACCACAGGCTGTTGAAAGAGCTGAGTGTAGACGATCATGAGACTCTGAAGAATTGGATTCGGTTGGACAAGAACCAGTACCACAGACTTCTGGAGTTAGTGACACCTCTCATTGCCAAAAGTGACACGAGGATGAGGAAAGCTGTCACTGCAGGAGAGCGTTTGACACTGACACTTCGTTACTTGACTACAGGTTAGTTTCAATGAAAAGTAGGGCAAAATTTTATTATCAGTTGAAGCTCTCATTATGAGTGATTTCAACCCCATGTATACCCACCGCAAATCATTGATAATGACAACGATTTTTAAACATTAGGTTAGGTTAAGTTGGTTTGGTTTGGTTAGGTTAGGGTAAGGGGGTCGATGGTTAGCGGTATTATTGCAAGCTTTTACCAGTCTCAACATGGCATTTCTTACCCTTATTATCAGTTGAAGCTTCTCTTTATGAATAATTCCAACCCCATGTATAACCCAACCTAAGCTTTCATGGTTCAATTATATCATTATTACTGATATTACTTGACCTTGATATTGTTATACGCCACGACATACGAGTAATTGGAAACTAGATCAAGGTTTATCAAATCTAGATCCGAATCACCCCAGTTGACTCTAGTATCTAGTATGTAAGTGAATGTTTACCATACACCATTACCTACAAACCTTTCATAATTTCAGGGGAATCTCCAGTTTCACTCGCCTGCCAGTTTCCCATCAGCCACAACCTTATCTCTTCAATTATACCTTCAGTATGTAGAGCCATCTACCAAGTTCTGCAGCCACAGTACCTTCACCTTCCAAGAAACCAAAGTGAGTGGCAGCATGTTGCAAACCAGTATGCAAGATGGAATTTTCCTATGTGCATTGGGACTCTGGATGGCAAGAGAGTTGTAATTTCTAAGCTACCACGTTCTGGGTCTGAATATTATGATTATAAGTGCCATTTTAGTCTCATCATGATGGCACTGGTGGATGCCCAGCTACAAATTCATGTATGTTGATGTAGGTGCTAGTGGTCGAACTAGTGATGCTGGAGTGTGGGAAAGATGTGGCCTCAGAGATGCTATTGAGAAAAACAAGTACATATTCCACCTTCTACTTCTATTCCATTCACCAGGAGGAAATGTCCTTTTGTAATAGTTGGTGATGATGCCTTTCCTCTCAAAACATACCTCATGAAGCCAAATCCTGGGAAAGAGCTACCCAATGAGAAGCTAGTTTTCAACTATCGTCTGTCACGTGCAAGGCGTACGTCTGGAAATGCTTTTGGAATTATGGCTACAAGATTTCAGATTTACAAAAAATCTATTAACACATCTGAGAATGTTAAAGATATAGTTCTTGCCACTGCAGTACTCCACAATTATCTAAGGGTAGATTCTGAAAAGAATCATGCAGCAAAACACTACTCCCATGGAAAACATAGACATGAAGAAGTGGAAGATGTCCTCCAGGAAGCATTTCAGAGACTTCAACTCATTGGCCGAGGTCACAGTAGTGATGCTAATGTGGTGCTGGAAACATTAAAAAAATACTTCAATAATGAAGGAAGTGTTGCATGGCAAGCAGAGATAATTCACAGGCATTAATTCTCATTTTTATATCTGTAAACCTAGGAAGATTTTGTTTTTTCTGTTCATATATGTACAGATAATCATGTATTTTGCCTCGTTTTAACGGGACTGATAAGTTCACGCCTCCCGCACCTTGCAGAAGTGAGAGCACCACTATGCTTGGTCAGGCATCTGACTGACAGTAATATATTAAGTTTATTAGTAATTGTAAGTGATATTAGTCTGGGTAAAGTCTTTCAGAAATAAGTTTAATAGTCTGGATTAAGTTTATATGTGATATTAGGATTTATTTAATCTGGATTGAGTATAGTTGCTAAGGTTAGGACAATAATAGTTTGGATTAAGGTTATTTGAATTAACAAGATGAATTGTTGTTAGCTTAAGTTTTTCCATAGAATGTAGATGTTTTTTTTCTGGTATTGGTAATGAGTATGGGAGTGTTACAGCTTACTTAGAAATTCTGTAAACCTTATCCCAACAGTTTTTGCCCTTGTATTGTCAATCCCACACAGTCCCTCTTGGGACGACATCGGCGAAGTGGAGGAATTACACTTGGTGGAGGTGTCAGGTGGAGGAGGAGAACTGAACGCAGTGAAGGCTCGAGATGGAATGTATTTCGTCAAACAGATAGTCAATGACATTACTTTTCATGATGAAGATTAACATTTAATTAATCATCAAAGTACTTAGAATAGACATTCATAACACACAATAAACCGTTTTACATACAAATAGCAGTATTATACATGGAAATAAAGAAAAACTTGCAACATTTAAGAATCTTTTCACCTCTAGTAACCCTAAACAACCCAGCACAGAAATCACTCGATCATTATCTCGAACACTCATTCACCAAACTGAATCATTAACTCACACACCCTCGCTGTCTCGAACATCCTCCCCACCATAGGAGTATCAGACTCCTATTCTCTGTATCCAAAGTATCTTGAATTGCAGATATGCACTAAATACAAAACAATTCCCAAAGGGTATACTATAAATCTTAACAATACCACAAAGAAATCACCTTACAGGTTGCTTCACCATGCGTCCCGAACGAGTAGGGATATAGATACATGGCGAGAGTTACCACAATCATTACCTTCAGTCCTAACGTCTTCTTTTCCTACAACCCAAGATGCTGCATCAGTTTCATCACAATAACTAGTCACCTCCAAGTCGCGCTATCTTTGCACAGGCCTACATATAACACCCTTTGAAGTCCGAACTTTCACACTTCTAGTGACATTGTCTTTGCCAGGAAACATATCTACTACTACACCAAGGGGCCAATACATTCTTGGAGTATTATCTTCCCGAATCATTACAAGAGAGCCTTTCTTAAGGTTGCACCTAGGAACAAAACCTTTGTTTAACCTGGAACTCAACTTAGTAATCTTTTATGTGCGAGCCTCTCATTATCCTGTAAATCAGACTTAGCTATATCAGACTTCCAAGGTAAAGTTACCTCATATCTACCATTAACAAAGGAAACTGTCTTGTTAAATTTTTCTTGAACATAGTTCATAGGAATAGAACTAAAATACAACTCATCAGGGGTAACTCCAATGCTTTCTAAGTCCCAAAACTTATTTACTTCACACTCTGTCACATGATTAACACACAAAAGCTGAGCAAGTGGGCTACTTTGTTCATCTGTGGTCCAAGAACCTGATAATAACCACCCAAACACACTCTTCTGGGCAACCAGTCCTTCAGTCAGCAAAACCTGGTCAGGGAGCATAAATTTCCAGTAAAGGTCAAGTCCCATTAATATGTCCACAGTCACATTTCTATCTGTCAAATAATCATCAGCAAGAGGTAAGCTTAACTTGTTAACAAAATGCAAGGGAACGCTTTGGCGGAACAATGTAGGACAAATGGTAGTAATATCAACTGCTTGTAATGAATGTCCTATACCAGTGCGGTCCTTAATACAAAAGTCATAAATGTTACACATGTGACCCATCGTGGTCTTCTTACCAAAAGCAGAATAACTCACCGGCTCAGAACACACCCACTTTGGTCGAACTTTCTTAAAATTATTGGACATATAAGGCCTGTCTGAACCATTGTCAAAGAGCACAGCAGCCTCAACACATTGTCCTTGTTCACCACACACTTTCACCTTTGCCGTCTGTAAAACAGTACAAGTTGTATACACAGAGTTATCACTTTTAGACCCACTCTGAAATACGCCAACATGGTTTACCTGAGGGGGCGAGCGAACTTCTGTCTCTTCTTCCTTGGTGTCGTTACTGGATAGTACAAGCTGGTTCGTAACAACACTGCTGTCTTTAGTCTCGCCGCCAGACACAACCTTTCTACAACATAGCACACTATGATTACCCTTACAATGTGCACACTTTGCCTTACATCCCCTTGCTATATGTCCCTTGGTAAGGCACCGGAAATACAGGTTACCAGACTGAATTTGCTCTGCTCGTTCAGCTATAGGTAACTTTAACACATTAAAGCATCTCTCACTTGGATGAGACTTGTTGCAGAATCCACACTTTACCTGTCCCATCGTTGTAGTCTGAAGAACAGAAGCAGTATGACGTGGTGTTCTCCTTTCATGTCCCGATACGCAAGAAACTTCTTCCTTGTTCCCTTCACCTCGAAAGGATTCTGATCTTTCTCTACGTTCTAATTCCTGTTGAAGAAACTTCATAAGCCATGAAAGATCGCTCTCATGCCCCGAACCCTCTCTGGACCATTTCATGCGTAAGTCGTGTGGAAGGCGTGACAAAATAACTGGAGTCAAAATTACACCATACTGATCTTCCTTCACATTCAATACTTCCAAATTACGCACATGCGACACAAGTTGATCTTGCATTTTCCAGAGTGAGGTAATATACTGTGGTCCATGGTCTTAGGAAGAGCAGTAATATTTAACAGTGCTTGAATATAGGCAAAGATAATGCGTTCGGATCTACCGAACCTCTCTTTCAACAACGAACAGGCAGTAGGGTAATTAGCGGCAGTGAGTGACAATCCTTGTATCACCCTTCTAGCTTCGCCCTCGAGGGAGGCATGGAGATAGCCAAACTTACTGACATCTGGAAGGTTTGACTCGTCCACTAATGCCATAAATTGATCCCAAAAGGACTGCCATTCAAGAACATCTCCACTAAACTTGGGTAACTGAATAGTAGGCAATTTTACTGTGTTAATCACTGAATCAGCACCAGAACTCTTAATACTAGAAGCAGTCTCACCTTTTGGTTTCTCCTTAGCCATTTCCAACAACATCTGGGCAGCTTGGAGCCTTGGGACTCTTACTTGTCTGCGAAACTGGTCGGCTTCGTCAATATCCTCTTCTAACTTCTTGGGATCACTTATCAGCAACTCCACAGAACTCTGGGCGTCGTCCAAGGATGCCAGTCGCCGATCCAAGTCATCGATAGCGTCCTCCAATGCCACTCGTCCTACGTCGTCGTCAGCCAGCAACTCCTTTAGGGCTTTAGCAGACCGGCTGACCCAACCCCGCGCTGCCGCTCTCCTCCTCTCTACTGTCTTCTTATCTTCATCCATTTCGCCAACTTCAGGGAGAAGCCTCTAAAACTGTACGAGGAGTCCCTGTTCGGGCGCCAATATTGTCAATCCCACACAGTCACTC
This sequence comes from Callinectes sapidus, assembly GCA_020233015.1. Taxonomy (NCBI): domain Eukaryota; kingdom Metazoa; phylum Arthropoda; class Malacostraca; order Decapoda; family Portunidae; genus Callinectes; species Callinectes sapidus. The sequence goes on along the minus strand of CM035182.1, from coordinate 9,296,695 downwards.
TTGAGTCGACATCGGCGAAGTGGAGGATTTACACTTGGTGGAGGTGTCAGGTGGAGGAGGAGAACTGAACGCAGTGAAGGCTCGAGATGGAATGTATTTCGTCAAACAGATAGTCAATGACATTACTTCACATGATGAAGATTAACATTTAATCAATCATCAAAGTACTTAGAATAGACATTCATAACACACAATAAACCGTTTTACATACAAATAGCAGTGTTATACATGAAAATAAAGAAAAACTTGCAACATTTAACAATCTTTTCACCTCTAGTAACCCTAAACAACCCAGCACAGAAATCACTCGATCATTATCTCGAACAATCATTCACCAAACTGAATCATTAACTCACACACCCTCGCTGTCTCGAACACCTTGTATAAGTTTACATGCCTTCATACTTTATCTGCTCCGTTTTCAACATTATTAATAGCATCAACTAACTATTTTTTTTACATGAACATAGCATAAAGAGACATGAATATTATACTTATTTCCTGAGGGAGGCAACAAATTTCAAGATTTACTTTTCTGAAAAAGTCATTGAGCTTCATAACTTCCATTAACGTGAAGGCTGCCGACATCCTTTTACCTGCAGGTAAGTCGCGCATCCAGTGAGTGACCATTCTGCCAAAACTTAAGCTAAAATCATCTTTTTCCGAGTGAGTCTGTTTGAGATTATGTAGGGCTTCTCTGTAGTCCTCAATTTTGCTCAGGTCATTCTTCTTCCTCTTTTGTTTAAGCAATGTGGTAGTACCACAGGAGTCCACAGGTGGGATTCCTGTTGTTGACAGCAATGCACTGCCTGCCACTGGTGAAGGTGCCCGTGGTTGGGTTGTACAACTTTCAGACAATGGTGTAGATATGAAAATACTACACGAATCGGATGGCGATGGGGTTAAAGAGAACAAAGGTGAAGTAGTTGAGGAGCTGTTGGGGAATATGATGCATGGCTCTTGTGTCCCATCTTCATGAATGAGGATGGCGGAGCTGTCCACTGACACGTTAGCCTATACAAAAAAGAATAAAGTAAGATTATATCAGAGTAGGGGGAAAAATATAGCCGCATAATGTGACACCAGACAAGGTGGGAGATATATGTGACCCATAAGTGTAAAAACAACCACTCAACATGTAAATATTATTAAGAAAATTCATGGTTCGCACTTGATCTGTCTTAAGTTTTTGGTACTACAATAACGACATCCAATACCAACATGAGAGGGACATCAGATGTTTATTTGGCTGAAGGCAATAATTACTGTTTTCATACATACTATGGGAACAGTATTATTTATCATTTGTCCTCTAAACTGTAATGGAGAATTTTCTTGGTTGATTAAAGGTAAATACCAACTGCTTATACAATAAAATAAAAAACATTATAGCACTGTGCTTACCTCTTCTGTGAAGGAATCACTGGCCTATTTGGTGTAGTTTTTCAATGTGTCCTTCAAAAAAGACAACATCAAACAACTCCCACTTGGAAGTATAGTGACCAGCTGATCCGCTTGGGATTCCGTGCACTTTGCGGTACCCCTTCATGAAGTATGTGCGAAGGTTGTTGTACTTCGATCTCACTTGCTCTGAAAGAAATATATATAATCTTAAATTTCCATGCAAGTGAGGGAGTAACGTAACACAGTTGTCTTTCACTTTAATATTTTCAGTACCATTTATGTTTAATTAAGAATTGATGTCAGAATGGCTCCTGATGAAGATGGCTTCCACTGACCATCCTCCCTGCCAGCTACAAACATTTACAGTACCATTTATCTTTAAGAATTTATGTCAGAATGGCTCCTGATTGATATGGCTTCCTCAGACCATCCTCTCTGCCAGCTTGATATAATTTCCACTATTATGTTGCTTTGGCAGCATTTTTTTTTTTCATCTTTCGGCTATTACCATTTTGGGGTCGCCACAGCGGATCACTCGTCTTGGACGAGCTCCGCATATTGAGTTGCCAGATAATTTTACGCCGGATGCCCTTCCATGACGCAACCCTCCCCATTTATCCAGGCTTGGGACCGGCACTGAGTTGCACTGGCTTGTGCCCCCAGTGGCTGGGTGTGTGTGTGTGTGTGTCACACACTACACACCGGGACGGCGAGGCCACAATCCCTCGAGTTACATCCCGTACCTACTTGCTGCTAGGTGAACAGGGGCTAGATACGTATTAAGAGGCTCGCCCATTTGCCTCGCCGCACCCGGGAATCGAACCCGGGCCCTCTCGGTTGTGAGCCGAGCGTGTTACCACTACACTACGCGGTGGAGCATAACAATGGAAATTTTGAGTTGGACGGTGAATTTCTTTTTTTTTCATGGGTGTTATGGTTAGGTTAGCTTCGGTTAATAGGAATAGGTTAGGTTAGGTTAAGCCTAGTTAGGTTAGATTGTTCTGGTTTAATTAAGTTAATATGCTAGCGCCCACACCGAGACATAATCCAGCATGGCTGCAAAGAAATTGTGGAAGAAAGTAAAAATTTACCGATAGAGGTTCTCATTCGGAGAGGCAGTACAAAGACGAATGACTAAAACGATACAGGGGATGGGGGATATTTCGTATACATGGAGATTAATACTAAATTTGCATTCACTAAAGAGACGCAGATTAAGACGGAACCTGTTAAAAGTTTATAAGTGGTATAAGGGTTACAACTGGGAGGACATAAAATTCTTAGGATCAGGATAGAACAACAAATAATGGGTCCAAGCTTGAAAAATTTAAGTTTAAGAAGGAGATAGGAAGATATTGGTTCTCAAATAGAGTGGTGGATGAGTGGAACGGATTTAGCAATGAGGTTATTAACGCTAGGACAATAGGGAACTGGAAAGGATATGCTATGGATTCTCATTACTCCCTGTAATGTTGATGAGTTCCGGGAAGCTGTCTCGTAGGGCACAGGTTATTGTGTTGTAAGCCGGTCTTTTCGGGCCTTTTTTTTTTTTTAATAACAATCGTCCGTGTGGTCCCAGAGGCACCTATGGCTTCTTATGGTGAAAGCAATATCTGGTAAAGGCGGCGTCACACTAGCACTTTTCCGTCAACTTTCTGAAGACTCAACTTTTGTCGACGATCGTCCTCACACACAAGCCCGCGCTTTCGCCTTGTCGCATTGTCGACTGTAAACAAGCATGGCTCCACTACCGCCCCAGGAAGCCGCTGCTGCCTTGTATTTTATTATGTGTGTAGAGAGGAGACGAGCCATACTAGCCAAGAATGTTTCCCTCAAACTGCACGTGACTGCATTATATGCTGCCCTCTTGATGCCTTTCTTGCTGTAATCAGCTGTTCTGAGGTCCCAGAGGCAACGATAGCTTCTAATGCTCTCTATGAGAAACTCTTCAGACAGCTTTGTCCACTGAGAAACAACTGAACACCTCATCTTGGCCAGTGTTATTAGGAAGTTCTACCTTGGAAACATTCACGAGCGTCGCAATCCCCGAAAAATGTAAACAAACAACTGATCCTCTTTTCACTGCTAGGCTAGAACAATTTGTATTATGTACAAATATGTATATATATCAACTTATGACATTTTTACCTAGTTAAGATAATAGCATTTTATTCTGATTGACAAAAAATAAATTTTATTCAAAAAGTATTAATTAAAAACCATAGATCTTATTTTGACTAAAAATCGACGCTACAGGAAAACGGTGCGTTTCGTCTGACTCACAAGACGACGGAAAAAGTTGACGGAACAGTAAAAAGACGACGGAAATCGTCGACAGCGACGCTCTAACATAAATGTAGCGAGAGCACATTTGGCGTTTTTTACCGATCGTTTTTTTTTTTTTTTACCGTCGCCGCTCTAACCTCCGACTGATGAGCACCGACGCCACTCATTTGCTCACTGACCTCCGTCCAACAAGTTACTAGTGCTGTGTAATTAACATGGATAGAGATCAACTTCTTGCATTATTGTTATATCGGCGTCGCTTAAAGAGAAAACGAAATAATAGACTTATTTGGGTTCATCCCATTAATCAGAGGAGAGATGTTGGAGCCTTCTACACTTTGTTTCCTGAGTTAAGAAACGATGAAAAAAAGTTTTTCAATTACTTTAGAATGTCAATCTCGTCATTCGACGAACTGCACAACCTGCTGGAAAATCATATACAAAGGAAAAATACTAGCATGAGGAATTGTATCCAACCGATGGAAATGCTGGCAATAACTTTAAGGTAAGTAAAATTATTAGATTGCAAAACCTTATATTTATTTACAGAATAAGAACTACATCATTTTATTATCACCACCACCACCACCACCACCACCACCACCACCACCACCACCACCACCATCATCACCACCAACACTACCACCACCACAACCACCACCACCACCACAACCACCACCACCACCAACACCATAACCACCACCACCACCACCACCACCAGATCTCATAATATACTACATGTGGCAATATTTTATCAACATATTTTACAATTCAGTAAAATCGATAGTGTTTGTGGAAGATAGCGAAGCAACTGAAGGGCTTGGGGATTGAACATTATCATCCATGATCAATTACTTTGACAGTGCTGATCATTATAACTTTTCTGCTGCGGTAGGTTTGAACATGACTGGAAATATGTGACTGGAGAGCAGGTCATTTGGTGAGCTGGAAATGGAGTACTTGTAAATTGCTGTGAATATATGTTACCTGTAAGTGCTTGTTGAGGGATCTGGGGGATATTTAAAGGTTGTGTGAAATTAACATTAGCTGGTTGATGCAACTGCTGGATTTGGGAAGTAGAAGGTGTATGAAGTAGATGAGGAGTGGAAGGGTATGGATTTTTTATTTTCGAAATCACTTGAAGAAATTCCATTTGGCATTGAAGCCACTGATTGTCATCAAACTTGTCCACATGTGGCAACAAGCTTTTAAAGAATGTAAGTTTGTCGCTTGGTTTCTCAGAATCTCTTTTTAATGCTTCTAGAATTTTAAAGTCGACATCGTCCATTTTTTTATGCTGCCTTTTAAGTCCTTTTGCTTTCGAAACAACTGCTTCGGCTTTTCCTTCAACTGTAGTCACTTCCGGCGACGATGGTGGACCACCTAGCTCTTCAATATTGTTGTCTTCATTGTTGTAGCTTTCTTCTGTTTCTCTTTCCTCGTATATTTTTCGCAGAAACTGTAGTTCATCGTTGAATATGTACTTTCTCACCTTTGGCGCCTGTGAACCACTTGCTTTTGCTGCTTTACATTTCTTTTGTGATTTGACGTAAGTATCACGTATGTGTTTCCACCTGTTAATGACATCTTTACCTGAAAATGAAAAATGTATAGGGTGAAACAAGGAAATAAATTGAATAAGTACTACGACTTTATAACTACAGGTTGAACAGTTCATGGCAATAGACGTGGAACATTTAAAAGAAATTGTCTGTAAAACTGTGTAAAAACAAATCACCCATGCTGTGTTACAAGCATAAAATAAGAGTAATGAAACGTGAAGTGTGAACAGGTTTTCATTTAATCCTAAAATCGGGAAATTTCCGCGCTCCACCCTTTGTAACAAATGCGTTAAATAAACACTGAGATAATGTTTGTATTTTCAGGTATTTGGCCAGTGGATGCACATTTGTCGACCTCCACTACTCGTATCGAGTGGGAATATCTACAGCAAAATTGATTGTTAAGGAGGTATGTCAAGCTCTGTGGCTAGTTTTGCAAAGTGAGTGCATCCCACAACCGACTAAAGAAACCTGGGAAGTAGCAGCAAAGGGATTTGAATCAACAGCAAATTTTCCTCACTGTATTGGTGCAGTAGACGGAAAACACATCCGTCTCGTGTGTCCAGTGGGAAGTGGCTCTATGTTCTTCAATTACAAAGAGTATTATTCAATTGTGCTAATGGCTATTGCAGACAGTTCGTACAGATTTACCTTCGTAAACATTGGAAGTTATGGAAAAGACTGTGACTCTTCTATTTTCAAAGACACTAAGCTGTGGAAATCGATTGAAAATGGTTCACATAATATACCGGAAGAGATGTGCCTGCCAGGAACAGAAAGCCCGAAAGTACCTTATTTCTTTGTTGCTGACGCTGCATTTGGCTTACATCAACATTTGCTAAGACCTTACGCTGGTACTCACTTGACTGTTGAAAAGAGGATATTCAACTACAGACTGTGTAGAGCAAGAAGGTACATAGAGTGTGCCTTCGGAATACTCAGTAACAAATGTAGAATTTTTCACCGTCCCTTGAATGTACAACCTGATTTTGCTACTGATATTGTTAATTAAGGGATGTATTGTGCTTCACAATTATGTTAAGAGATAGAGATGGGTACGTAGTTGAGGATGCCATGTCAATAACAGGACTTGAAAACAATCAAGTACCGTGCAATACAAGAGGTGGTTTGAAAGCCAACAACGTGAGAAACATTCTCTGCAAGTATTTCGTGTCAAGTGTAGGTAGCATTCCCTGGCAGATGAAAAAAATCTGAGAGCCCTCGTAGGTGAAATCACAAAATATAAGCATAACTACATAAATTGTGGATAGATATGACGCTGTATATATATATATATATATATATATATATATATATATATATATATATATATATATATATAAAATATATGGTCATCTGTTACCCAAGCTTTGAAAAAAAGAGAAATCATTACATCATTTATCGGTCTGGTAGAGATAGAAAACTGCACTGCCCAGGGTATAACTGATAAACTAATGGAATTTTTTAAATGTGTCAACCTAGGTCTAGCAAAATGTATCAGTCTAACAACTACATTCAGAGAGATGAATCCCACAGTTATTCATGTAAAGTGCATATGTCACTCATTGCAAATGTGTGCATCATATGCCATGAAAAAGCTACCAGACCACCTAGAGCAGGGGTTCTTAATCGGGGATATCGATACCCCTTGGGGGTATGGGAACCAAATGTTGGGGTATGTGACTCGATCTCTGGATACTGGTATTTGTTTTATTTAATCATATTTACACTTGGGTAGAATGTTAGATTATTAACTAGAACTGTCATTCTATATTTTAAAACCAGACTTAAGTGTCACCCTTAACTTTTATAAACTTTTTTTTATTGTATTGAGAGCAGTGTTATTTGTATTGTGTTCCCTGGAACGGTACCGTGACTCCATTTTTATTTTGCTTTCAATAAACAAAAATGATAAAGTTATCAATGCATAGGAGTTCATTTTATGTTCTATTCCTAGCTACCCACATCTACAGTAAAGTAAAGTAAATTCAAGCTACTGACATTTGGAAGACACTGGCAAATAATAGGAATGATGATAATTATTTGGGGGTCTGGCAGGCTTTTTTCTACAATCAACGTAGGTGACCAACCCCTCAAGATTTTGCAGCTGGCTGACACAAAATGGCTGGCAATTGCACCATGCCTGACCAGGATCCTCGATCAGTATGATGAACTGAAGTTACACCTTCAGGTGAGTCTTTCAGCTATGGTGAACATCTTTGAATTTTTTTTTATCAATGAATGATAATTGCCCCTGAAATGAACATATAGTGTATAGTTATGATGAAGTTATACGTGTGTGTGTGTGTGTGCTTGTGAATTAACTATTTACTTCATCGAATTAAATTCCAGGTCGCTAAGGATGAAGACAAAAAAAAGCGTACTTGCGTTCCTGCAGCCTTTAGTAACGTAAGTAAACCGAATCAATAAATTATTTGAGTCTGATCACTGCAACGTCAGCAAGTTGCTGGGTGACGTGATGTCCCTGTATCAGTCTCTGCTGACAAGACTCATGATGCCCCGGACGTTCCCCACTTGGGATTCCATCCCAAATTAGGATGTAAGTTTTGTTTTCATTATTTATTTTTAGTAATACGGGTACATAATTTCGTTAATTGTTTCTTTAAGTCATTACATTTTACGAATATACAATCACTACATAGCATACAGAATTCATCACTAATGTGTAAGTTTATATTGATATATTTTCATTCCTAGTTATCTAATAACCCCCCCTCTCTCTCTCTCTCTCTCTCTCTCTCTCTCTCTCTCTCTCTCTCTCTCTCTCTCTCTCTCTCTCTCAACAGGTGAAGAACGAGCGCAACCACTTGCCACTGGGTGCAGTTGACCTCGGTGTCCTATTTAACCTGGAGATAACACGAACTGGCATGGACCATCGAAACATCAATGGGATAAAGTCCTTCTGTCAAAATTATATGATGGAACTTCTGCGAGAGTTGCGAGATACTGCCTTCCAATATGCAACTCCTCCATAATTTAGATGCATTACACCGTGTAACACAGTTTGTCCTGGAGTTAAAACTATTATTTTATGATTTTGGGGGGCATGAACAAGTAAAAATCAGCAGACACCAAGTTCAGACTTCGGTTCTGAGTTCATGAGGTCAATTTATTATTTTCTGCCATTTTTGCTTATTAATTCAAGGGGTTTTCAGACTATCTGCTTATAAATCAAGTTAATCCTGTTGATTATGATTTTAATTCATGTTAACACGACTATTTAGATAAATCAGTGATGAAAAATTAAGTTCTCTAGGCCCCATCTATAAAAATTAACATAAAAAGAAGGAAACGAGTAGGGAATAATTATGTATTATAATATGTAAATACACAGACAGCGATATAGTGCGGTGATGCAGAACGTTAATAAAGAGTATTGATCCGGAGCTTTGATACGGAATTGATGGAAAAATTCTAGTGTTATAGTTTAATCAAAAAGAAGTTCGTCTACGAGATTGGCGATTGTATTCCAATTCACTTTCACGCAAAAGGTTCGAAAAAAAGATATAATCTCCCATCATACTTTCATTGTATTGTCCCTTGTAGCGCTCCTCGACAGACCTTATATCCTGGTGAAATCTTTCACCTTGTTCTTCTGAGTAGCCTCCCATGTTTTCTTTGAACACATCATGGTGGGCGTGTAGTACGTGTAGCTTCAGTGACATCCGGTAACCCATTCTTCGGTACATATCAACAAGTTCGCCAACGATTTCTCTGTAGTTCTCTGCCTTGTGGTTTCCGAGGAAACCTTTAACTAGAGAAACAATTCCTAAGAATTTAACTTGTTTCATCTGCTGCATATCTTCATTATCTATTTTTTTTTTTTATTTAACTTTTTTATTGGAAAATCACGGTGGTGTGAACGGCTCTGGAAAAATGTAAAGTTAGTCTTATGATTGTATAGTTTCAATTTATTACACCGGATAAACTCTATCACACACCCTAAATCGTCTTGTATTGTTTGATGCAACTGTTGTGTACTTTCTTCAGCATAAAGGAGACTGATTTCATCAGCAAAAATAACAAAGTTCATTTATTATTAGCCTTGATGATGTCATTGATGTAAATTAAGAAAAGGATTGGGCCCAGAATAGAACATTGTGGAACCCCCTGTTTTATATGACCAAAGAAAGAATATTCATTACTACAGAAGACAGTCTGCTGTATATTTGTGAAATAATCTGTAAATAACTGAAGTGGTTTTTCTCTTATCCCAACATTGCAAAATTTGTCAAGCATTATTCCATGATCAAGAGTCAAAGGCACTTGACAAAAAAAAAAAAAAAAAAAAAAAAAAAAAAAAAAAAAAAAAAAAAAAAAGCTATTTGATGCTTATCAATATACTTAAATACTTTACTTATAAATTGTAATACTGCTGTCTGTTGACTTGTTCTGCCTAAAGCCATGTTGACAATCTATGATGATATTATTATTATTTTTTTTTTTTTTCAAGGAAGTTGGTTAATCTAGAAGAAATGGCTTTCTCATACACTTTACTGAAGGCCGACAGAACAGATACTTGTCTATAGTTCTGTGGAAAGTTGTGGGAGAGTCATGCTAGGCTAATGTGCTCCAGTTGCATATGCCTCCAGGTCTTTCTGCATCTGTTTGTTTATTATCTATTTTCGGGGGAGACAATTCCATTTTTTAGTTTTCCTTCAAGAGGAATTGGTAGTTTTCTTAGTTGAGGACATTCCCAAGCGACAGCACAGGCCGCTGGACAAGTACACACAATTGAAGTTGGACACAGCCTGTGCAGCAGCAAATTACATTTCCTTGGTGGCATTTTTATGTTTTGGCCAGTAGCGCCATATTCTGTGGTGCAGTAACTCATTGGGGTTTTGTGTTTTCGCTTAGACACACTGCATCATCATTCATCATTGCATCATCATCATCATCATCTTCAATTGCTAGTTTTTTGTAGATGTCTTCCATTAACCTCATTCCTTCGTGATTCAACCTGAACTTTATTTTCATAGTGGAATGGCTGGGTGGAATATTGCCATTTGACAGAGCTTTTTGGTAGAAACACCATGATTCTTCAGACTTGGGGCACAGATCGTGGTTAGGGGTACTGATCTGAGGAAAAGAAGTGGTAAAAAAAGGGAGACATGCTGTTGAATTTCGAATAGTGTTCATGTTACATAAAGGATAGTTGTACCTGAAATAGTATATACTTGAGCATTTCTCATTTCCGTGTATGTCCTCTACGTTCACCGTTTTCCTTCATTTCTAAGATTCGGGTAATATCTCATTCTGAGGTTCCAGTACTATGCCAGGCCTTTCTTGTATTTATTATCGGGAGCAAACATTTGGGTATATAATTTTATTTATTAATGCGTGACATAGTCAAGTTAATCTTATATTTCTGGGCGTGTATTTGGCAAGAGGTGTGAATGTTGTTTGTTTCTGTATTGCTGAAAATTTAACTGTGTTGTGAATGAAGAGAGAGATGAAGCAAGAGACATGGCGTTTGGCTGTCACCCGTCCATTCCCAAGTATTTCTCACACTGTTGCACGATGTGGGCTTAAGGAAGCCTACAGCAGCAGCAACAGACGAGAGCGTTGCTTTGTTATTGTTGTGTAGCATTGCCAACGATTTGCTACCCCTGGACTTCCCCAATCTTCTAGCTGGGGAGGGAGGGGGGGGGGGATGTATTGACAGAAACCACTCCTCGGGAAGAGAACAATAATAGTATTCTGCTGCTCAATAACTCTGATGCATAAAGAGCGGGGTATTGGCATGAGGAGAATTGACTACCTATCTCTTTCTACGTACTGTGATTCCTAGCCTTGGCGCCATCGTATCTACCTACTCTGCTGAACAGATGAGCGAGGAGAGGACAATGGCCATTCATAATCTCTTCCCTCCCTCCCTTTCACCTGGTGCGTTGAGTACCTATGAACTGTACACTGTAGGACACACACGCACACACCACTGCACAGTGTGCCACATTTTTGAAGAAGGAAATGACAATAGTTATCTTTTTAGGTGATTCAGGGTAGCCATGCAGGAAGTATTTACTCACTCCCCTGAGAAAGAACAGAGGTATAATGTTGCTCATATTCAAACCCGCAATGTCATTGAAAGAGCGAGCATTTGGTGTTTTGAAACGCAAGTTTGCCATACTAAACAAAGAAATTACATGACATCGCCAGACTTCACAATATCCCTCTCCCGGATGAGATGAATGGTGAAGAACCCATTGAACCTCAAAATGGAAATAGTGATGAAGTCATAAGTCCTCCACATGTGTTTCTTTCGGATACAGAGTAGCTCATACAAATAATCCTGAAAAAAAAAAAAAAAACAGTAGCCTAATCCAGCTGGAGGAAATGCGTCTGGAGGAGTGTCACTCCTCCTTTACAGGAGTGACATGACTTCCAATGGGCTATTTATGAACTTCAGCCACCAGATGGTTCTACAAGTTAGCGATAACCAAGGATTCTCTAAGAAGGATACCAAGACGTGAACTATATCTTGGATTAAAGATCATGGCGCAACAGTGGCCACTGACGGAGGATAAAGATAGAGAATAGAACCCATTTTCTCTGTTTCACAAGGAATGGCTATATTGTTTTGCTTAATTTTTCGCCCTCCTCTTCTTATATTAGTCGTATTAATTCATAGGTACATTGATACATATACATATATATTAATATATTTTATTGTGTAATATCGGTTACATAAAGTCAATAGCCATAATGACTAGATTAATTCTGAAACTGTAAACAGAATCTTAATGCCTCCTAAGCAATGAATTTCATACTTGCAATGTTATGACAAGAATAATCATTGCATTCACATAACAAAATTATTCATAGAACACACACACACTATTGAAGACCCTGCACAACTAAGCGTGTGTGTCGGGTCCAGGCTTTCCACTTTAGGGTACCAGTACCCTATTTTAGGGTAATCGAACTACATTTAGGGCGTTAGGGTAACAGTAGTGACTTTACACTATTTAAGGGGTGTATATCTCAAGGTTACAACTTTCAAACAGTGTATGGTATTCAGAAAGCCACTTACAACTCTCAAATGATGTGGGAAGGGTGTAAATCTGGGCCCAGAACTACACCACCTGAGGAGGTGGTGTAACTCACTCAGATGAACATAAAATTCGGTATAACTAATGTTTACCAAGATATAAGTGATTTGAAACACTATGACACCCAAAAAATCATTCTATAAAGGCTGGATGATATAATAATATAGCCCACTGTGGAGACGATTCTCGGCTAGCCTAACTGCACCCCCACGGGCCCCACAGGCGAGCCGGACGGACCACAGACCGACACGAGTGTCCCTAATATTTAGATCTCGTGTTTTTATTTGTTTCACTTGATTTCTCCTGCAGATACATCATTGCGATGTTTCTCCATCACTAAAACAGCTTGCCACAGGTCCTACAAGTTTGTGGGAGAAGAGGGAACTCAGAAATGTGTGGTTTGCCCCGCGGCAAAGTGGCCGACACAAAATCATATAGAACATCACTAATTTATTCAGACACACATAAGCCTAACTGGACACAGGAGGAAACCCTCCATTTAGTATCCCGTATACAAGAGAGGAAATTGGTGATTAATGGCCAGTTTAAACCTACACTTACAAACAAGGATAAGAAGGCCTGGGAGGAAATCACCATCAGTCTCAATGCTACTCATCCACTGCATCACCGGACTGTGGATGAAGTAGAGACTAAATGGTTTTCTGTCCTCTAAAAATCAAGGAAGAAAGTCTCAGCAATAAGGAGGGAATATTGTCAATCAGGTGAGAGTCTGTTATTTTATATATTCATAATAATTACTCATAACCTAAGTTATAAACCAAAAAATGTTGGTTAGTTAATCTTGTATATTTCATTAGTGTCTATTATGAAGAACCTAAATTGTTGTGTCCCCCTTAATCATACACTGGTCCCCACACTGTTCATAACAATTGACTTCATTCAATAGTAATCCAACTGGACTGAAGGTTGGGGAAAAATAAAACTAAATTAAATGAATACTCATGGTAACTAAATACTACATTCTAGCATTATCAAGTATTCTCTAGAATTATCCAGCTTAACCTAATCTAAACAGTGACCAATCTCTGGAAAATATTCAATGCAGCATTCATGATGTGTACAATTTTTTTTACAGGTGCTGGTGGTCCACAAGTTCCTCCCTTAGACCCTGTTGATACCAAAGTTGAGGAGTTGCTGGGGGAGAAAATTGAAAGCATTGAAGGTGTAGTGATCCTCGATAATGATATACTTTTTGAAGATGCAAGCTAAGTCTAGTAAATGTAATTGATGTATGTATACATGTACACCCTGTGAAAATGAACTATATTATACTTTGCCTAATTTTACTTGCAATGTAGTAGTTTCTTTTCCCTGGTCTACTTTTTAACCTTTTAAGGGAAGGAACTATATATGGTAACTTAAACAAGCTTCAATAGTGGCTGCAACAACTCTCTCTGTGCTGGTTTAAAGTCAACGAATCTCTCGGCCAATCAAAAATATTTATTTTATTGCCTGACTAGCTCTGTGAGGCAATCACAAACTTTAATATCTTTTACATTTCTAGGAGTGCTCGATAAAAGGTTAATAGAGATACTGGACTGTATATTTCCTTTCAGGGAAGAGATGGTTGGTGACCACATGTCAGCATACCAAATCTTCCACCAACAATCGAAATCTGCAATGATGAGACCCAGCTCCAGCCAATGGATGAAGGGGCCTCCTTATTTGAGTGCTCCATTGAGGAACCACCTCAAATTACATATTCTACTTCTCTGGCCAGTTCTGTGCAACCCCAGCAGGCACATGGTGAGTACAAGGCAGAAAAGAAAAGGTTGAAACAAGAGAGAGATCGAGATTAAAGAATTTGAATCTAGAATTTCAAAATCTTAAATTAAAAAAAGAAATAGAACTGTTAGACAAGCAATTGATGCGATCAGGAGAAAAATAAAGGAGAAAAAAATCACCAGGGTATATTTATTATCAAACTATATTTTTATAATGTAGATATGATACCAATTTCCAAACTACCCTCCTATGGCCTCTATCCTTCTCTCTGCAACTTCATCTCAAGTTTCCTTTCTGATCGTTCTGTTGCTGCTGTGGACGTTGCAATTGCATAGTTGTGTAAGACTATCACTCAATATTAATAACCACGAGGTATGATAATATACACTGCTAATATTTTCTCATTTAATTGACCTAATAGTTAAGTACACAAGTTATTAACCTAAGTCTTACGCCAGGAACCAGCTGATGACTTCCAATACACATAACACACAATATCCCCAAAGTTCTCTTCAAGTGGCTTCTTTGTTTGATTTCATGAGTTTGCTTGTCCAGGAAACTAACGAGTTCAGGGAATTCTCCCTCAACTACGGGAATAGATTACTGAGGAAGAAGGCCAAGATGCGTCCCTGGACCAATGTGACGATTCCCGAGTTGTATGTGTGGTTCTCACTGACAATGCTAATGCCGCATGTCAGGAAACATCGCCTGCAGGATAATTGGAGCAAGAACTTAGTTCTCACCACACCTGTCTATGGGGATTACATGACGAGGGACAGGTACTTCGATATCCTGTCGTATATACCTTCATTTTTCGACAAATGTTGGCCCTCAGCTCAATGATAGACTATATAATATACGCCCTATCTTGACTATGCTATTTCGAAAAATCCAGGCGTTTTTTCGACCATTCCAGAAAGTGGCAGTCGATGAGTCTCTTGTTCTCTTTAGGGGGCGACTCTCTTTCATCCAGTACATACTGTCAAAGAGACATAGATTTGGCATCAAATTCTTTGTCATCTGCGACTGTAAGACTGGATATGTGTTGCATTTTTTGATATATACTGGTACAGATGTGGATGTTGCCGCTAGCGACCCCCATGGCTTTTCTGGGGCAGTTGTGAAGAAACTGATGGACAACTACTTCAATAGAAACCACATTCTGTACACAGATAACTATTATACCTCACCAGCCCTAAGCAAGTTCCTCTTGGAGAACAAGACTGGGTCCTGCGGCACTGTTCGCGCCAATAGAAAAGGATGGCCAGC
>CM035182.1:9187339-9262307 GCA_020233015.1 Callinectes sapidus | reverse complement strand
TAAACTAACTATTTCACTTTTTCCTTTCCTTCTTTTTTTTTTTTTTGTTTGTTTGTTTCTTTCGGGGTTTTTCTTATCATTTTTTATTATTGTTTTTATTTCACATTATTTTTTTTTTCTTTATTTTGTTACGTCTTTATTTTTTCTCTAAACTAACTATTTCACTATTTCCTTTCCTTCTTAATTTTTTTTCGGGGGTTTTCTTATCATTTTTTATTATTGTTTTTATTTCACATTGTTTTTTTTTTATTTTGTTACGTTTTGATTTTTTCTCTTAACTAACTATTTCACTATTTCCTTTCCTTCTTAATTTGTTTTTGTTTTCTTTTTCTTTTGTTTCTTTCGGGGGTTTTCTTATCATTTTTTATTATTGTTTTTATTTCACATTATGATTTTTTTCTTTATTTTGTTACGTTTTGATTTTTTTTTTCTATACTAACTATATATTTCACTATTTCCTTTCCTCTTAAATTTTTTTCGGGGGTTTTCTAATCATTTTTTAATATTGTTTTTATTTCACTTTTTTTTTAATTTCTTATTCTGTTACGTTTCAATTTTCTCTCTAAACTAACTATTTCATTATTTCCTTTTCTTCTTAATTTGTTTTTCGTTTTTTTATTATTATTATTATTATTATTTGCGGGGATTTTCTTAGCATTTTTATTATTGTTTTATTCACATTGTTTTTTTTTTTTTTTTTTTTGTTACGTTTCAATTTTCTCTCTAAACTGACTATTTCACTATTTTCCTCCGTTCTTGATCTTGTTTTTCATTTTCGGGGTTTTCCTGTAATCTTATTTCTTGTTTTGTTTCACATTATGTTTCTTTTATTCTGTTACGTCTCAATTTTCTCTCTAACTTGACTATTTCACTATTTTCTTCCGTTCTTGATTTGTTTTGTTGTTGTTGTTGTTGTTGTTTGTTTTTTTCGGGGGTTTTCTTATCTTTTTTATCATTGTTTTATTTCCTTTTATCATTATTATCATTCTGTTACGTTTCAATGTTCTCTCTAACCTGACTATTTCACCATTTCCTTTCTTTTTTTTTTTTTTTTTTTTTTTTTTTACTTGTTTTTCATTTTCGGACGTTTCTTATTCTTCTTTTATTATTGTTTTATTTCACATTCTGTTTTCGTATTCTGTTAAGTTTCAATTTTCTCTCTAACTTGGCTGTTTCACGATTTCCTTTCGTTCATGATTTGTTTTCATTTTGTGGATGGATTTTTTTATCATTTTTTTATTCTTATCTTATTTCTTATTGTTTTTTCTATTATTCTTTTACGTCTCAATGTTCTCTCTAACTTGCCTATTTTACTATTTCCTTTCGTTCTTCATTTGTTTTCTTTTTTCTTCTCATTTTTTTATAATTGTTTTCTTCCCTATTTTATTTTTATTTAGGTACGTCATCATATTCTCTGCAGCTTTATCTTTTCCTTTGTTTCTTGTATCTATTTTAGGCTTTATGGCATTGTCTTCATCTGTTTGGTTCTCTTTTCCTCTTTGATCATCGCTTTATTCTTTATTTTATTTTTAGTTTGTTACGTCACCATATTCTATGCAGCTTTATCTACTTCAACTCTTCCTTTGTTTCTTGTATCTATTTTAGGGTTTGTGAATTTGCTTACATGTTGAGTATTTACTTGGTCCTTTTTCGTTATTATTTTATTCCCCATTTTATTTACTTCTGGTGCGACACAAAATGCAGGTAAACTTAGAATTTTCGCCCTTCCTTTGTTTCTTGTGTCAGTTCATTGTGCTATGTTTGCAATGTCTTAATTCTTTATTTTCTTATCACTTCATATCACTGTTTTCTAAGGTATTTCATGGAATGACTCATTAATGTTGCTTGAGTCGCCGGGCGCTGCAGCATCACTCCCACAAGGGAAGCCGTCCTTTCACAGTATCACTAAAGGCAACACGTAACACAATACAAACCATCACAATCACAATAAACACTCAGGGGAGCCACGAGGCTGGTGTGGTGAACTTACACAAATGAATTGGTACGACTATTTCAGTCTTCCATCTCTTCTAAGACGTTGACAATCCACCGCTGCCACTAAATGTTAATGATATACGGTACAATGTTGAGAGATAATTGGCAACACTAGTTGGTCTCTTATAGCGTACATTAAACTCGTATTCAATACAGTGGTGACCTGCAACAGGCATGGCCAGCCACCATGACTACCCACCCGTAACTTACGACTGTCTGGAAAAGGTCAGACCAGGCAAGGGTCATGGGGTTGGCCTCCGATGTCTACGTTATTTCACACTGGTGCAAAGTGTACTGAACGTGTACTGACGTTGTCAGAACCTGATGAAGACAGCGACACACAGTACTGGTCACAGACCTCCACAGGGGACAGTGACAGTGACAGTGGTAGTGGTGGTGGTGGCGGTTACGACGGCGGCGAAGGCGAACTATAGCTCACTAATTATAGAAAATTTAGTAGAGATAATGGAGATTGATAGTCATGTAAATCAACACAACGTTCAGCAGCATTGAGAGGGTGAGGCACAGTGGGGTGGGGGCGCCCCTGCATGCTCTCCACACTGGCCTCGAGGCAGTATAGTATTCAAGGCACATTGTTTGTAGTTCAGCTCAGTCATCAAGAAAACTTGACATATATGCAGCGGCACACCTCAAAGGACAGGAACGCTCAGCTCAGATCTGTGTCTTTACTCGGGCATGTTCTTAGTCATGCAATACCGAGGCAAGATTAATATCACCGCCACACCACACCTGTGCTCATGTTACCCAACCCACTCACCCTCACCAACCCCTAATACATCCCACCTGCTCCCATTTATCCCTCGCCTGCCGTGCCGCCTCAATAATGTAATGCTTTTGGTGTTGCAGAGTCGTGGGCGGCAGAACGCGCTGTGCGGCGGGCGCCTGAGCCGCTGGACTGGGGTCTGGCGCCGCCAGGCTGCATCACGCCTGCTGCCCTCCACAACCTGCTGACGGACGGTTTCTACGCCCCCTACGCCGCCAACCCGCACTACCTGCTGCTACTGGACTGCCGGAGCGCCGCGGCTTTCACCAAGAGGAGGCTGTGTTCGGCTCGATGGCACGGTGCCCTGCACGCGGCGCCCGACCCGAGCCTCATCAACAACATCGTGCTGTACGACGACCGGCCGCGCACGGCCACGCCGCCATCCGGGGATGCCGACCCCCTGGCCAAGCTGTACCACGAACTGCGGCGGCAAAAGTTGGAGCCGCTGGTAGTGGTGGGCGGGTGGGCGGTGGTGGAGGCCATCTGCCCGCACCTGATAGAAGAGGGGGAGGGTACGCCCTCTGAGCCCACCCCGTGGTACCCCGCCCAGGTGTTGCCGCGTCAGCTGTACCTGGGGCACGCTGAGATGGCGGCACACCCCCGCGTGCTGGCGGCGCTGCGCATCACACACATCGTGGACGTGACGGAGCGACTGCCGCCCCGCGTGCTGCCCGCTATGAACTACCTGCTGGTGCCCGTGCCTGAGGACCCTGCCGTGGACGGGGACGAGGGCGCCGACCTACTGGCGTCTCTGCCCACCATCATGGCCTTCGTAGGCGAGGCGCGGTCCCTGGGTGGGTGCGTGCTGGTGCACTGTGACCAGGGCCTGACGCGCGCCGCCGCCGTAGTCATGGGCATCCTGATGGCGGAGCGTCGGTGCACCCTGGAGGACGCCTTCTATTACGTGAAGGGCGCCCGCTCCGCCGTGCACCCGAGCTCCAGCTTGCTGCAGCAGCTGGCGCAGTACGAGAAGGATCTGTTCGGGGTGTGCCTCACTGCAGCCGAGGACCTCTTCTGACCCCCACATGACCGGACAGTCGCCACATATCGGCAGTGTGTTGCAGCCTTCGTGTCCCCGCGGGGACCGCCAGCCTTCAGGTCTCTAGGACGAGTGTAGCGGCGTCGCGTCCAAGCCGGTGCTCGCGCGTCGGCGCTGTTTGTCTTTCATACCCGTAAATACTAATCATAAGTCTCAACATTGGTCGCCACATAGTGTATAGTATCAATATCCGCGGACGTGCCGGAGGGCGTGCGTCAGCGGCGTGGGATCAGCCTGCTGCTGGCAGGCGGCAGCGCCACCACCCAACACTATCTCCAGCACCTTCACGCCGCAGAACTGTCCAGCCTGACGAGCCACGCTGCTGGCCGCCGCCCCTTCCCGGAGCGTCGTTGCGGCCCCAACCCTACCCACACACATGCACTCTTCCCCTCCCATTGGGCAGCCAGGTGCTAAACACGGCCGCCCTGACCACCCCTAACGAACACAGAGCTTTGGACGAACGAACGAGCGAGCCTCAAGGCGGCCAGGGGGGGACACTGGGATGCCGCGGGTGTTTGAGGCAAGAGGATATGAGGCTCCCGCGGCACCTCC
Organism: Callinectes sapidus; assembly: GCA_020233015.1. Classification (NCBI taxonomy): domain Eukaryota; kingdom Metazoa; phylum Arthropoda; class Malacostraca; order Decapoda; family Portunidae; genus Callinectes; species Callinectes sapidus. The sequence goes on along the minus strand of CM035182.1, from coordinate 9,257,937 downwards.
AGGCCCTGACGAGGCGTGAAAGCACAACCTATGCCAGACCAATCTCTTCTGGCCTTACTATCGACGCAGAAGGAGGAAGCAAGGCCCACGACAAGCAGATGAAAACTCCTGCTTGTCTCATGTGGTATCCTGGTCCTCTTCTTCCTACGGTTACCTTCAGAGAGGACAGAGGACCATTGGGATGTCCCACGCAACATCCTCAGGGGCCGCATCCTTCATCCTTCAGTGTGTCCCCCTACTGGACCACCAGTACACTCCCCTTAGACAAGGCGAGTCCTAAGGCCACGCCCCCCCTCCCCCCCAACACCCTCCATCAGGGGCACAAATACGAGTACGTCCCTGAGTGGAGTTTTGACCGCTCCTTTGGACAGTGTAGGGCGAGGGACGGTCCCTAGCTAGTTATACGCTTAGTAGGTCTAAAGTACATGCAAAAAAAAAAATACGATAAAAACTAAAAAATCAACAAACAGTGCTGTCTTCGCGTCTGTTTGTTTGTGTCTCTCTCGTGTTCCTCTGGCTTGTGACCCGCTCTTGCCACTCACTGAGACCTACGTGTGTGTGTGTGTGTGTGTGTGTGTTATCCTGTTTCACTTCATTATTTCCTACCTCACTCACCACCGCCCTTCCTCCCACGTGTGTGTGTGTGTGTGTGTGTGTGTGTGTGTGTGTGTGTGTGTGTGTGTGTGTGTGTGTGTTGCTTACTTTATAATCCCATCCTGAGAGAGAGAGAGAGAGAGAGAGAGAGAGAGAGAGAGAGAGAGAGAGAGAGAGAGAGAGAGAGAGAGAGAGAGAGCGCTGCCTGAACAAATGGATGCATAATGATACAACAGAAGAGCCAGCAAGCAAAATATTAAAAACAAAACAAAAATTATTAAGGTCATGACTCAGGTTTCCATCTTACCATTTTCTATGAAGGTGAATTACGAGGGGGTACACTATCGAGCTTGCCACTGAGGCCCGATCACTCTAACTTGGCGTCAATGCCCCGCCCCTCCCACGTCCTGCCACAAATACTACTGGCTACCTTGATCGAGAAGCCCCGCCCCTTTAACACGATTGGTGCTTGGTGATAAGGAATATGATTGGTTAAGAAAGAGGTGTGGCTTCTTCTCTGGTTGCACGAGAGGTGTGGTTTCTTCGCCAAGTTAACGTGAATTGGCTGTAGTAGTTCATTTAAACCGGATTACATGAAGATCAATCACCTCAGCTATATTTGGAGTTGTTTACAATATATTAGGTGAGACTGTTAGTTTGGTTATCTCATCTAACCTAACTTAACGTAGTCCAGCCTAGCTAACATAACATTCATTTAAACAAATTACCTAATCCGACCTAACTTAGCATAACTACAGCTATCTCAAAAGTTATCCAACCTAACCTTACCTCATCCTCCTTCCCTAACTATCTCCTTACCCAGCCCTTCCTAACCTTACCTAGCCTAACCAAACCTTACATGACCTTGCCTAACCTTACCTTACCAAGCATACCTATTCTTACGGAACTCTTAATCTAACCTTAAATATCTCCTTACACTGCCTCTCCTAACCTTACCTAGCCTAACCAAACCTTACCTAACCTAACCTTGACCCACCCCAGAAGTAGCTAAGATGGATGCTCTTCACGTGATTCACTAGAGTGTATGCTAGGTGTGCGATACTGAGTGTGGCTTTACAATACCAAAGGGTAAAGCTGTAGATATGCATAATATCCGAGCTTGCATGAGGTGTGGCTGGTGAGACACGGCCTTCGCTAGGATATGGGCATTACGGCTGACTGGAATGTGGCTCAAAGTCAAAATAAGTACATATATAAATAAAAGTTACCCCATCCTACCCCCTTTAAAAAAATAGTGTCTGTAATATAAATAAGTAAATAAATAGCCAGACGAGTGTGGGATCTATAGGACCCTTGTACAGTGTATATTTTTCCTACCTGCACATAACGCCGCCAGTCCTTTTTTTCACTCTTTCCCGCCCCGCCCCTAACAGCAGTAGTCGAGAGTGCGTGGCGGTGGCGGGGCAGTCAAGGCTCGTTAATCGCCACCACGCCTCGCCACACTGAAACAACCACGCCTGCCTCTCTCCAGCCGATGAAACTGTCTATTCTGATTAGCAAGTAATATAATTTAGGTACTTCATTGTTACATACGTCATTACTGTGCCAATTGTCTTTTTTTCTACAATACTATTATTCTCTTCCTTTCTTTTATTCATTTATATATTTAGCAGTTCATTTTTATTATGCCAAATTTTTTTTCTCGACTATTATCATTCAATTTATTCGTCTAGCTAACGGGAACAGCCTAAAGAACAGTAAGAACACAATAGTACTAATAATGACATATAACAATGAAATATACAATGTTACAAATATTCCATGTATTCTATTCAACGGAAGCAGCCAAAAGAAGAATAGTAATACACAATTGACATAACAAACACCACACAACATTACGAACATAACAAGCATCGTTGACTGGAGTGAGACGAACGTGACCTTGTACCAATACCAACTGGTTATCAATTCAGTAATGAGTGGCGAGACCTGCCAGGGTGATGCGCGGCCTTCACTGCCCCTGCCACCGCTCTAATGGCTATCAAACAACCAAACTAACCTTAACAGATCGTCCTTACCACCTCGCGGAGACGGAGACTTAGCTAGTTCCCTCACACGTCACTAACTACCGTTCATGTCGAGGGTCCGTATTCCGAAACGCTTGGCTCTCTCACCCTCACTGCTTTCCAAAGGCTCTAGTAAGATGTTCGTGTATTTAAGGGCATTTTCATGATACTGATAATGGATTGGCACAGCTTTTAGTTTATTAAGAGGAGAAATTGCCCTTAAAAACCTGGTTAGTCGTCTGTGTGGCCTTGGAAAATTGTCGTGGTGAAGGAGCAAGGTGTTTACGAATACGGGCATAATTCCTTCGCTGAGTTTCGTCAGTGGTCACCTGTTTACTTTGTGTTACATTGTGTTCTATAAGTCAGTGATGGACGAGCCCCTCCCCTCATGGGTTCCTGTCCTGTGATTGGTTGTTTGGTGATTACCTTTAGTTAGTGATTTTAATGAGTGAACGTTAGCCATGACTAGAAACAAGCAACTCATGTAATCTTGTGTTTAGTTATCATAGTTGTTCATTATTATTATTATTATTATTATTATTATTATTATTATTATTATTATTATTACTATCATCATCATTATCATCATCATCATCATCATCATCATCATTATTGTTGTTATCGTCAACATCACTATCATTATCACCACCATCATCATTAACTCCACTATCAGAGCTTAGCCTCGTGTATAATAAGAGCATAATACCACAACACCAGCAGGCAAGAGTCTGGTGTGAGGGACAATAACACCAGTAAGGTCAAGAGGGAGCTTTTAAGAGGATCATCTTACAATATTGGATGACCTTTTGACCTTTTGACCTTTTGGAACTGGCACCTCAGTGGACATATTTTCTGCTCTTTTGGTCGCCCCTAACCAATGTCCCTCTAAGTAGCAAGGTAAATGAAGGGGCGTTTGGTGTGAGGGGCGGCTGCAGTCTAAGTCTCCGTCCCTCGCGGTGGCAAAGACGCGCTCCTATTGTCAGTAGAGGCGTCCCAGCCAGGCCAGGCAGCCGCGGAGGTCACTTGCCGCGGCGTGACATACGTAAAAGCTGCATTATCCACTCTTACTGACTTCTATTTAAGGTTTCCACGAATAAATGATACTAACAACACGAGTGGTCTCATTACTTCCTTCACTCGTCAGGGAAAGCGTAGGTGTGCTGAACATCCCTGACGCTGCACTCACCTTCCTACTTCGCCAAGCTGTTTCCTTACCTTTTCTTATTTTTTCTATCACAGTTACTAATGTGTTTTTTTTTTTTTTCTTTCTTTCTTCATAGCTAACGCGACATGACAACTCGAGGATTTTAGTAGGCAAACCTCACTGCATCGTCAACAGGCTGCCGTGACGGGTGAATTAAACCAGACCTTGCTTCTTAACCTCAATCCGTGTCCACCTCCCCATCCCCCACTCATTATTACAGGCTCATACTCCCCTCCTTATCTACTCCATCTAAACCTGCACCCCCCCTCTCTCTCTCTCTCTCTCTCTCTCTCTCTCTCTCTCTCTCTGAGCTATCTAACTAGCTGGTGATCGCTTTTTAAGTTTCTTTTTCATGATTCCCGGAACAGCTTAACATGACTTTTATATATCGAACAAGAAAAGAGAAAAAAAAAAAACACTCTTGAAAATCCGGCTAATCATTATGTAGCCTTTCAAAATAGTCGTGGTGAGAGGGCAAAGCGTTCGCCTCTCACATAACGAGACGAGCTGGCTGGCTGGCTGGCTGGCTGGCTAGCTAATGGTCTCCTGGGTCATGAGTTTCTATTCACACAAGGCAAGGCAATACACAGCCGCCCCACGCTGCATAACACCACTCCAGGAAAACCTCACTAATAGGTAGCCTAGTTGCCGTGTTATGGAGGTATTGCTGCCCCACTCGCCTTCCTCTTCTCATAAGTTATAGACCAAAGACCATCGTTTGTTACGATATACGGAAATATATGTATCATGTAGATCCTAAATAAGTAAATGAAGGAATTGAAGGGAAGGAAAGAAGGTAAGTCAATGCTTACAAATATTGTAGGTAAACCACACTTAAACAGTTTACATCAAAGAGAATGGTTTGTTACGGAATACGAAAAAATATGCATAACAGATAATAGATATGTTGATGAAAGAATTAAAAGGAAGGAAAAAAGGAAAAAAATGCTTACAAACAGGTAAACTCCACTAAGTACGGTAAACATGCGGAAAGTCGACAGTCTGAGGAACTGAGTCTGAAGGAACATATACATCAGTTATTGTCTGGATGTTGATGCCTAGATCACGAAATGAGCACCGGTGTTAATATATAGGTAGATGTATGAGTAAAGAGATAGATGTATTAATATGGCAGTCAGGAGCTGTTCGGTGAGGCTGGTTAGAACAAACAGCCTTACCATGCAGTCACTTCATCATCCACTAGATTCTCATTTAAGACACTTACGTAGTTTCATATTCAAAAACGCTTTGCTCTCTTACCACAACTATTTCCCAAGGCCATTAAGGTGATTAGCAGGGTTTACAAGAGTATTTCTCCAGTTAATATTGAAGAAATTTTGTCTATCTGCTTCTAAAGCCGTAAAAGCACCTTTAAAACTCGTATAATTTCAAATAAAGACTTTGGAAATAGTGGAAGTGAGACACAGAAGCGTTTGACAAGTTTTTCTTTCCAATGCTGAATGTTTTATCTGACCTCTTCCTGTACGAAATATAAAAAAAAAAAAAAATAAACGAACGTCAATATAAATAAACCAGCGATAACCTCACCTGTGGCAAGCTGCTTCACCTGTGCTTCGTGTCCATCCCTCGATACACGACACCACTGCAGTCTTCCTCGGGGCTTCCAGTGTTTCCTGCACACTACACTTGACACAGAAGAATGTATGTCTCTCTCTCTCTCTTTCTCACTCACACTGCTTGACACCCTTGCACTGTTTTAGCTTCTCTGTCTTTCCTTCAAATGGCTCTGCACACTGTCTCCGTGAAGAGGAGGGTGGGTGAGTGGCGTGGTGAGGCAGCCTGCGACATGCCAACCCCTGCGACGCTCAACAAAGTGTGCTGGACTGACTCCCGTGGTGGTTTGCCGCCAACCATGCACATTGAAGCAATAATGAAACTAATATGGAAAAAAGAGATAGAAAAGAAATACATTAATAATCAAACAAAGAAAGAAAAGAAATGAATAAAAGAAAGGAAAAATTAAAATCGAATTAAGTTTATCATTATTATAAAACAAAATTATATATCTGGATGATCAAAGAATTAAGTGAATCAAACTGACTTGGAAAAATCAAAATACTAAACATACATAGTCTAAATCAATTAATCATTAAGTATATGATTTGAAAACGTATTTGTTCCTCAATGCTGACATCATAATTAACATCAAAATAACGTTCCTAAAAATCCATCTGTTCACTAATCAAATTGGTATTGCAAGAGCAGGTATTCCAAACAAACACTGACATATGGAGCGAAAGAATCAATGAACAAATCAGGAAAAAGAAATAGTACCAGCCTGTATTATAAAAGAAATAATCATAATTAATAACCCTTCAAACTGCATGAATATCATGCTACTACTTTCAATTTCAAACTGAACAGGCTACACGAAGAGGATAGATTCTAATAGATATCAGATGTCCAATGCATTCCCTACACGATTTAGGATTTACATACCACACACACTTACCAGTAAGGCAATATATATAACGTTCACTATTTCTAAACTCAATGGCTTAGAACCACATATTCACTAACTTCCATTCTAACCACCCAACATTTCCTTGCCATGACTCATCTACTACTTATCCTTTTACACCTTTCTTTTTATGTAAGAAGAAATCTGGCCAAAGGCAATAAAAAAATTTAATAAGGCCCATTTACATGCCAGTCCGCAAACACATCCAAGAGTTGAACAGGCCCAGAGTGGGCAAATGTTATGGCCCCTTTTACTAAAGTGATTTAGTTGAACGACTCACCAATGTTACCAAGTCTCAGAACCAAACCATGTATGTGAAAGGCCAAACAAGTCCAGGATGGTGACAGGTAAGTACAGTACATATTCACACATTCAAAGACAATGATGGGGAGTTTGATCGTTTATTATACAAAAAGATTATTTTATGCGTGGGGTGCTGAGGCTTGCGACCTTGACTGGTGGAGCAGCGGAGAGCAGTGTTAGGCTGTGGCCACTGTACAGAGCACAGCGCGGGGCAGACATTAGTGGCTAACTTGAGGCGATAAGTGAGGGGAGGAGTCTCCAAGGCTTGCACTGACCTTCCTACAGGGCACAGGTCAGGTTAGGTGGATGTACTGACCCCAAACTAATGAGATTGGGAAAAACCCCAATGATTCCCTGTATTAAAGCAAAGTCAGATGCACCATGATCCCCATTAATGGTCCCAGGGCAACTACATCATCATGGGCCTGCCCCTGCCCCGGCCTGGCATGGGTGGACCGTCATCTTGGGTGGAGCGAGGGGACTTAATGGTCTCGTCAACAGAGAGGATGAGGCAGGAGGCCTCTGATGCAGCAGTGAGGGCGTTGATCTTCACCAACGCTGGCTCCCACACACACTGGGTGAAGTTATCAGCAATGTCCTCGTTCATCACATCCACGCCAAACCACTTCCCACCTGATGACACAGGAAAGATAATCTGTTACTTAAAATCTTTACATCCCATACTGAATCCTGGTTAAGATGAAGTGCTCAAATATTCAATGCTTTTATAACCCTCCCTTGCATCATGAACCTTTCATTTTTGTTGGTATTTGTTGAACTTGGCTCATTTTCCCCTTGTATAAAAAAAACAAGATTTGTTACACCTTTCTCTAGTCCCAAAGACCCATGACCTTCTTCATGTCCTCCATAAAACATCAATGACTCAAAGATGAATTTGGCACTTTTATGAACCCCCTGGCATCCAGAGTCAAACACAATGGATGAGATTACTATTAGCCCATTCTGAAACCAACAAAGACCTTCAGTCCCAAATCTCAGCATTACCACCACTAACATAAACCATTCCTCAACCACAACATTCCTGTACTCCCCAGCTCCTCACAGTCTTCTTTCTTTCATCACTCTTCAGCATCACAGCATTACCTTCAGCATGGCGGGCCCTCAGCTTGTTCAGGATGATGGTGGAGTCAAAGCCAGCATTGTCACACAGCTGGCGGGGAACCACTTCAAGAGCCTTAGCATAGGCAGCCATGAACAACTGCTCCTTGCCGGCAATGGAGCGGGAACACTCACGGAGGTGCCTGCTCACTTCAAGCTCCACTGCTCCGCCACCTGTGGGTGAGAGGTTGTGGTTGAGTACAGCAGGAAATAGTGTGGATAATAGGAAATGGTAAACTCTGAGACTCCCTGCCTGTTTCTGCATCTCCATCTTCCTATGACCTGAACTCATTTAAGAGGGAGGTTTCAAGACATTTATCCCATTCTTTTGGCCAACTCTTTTGAATCTGCATGAGGACGGGGTTCTAAGTGGGCAATTTTGTTTAATAAATTTTGTTGTCCTTGACCAGATTTTCTCTCTTATATAGAAAACACAAGCACAACACACATAAAAAGTAAAGGTAATAGTAATAAAAATGTTAAGATAAAAATCATAATTATGAAAAGTTTGGAAATTCTATATTACAAATATAAACAAAACAAATAGAAGATATAAATAAACATGTCATAGCATAATTATGAATGAGGTTAAGAATTGCAGCCAAAAAAGATAAAAGATGTAAAGATAAAACTAAAAATATCCATGTAGATAGAAAGTGAATGATGGAATAATTATTTTGCTGGAAACAGAAGATTATTAATAGCCACAAAGGAAACAAAAGGTGAAAGGTACAAGTCTGAAGGGACAAAACATAACCGTGGCAAAAATAAACTTTGCAACAGATGTCAAAGGTGAAGGTAACAGTAAAAGATATCTTGGAATACTATAAATGGATAAAGTTGAAGATGACATGAACAAGGTTGAAGGAAGAAACGACATCCTTATTTCTCCCTTCCTTCCTTCCATATCTCCTTTTCTCCTGTATTTCTTCCATGCCTTGACACAAATAAGGTTGAAACAATGTCCTCAATTACCTTTCCTTCCTCTGACTCTTCTTCCTTCCAAATCTCCGTTCCTCCTGTATTTCTTCCACTTCACCTCTCTTACTTTCATCCATTCCATTTTTTCTCCTTTATTCCATTCCCCTCCTCTTCCTCTTGTCCCTCTATTTCCCCTTCCTTCTTCCAATCCTTATTCCTTCCATTTCTCTTTTCCTCCTACATTTCTTCCATTTCTCTTTTCCTCTTACATTTCTTCCATTTCTCCTCTCTGCCTTCTATCCATTCTATTTCCCTTTCTTTATTCTTCTCCTCTCCTCTTCCTCTTCTCCTTCACTCCTTAAGTGTCAAACTCAAACTCTACTTAATTCTGCATTTCCATATTCCTGTCCTGAATTCATTGAAGAAGTAAGTTTTAAGGCATTTATCCTATTCTTTTTGCTAACATTTTCAGACCTGCTCATGAACTGGCATCGAAGTGGGCCTTTTGTTTTTATTGTTTTTGTTGCCCTTGCCCAATTCCTCCCTCTTACATAGGAAATATATTTATACAAAAATAAAGTAATGAAAATCTGTCTGTCCCTGACTTTTTGTTCTTCCTCCCATCTCTCTTTCTCTCTCACCTGCCACCACAGCATCGTGCTTGAGGGCACGTCGCACAATCATGATGGCGTCGTGGAGGGAGCGCTCTGTCTCCTCCAGGAACTGCTCTGCCCCACCACGCAACACAATGGTGCAGGTCTTGGTGTGGGGGCAGCCCATGAACAGGTTGAATCTGGCAAGGACAAAGGTGGTACAGGTACAGAGGGATGTTGGTGGGAGATGAGGCTACAGTGTCCTGATAAATATTGCTACACGAAATAACTGGAAAAGTGGATGAGTGACAATATTTGGGATAAAGTCTAAAGAAAAAATAAGTAAAGTCCAAATCATGATGAAAAAAGAAATGGCAGAGGAGACAATTATAATTACAGAAAGATTAGGCAAGTCAGCAACACAAAGTAGATAAGATTACATTGTTATGAATCTTTATCTCTAATAGTCCATTAAAAGCTGAACTTAAACTAACCTAACTTATCCCAAGTATGCCAAGGGTAAACCAACTCCCAACCAAGTAACACCAGAGAACTTTTTTATTTATTTTTGTCACATATCAAAAAAAAAAAAAAAAAAGTAAATGGATAAAATAAAAAAGCTAACAATAAAGGGAAGCAAGACACACACACACATAGGCAAACACTCCTGACATAAACACACCTCTCTGCACCGATCTGATGCTCCTCAAAACGCTTGCAGGTGCCGAGGACGGAGTCACAGAGGTCGTGTGCTGTGGTCATGATGGCGCCACCACACGCCTTGATGGTCCGCTTCATGTCCTGCTCCACCACACGCCCCGCACAGAACATGTCCCTGCAAACACAACACTGGATTGACACTGACTCATAACGGCTTAAGAAAGGGACATCAGATATGCAGGATAAGAAAGAAAGACATATGCAGGATAAGAGAGAAAAAGAGATGTGCAGGATAAGAGAGAAAGACAAAGGAGAATCAATGAAAACACCCTTGAAAGCCTTCCCCTTAACACTGCTGGAAGTTGTTGACAAGAAAACATCTGAGAGTAAGTCTGAATTATGTATAATTGATATGAACACCACAACTCCCTCACTCACTTGTCACAAATACCAAAGCAATACCAAAGGACAATCAATGAAAACATCCTTAAAACTCTCTATCATGTTGGAAGTTGACACAAGAAAAATGTGATAGTAAATCTGCATATCAACAGCATCAAGACTTCTTACCAGCCTGTTGGCAAAATCAAACCAATAACAAAGAAGAACCAATGAAAACATCTTTGAAAACTCTCTAGTCCGTTGGAAGTTGACAAGAAAAACACCCAAAAGTAAATCTAAATATCAACAGCACCAAGACTTCTTACCAATCAGTTAGTAAAAACAACAAAGAAGAACAAATGAAAAAACACCCTTGAAAATTTTCTATCCAGTGGGAAATTGACTAAAGAAAAACAGCTGAAAGTAAATTGAAATATGAGCAGCACCACAGCTTCTCCACCCACCAAGAAACACCTGAAAGTACATCAAAATATCAACAGCACCATAGCCCCCTCACTCACCTGTCGGCAAAATACTGAGTGGCCACGTCTCCAATAGGCAGCTTGGACAGGACCACTTTAGCTCCTGACTTGTGGATGAGGTCAAGCTTCTCGTAAAGGATCTTCCACTCTGTGTCGACGATCTTCTGGTATTCCTGAAGGAGACAAAGGATTTCTTAGCTATATGAGTGTCAGAAGGTAAATGGATAGTCTTCATATATCTCTGCTGTCCTGGAGTGTGTAATATATTCATTGATTTTGTGTGTCGTCTTTCTGATGTCTTATATTTTCTGTCTCTGTCATCTGAGAGAATTAACCAATACTCCAATAATAATAAGCATATTCATAAAAGTAGTCATACCTCCCCTCTTTCCTTTCTCCTCCACCATCTCTCTCTCTCTCTCTCTCTCTCACACACACACACACTGCAAGAATCTAGATGAAAGAGAGGTATATACAAGAAATATTCATGACTTTAGTAATAAACATGGCAATAGAACAGCATGGGCATAGTTCCTTCCTTGCCTGTATGTCATAACTATGTAAACACACACACTCACACACTCACACACACACACACACACACACCTCCACATTGTTGACCCTGATCTCAGCGTTGTCCCTCTCTGCCTTGAGCTCCAATTCAATATTAAGCATGGCAATCTTTGGGTCATCGTAGTGCTTGGGCTGCATCTCAAAACCAGCGTAGGAGAAGGTCTTCTTGAATGCCACTCCGTCAATCAGCCTGGAATCCTGCAACACAACACAGACAGAGGTTCTCCTGTTACTGTATTGGCAACACTTTGATAGCTATTGAGCTTCTCACTACACAACACAGATATCAAAAGGTGACAGACATTTTTTCTGTTACTGTATTAAATTTACATTACTTGGCTACACTTTTACGATTCTTGACAGATACTCTCCTGTTACTCAATCATATCTAAGAACATAAGCACATCATGCAAATAAATAAGATAAAAATTAATAAGGGAAGCAGCAAGAAGTTCTCAGACTTACATATCACAGTCCCTGTATTGAAGAAACTTTACAAAAATGCAGCTAAGTTACTTAAATAACAAATTTCCATATAATTAACCAATCACACTTTACCACCACTGCATCACATCACCACTCACCTCCAGAGCACCACCAGTGACCTTCTTAATGCCAATCATGTCAAGGGGCAGCAGAATATCAAGGGACATGACTGCATCCACTACCATCTTGGCAAAGAAGTCCTTCTGCTGGTGGATCAGCTTACTGTTGAGGGAGGTGCTGGCACACTTCTCCAGGATGGAACGAAGCTCTACTGGATCCTGCTTGTTGATCTGTCAGGGCATGGTACGATACAGTGCATGATGACAAGGGTGAGGGGAAAGTATTTAAGGATGACAAAAAAGACTTGAAACCTGCAGGGTAGATAGGAAGGAGAAGTATAAAGTAGCAAGAAAGGAAGAAAAGATTGATACAAAATGTAACACTCACATGGTTTAAAATGTAAAAAGTTAGTAATAAGTGGCAAGAAACAAAGGAAACCTATGCTCAAGACATAACACTTTACTCAATTCTGCAGCTTATGACATAGAAAATGAATTATCACAAGAAGGTAAAGAAAATATACATAACAAAACATGGCTTATAATGTAGAAACAAGTTACTGGCAAGAGATAAACGATATGCACAAAACATAGTTGATAACATAGAAAACAAGTTATGATCATGAGATCAAGTAAACATACAAAACACTTTCACAGCTAGTAACAAGCAATAATAAACAACAAAAGTAACCCATTACCTTACATACACACATACACACACACACACACACACATCACTTCATAATCAACAATATCTCATCACTGCACAACCCAACACTCATCCTCCTGCCCTGCCTCCATCCAAGCCTCACCTTGACAGCAATCTCGTTAATCTTCTCAATGGCCAGATTTGTGGAGCGCCTGAATGCCCTGATGATGGCGTGTGGGTGCACTCCCTCCTCCACCAGCCGCTTGCACTGGTTCAGCAGCTCACCCGCCAGCAGCACAACAGTGGTGGTGCCGTCCCCCACCTGTGGATGATGAGATGGCTGGTGGTGGTGGTGGTGGTGGTGGTGTGCAAGGATGTGATACCCTGCCATGTCTCCAGTGTGATTCCTTTGCATGTTTACAGTCATGATAATGTTGTGATATTGGTCTTTTTACCTTTTAAATTGATATTCTTATTTTCCTGCACTTTGAACAAGGTCAAAACAATAAAACATTACTACTGTTATCATTACTGTTCAATGTGTGAAGTGTCAGGCTCAGGATAAACAAAAAACCTGAGTCAGTTAAAAGTGATGGGAGTTAATAAATAAGGTTATGACGGGACAAGAGCCACACTGGTGCAGCCATTAAGTAGCAGTGCAGTGCTGCCTTACCTCAGCATCCTGTGACTTTGCAATGTCTACCAGTGTCTTGGCAGCGGGATGCACGATATCCAGCTGCTTCATGATGGTGGCTCCATCGTTGCTGATGGTGGCTGACCCCTGCACCACACAAACACACACAAAACAATGGTGTCAGTGAAGTTTCAAAGAGGTATGAAATATTCAGCTCCCCTCCCCAAACAAAGTAACAATTTGGAACATTCTAAACCTTACAGCAATAGTTTGAACAATTACAAAACTTAGTCCACTGCTGCTAATTTTACAGGTATATAATGAATGAAATTACCAATGTCAAGTAGTTACAATTGTAGTTTACTTTTAGAAGCAGTTTCTTTTTTTTTTTTTTCAGTTTAATAGAATATGTATTCTAGTTGATAAAGTTAAAATGATTTGCAAAAGTGAAAAAATATCATCAAACAATATTAAGAGCAGAAGACAAAACCTGTGAAAAAACTATAAAATCTACAATCAGAGAAGAACTAAACTCACACACACACACACACAAACCAGTAACCAACACAACAGCACATCACAAAATACACAATACAACCACCACACATTTAACCACACAGCACAGAGGCACAGCACCTTGGCATCCACAATCAGCTTGTCCATGCCGCGGGGCCCCAGTGTGGTGCGGACAGCATCAACGACGGCTGCGCATGCATTGATGTTGGAGATTAACTGTGGCTTCCCCTGAGAGGAGTCCGTCCCCTCCTTCATTAAGATGATCTGAGGTTGCTGTAGGAGGAAGGCAGTGGTGAGAGAAAGATAAAATGAGAGAGAGAGAGAGAGAGAGAGAGAGAGAGAGAGAGAGAGAGAGAGAGAGAGAGAGAGAGAAGCAGGGATAGATGTTGTAGTGACTAATGAGAAGTGAAGTACATGGTAGTGTTAGTAGTCAAGTGATGACGTCTTGTGGTAAAAGGTGAAATGAGGGAAAGGGAATGAGGATGGTGTCAGTAGTGGTGGTGTTAGTAGTGAAGTAGTGACTAGTGAGAAGTGAAATGAAGTATATAGTGTTAGTAGTGGTGGTGAAGTGAGAAGAGAATAATGGTGATGGTGTGAGATTTTGATGGTGATGAAAAGTGACAATGATGGAAATGGTGGTAGTGGTGTCAGTGGTGGTGAAACAAGAAAGTGTAAAAGAATAAATAAATAAACAAATAAATGGGTAAACAAATAAAACTGGTACATAAACATTGAAATGAATATTCTTCAAAAGTACATACTCTTTTCCAGGACACGAGCATTTCTTTTCCCTGGCCAAAAAAAAAAACATACATTTTACTGCCTAATGTTCCATTCTTTAATTAACCTGAAGACAAAATGAAAGAGATAAAGCAACATAACCTAGCCTGACCCAACCTGACCCTATTCAATAATGGGACATATTTTTACCAAGAGTTTTGTGTGGTTAGACTATTTTATTGACATTAGGAAGGCTCTATGAGCGAGTCAGAAGATTAATAGCCAGACCCTGTACTATTTTCATCCCCACAGGAGTCTCTGAAGCAGTATAAAATCAATAAATAATACACAGAATAGTTATAAAATGCATCACAGTACTGAAGGGGCTAAGTAGCCTCAAGACAAAGTGAATGAGATAAAGTAACCACAATTGTCATTTCACATCACTACTAAGAAACGCACCAAATTTGGACATGAAGGCTTGACTGATGCGCTCTCTCTCTCTCTCTCTCTCTAACACACGGCAAAATTAAATAAGAGTAAATATACAGTTAAAGCAAGTCAACCTTTGAATCGTGGTAATAGTCCCATCAAATCAAACAATAAACTTACCATTGTATTTGTCATTACCAACAAGGCAAAGAAGAGTAATTACCCAAAAAAGGACTCCCCCTATTGAAGTAAATGAAATATATGTACCTAGCGGCCATCATTTACCACAGCCGTCATAATAGTCGCTGTGTTCCCATCAGGTGCAATAAATCAGGTTAAGGAATAGCGTGACAAGAAATGCATGCGAATTCACGCAGACAACCGCCGCCTCACCCGCCCATGCTGCCCAACATGATAACTCAACCACTATTTTCTCTGATACTGAGCTTCCCTCCACCCTCGTGGCTCCTCTCACTTATGCATATCATGGTAAATTGTAACTGTAGAGCGTGCCTCGTCTGTAGGTGTAAGTATTTGCTCACCATTGTGGATTTTTGTCGCGTGGTGCCTTGTCTGTCCTGTCACCGCAAACACTTCCTCCACCATGCTGGTATTTATTTTCTCATTTCTCTGTCTCGCCTCACTATCCTCGGTTTATGCATGAAAAAGAAGCATGGGTATTATAATTAAGGGTTCTATCATGATTGATTATTTGTTAGTTCTATGTTTTGCATGTTATAGCAATGTGTTTTAGCTTTATGCTCACTTTTTTTTCCATTTGTCTTCCCATAAGCATAAATTAACATCTAACAACAGACACACTTTTTATTATCGTAAGAGAAGTGATGTTAAAATGTATATGTTCCATTTTGTACGTCGGTGGTTTGTCTTCATCCTCCCTTAGATCTGCTGCACCTGCGAATCTTCTCGAAAAAATGACTCATACACCTTTTTATCATGAATATAGAAGTTTAACAATATACTGCTATGCATATATTTGCCCAGGTTTTCCTAATGAATGTTGATAGAAAGCTATATTACCTAGAACCTTCTCCTCAAGGGGGTTTGATAAGATTAACCCCTTCAGTACGGTGACGCGTTTTCATATAATTGAAAGGAGAAACACCCTCAAAAACACGGCTTTTACTTTCTGTGGAATCTGAAAATAATAGTACTTCTCATTACTCAAGGGCTAAAAGTGAGGATCGTGTATACCTGCCACCGGGATCGAGTAAGTCAACGCTGTATAAGGACTATGAGAAATGGCTCAGGGATACTAGGAAGCGTCCAGACCTCATTGCATCTATGTACATGTACGACCACGTCTTCAACACATAATTTAATATTGGTATAGAACCCCCACGCACTGATACCTGTAGTTTCTGTGACGATAAGAATATCGAGCTTAAGCGACTGAAGGATGCAGGGGATCCAGCAGCCACACCTCTTGAGGCACAGATAAAATTTCATGTTACACACTTGGCGTTTTTTAACGATCGTTTTTTTACCGTCGCCGCCGTACCAATAGTGGCGCGTTGGAAGCTATGGCGACTGACACATTGGGCAGAAAAATGGACGAGCGTTTTTTTTTTTAACGTCGACGGCAGCACTGCAGCCGCTCACTGCCACTACATTCGTGGTTTTTTTTTTTTTTTTTTTTTTTTTTTTACCGCCTTCCCGGAAGTGGTGGCTTACGTGACCCAGTGCATGCTTACTCACATGTCGTCCAGTGCCACCGACCGCTGCGTTGTGTGTAGGTGGTGAGACGTTCAGTAGTGTGTTTGTTTTAACCATGGCCGAAGAAGAACCTACAATTGACAATGAATTATTGATTCATTTAGTTCAAGAAAGGCCTGTTTTATGGGACAAAACTTTAGAATCTTTTAAAGACAGGATCGCCACAAGGAATGCGTGGTTAGAAGTGTGCCTGCATCTCAGGAATGACTTTGATAAGCTGGAAGACAGCAAAAAGAATAGCTTTGGTAAGTACAAATAATTACATATATTTATTTCATGCTATTGAATTGACCTTAATAGTCTTAAATATATATATATTTTCTTTTTGCAATTGAAAATGTACTAACACATACAAAGAATAAAAATTTCTAAAAACAAAGAAACACCGTATAAACAAATAATTAATATCATGTTGAATAAATTAAAGACAGCTAAGGTAATTTCAATAGCATTACAACTAATAATTAGTAGGCAACAAAGAATTTGTTTTTAATATAATTGCATTTATTTTGACATTTTTTAAAGTATGAATATACATAGTACGTGTTATATGTATAATTATACGAATCAGTAAGATTGGAGTTATTATGAAAGCTAAACAGCGTCATATCTATCCACAATTTATGTAGTTATGCTTATATTTTATGATTTCACCTACGAGGGCTCTCAGATTTTTTTCATCTGCCAGGGAATGCTACCAACACTTGATACGAAATATTTGCAGAGAATGTTTCTCACGTTGTTGGCTTTCAAACCACCTCTTGTATTGCACGGTACTTGAATGTTTTCAAGTCCTGTTATTGACATGGCATCCTCAACTACGTACCCATCTCTATCTCTAACATAATTGTGAAGCACAATACACCCCTTAACAATATCAGTAGCAAAATCAGGTTGTACATTCAAGGGACGGTGAAAAATTCTCCATTTGTTACTGAGTATTCCGAAGGCACACTTTATGTACCTTCTTGCTCTAGCTACACAGTCTGTAGTTGAATATCCTCTTTTCAACAGTCAAGTGAGTACCAGCGTAAGGTCTTTGCAAATGTTGATGTAAGCCAAATGCAGCGTCAGCAACAAAGAAATAAGGTACTTTCGGGCTTTCTGTTCCTGGCAGGCACATCTCTTCCGGTAGATTATGTGAACCATTTTCAATTGATTTCCACAGCTTAGTGTCTTTGAAAATAGAAGAGTCACAGTCTTTTCCATAACTTCCAATGTTTACGAAAGTAAATCTGTACGAACTGTCTGCAATAGCCATTAGCACAATTGAATAATACTCTTTGTAATTGAAGAACATAGAGCCACTTCCCACTGGACACACGAGACGGATGCGTTTTCCGTCTAAATCTTGCTGTAGATATTCCCACTCGATACGAGTAGTGGAGGTCGACAAATGTGCATCCACTGGCCAAATACCTGAAAATACAAACATTATCTCAGTGTTTATTTAACGCATTTGTTACAAAGGGTGGAGCGCAGAAATTTTCCGATTTTAAGATTAAATGAAAGCCTGTTCACACTTCACGTTTCATTACTCTTATTTTATGCTTGTAACACAGCATGGGTGATTTGTTTTTACACAGTTTTACAGACAATTTCTTTTAAATGTTCCACGTCTATTGCCATGAACTGTTCAACCTGTAGTTATAAAGTCGTAGTACTTATTCAATTTATTTCCTTGTTTCACCCTATACATTTTTCATTTTCAGGTAAAGATGTCATTAACAGGTGGAAACACATACGTGATGCTTACGTCAAATCACAAAAGAAATGTAAAGCAGCAAAAGCAAGTGGTTCACAGGCGCCAAAGGTGAGAAAGTACATATTCAACGATGAACTACAGTTTCTGCGAAAAATATACGAGGAAAGAGAAACAGAAGAAAGCTACAACAATGAAGACAACAATATTGAAGAGCTAGGTGGTCCACCATCGCCGCCGGAAGTGACTACAGTTGAAGGAAAAGCCGAAGCAGTTGTTTCGAAAGCAAAAGGACTTAAAAGGCAGCATAAAAAAATGGACGATGTCGACTTAAAAATTCTAGAAGCATTAAAAAGAGATTCTGAGAAACCAAGCGACAAACTTACATTCTTTAAAAGCTTGTTGCCACATGTGGACAAGTTTGATGACAATCAGTGGCTTCAATGCCAAATGGAATTTCTTCAAGTGATTTCGAAAATAAAAAATCCATACCCTTCCACTCCTCATCTACTTCATACATCTTCTACTTCCCAAATCCAGCAGTTACATCAACCAGGAATGGTGGGTGTTGAATATTCATACTTTAATACAATACTATTTTGATTAATGTTAATGCATAAATTTTATTTTTACAGGCCTTGAAATTATTTTTTTTTTGGAAAAACATTATTTTTAAAAATTCATAGCAAATTATGATTTGTTGATAGAACATTATTTTTTTTACATGGTACTAACGGAATAGCTACTTTATGATAGTCGCATTACGTTTTCACTATCTGAATATTTTGGTGGGGTCTGACGGAATGGTTAATACCAAAGCGCACATAAGAAAAACAAAAATGCACAAACATACATAATACATGCATAGCGAAATAGAGCGTAAAAAAACGAATATTTTGATATAATAATATAGGGTAATATCTTTATTTTCAGAAAAGTTACATTCGTCTGACTTTAACACGCGATTATGCAAGACTAACCCCTTGCGGGTTATAGCCGCATCGCAGTGAGGGTTTTCTTGTCAGACACCACCAGATTTTGTAATTCTTGTTGAAAAAATAAGTACTCTTTGGGGCAAGCTTTAAAAAACTTACAAAGGTGTGTGTGTCGTTACACATTAATGCTTCTGAAATTTAAATAAATCTATTTCATGATAATTGATGGTATATGACATTGTTTGAGCCTTTATTCATAATTTCAGATGATATTCATAAAACCACCTATGATTGTATCAAGGCAAGTAATCTGTCATTTTCTACTGACTTCAATGGACGTACAATAATATTTAATTTCATTTGAATGTATTGAACAATAGGCAAACGCATGTAATGTATAGGAAATATTATGTTCTAACAAATACGTAACGTTTCCGGTACGACAACTATCCTCGGCTGGCGGCAACAAACAAGCCTAAACAACATTTCTTATCTCCGTTTTTCCGCTCGGAAATCTCGCAAATCCTTTGACCTTATCAGTTACTTGGTCTGTCTTTCTCTTCCTTTTCTGGAATCAGACGTGCAGTCTGCCAAGGCGCGTCACTGGTCCTACAAATTTGTGGAAGAAGAGGGATTTGTGGTTTGGCCCGCGGAAATTTGCCAACACAAAATCATATAGAACATCACTAATTTATTCAGACACATTACCTTCCTAATAATAATGTCCTTGTGTATGCCTTCTGCTTCTACAATGACTAAAACTGAAGGGAACTGATAAAACCTTTAAGTAAAACAAGACAGAAGTAGAGGTGACGATCAACAGAGACAACCATCACAAGAGGAAGAAGAAGAAGAAAAGGGCGGAGTTTAGACAGAGCGGTGAGGCAGGAGGGCGAGCTTATTTCAGTTCGTCGTACGTCCGCCAGCGATGCTGTTCTGTTTTATTTCACTGATTAGCTTCATATATAGGAGGTGACAGTGTTATCTGCTATTTTTCAATAATCCCAGATAAAATGCATAAACCAAAATCAGCATTACTTTATTTTTACCGCACGTACTTACTTTAAATAAAAACCATTACCGATTTTCAGTTTTATCATATAATTGAATTAATAAAGCCTTATCATACACTAGTAAGTATAAATAATAACATAAAGAGTTATATTTTTAACTTTAAATACACTTGTGCAGCAATTTGTCGTACTTGTTTCTGCACATCGGTTTCCAGATTAGCTAAGTCACCCCTTTGCCCCAGGATATCGGAGACAATTAAAAATTGTAGCGCTAATAGGTATCTACGACCCTCACTGCGACGCGGCTAAACAACTTTTTCCTTCTGCCATCTCTCTCTCTCTCTCTCTCTCTCTCTCTCTCTCTCTCTCTCTATATATATATATATATATATATTATATATATATATATATATAATATATATATATATATATATATATATATATATATATATATATATATGCTTGTGTAGCCAGGAAGGATATTCTCTTTTAAACATGTGAGGTTCAAAGCTTTTAACCTCACATGTTTAAAAGAGAATATCCTTCCTGGCTACTTCTTTATAAATACAGTCCACGCGGATAAAAGTAAAGTGGCTCGGATTTAACTGCGCCACTTCTAACCGCGGGAAGTAACTCTCGCCGATAGCTTCACTCTGTGTCGGAGAAATTCGTTCTAGCACTAACTGGCAACTCTTCCAGCAGAGTGTGCCCCTAGGTTTCTCACAGGGGTCGGAAGGGGAGGATTGTTCGTACGTGTCTTGAGACTTGTTGGCCCCCTTGCGGCCGTACACTGCTTTGTTGTTGGACTACTGTAACTACCATAATGCCTCCTAAAAAGCAGATAAGCAGTGACCAGCTTGCTGTGATCAGTACCTTAGTGAATATGGGGAAAAAGAACGCAGAAATTGCCCAGACCACTGGAATACCACTTCGAACCGTGCAGCGCTGGGCCAAACGTGCGAGGGAGAGTGATACCCATGCACCTACCGTTCGCAAACCCAGGCCTGGTAAGAAACGCAAGCTGAGCAATCGGACACTGGCTGTCATCCGGAGGCAAATAGATGCCAAACCAAGCCTTACTGCACGACAGATTAAGAAACAGAATCCCAGGTTACTCGATGGTGTGGCCATTCGTACGGTGCAGGATTACCTCCACAAGGTGCTGAAGTTTCGTAGATGCCGTGCAGTGAGGAAACCGTGGACCACGAAGGCACGACGTGGTAAAAGGCTGTTGTTTGCTAGACTGCATCGAAGATGGGACTTCAACCAATGGAAAAAGGTACTGTGGTCCGATGAAGCTACGTTTACGGTGACAGACAGCACTCAAAAGTAAGTGTACCGGAAGCTTGGTAGCAACCCTCTGGAGCCCCGCCACACCCAACACACGGTAAAACACCCCGATTCTGTGATGGTGTTGGGGTGTTTCTCGTATTATGGTGTGGGGAAACGTGTTTTTACCTAGAAATGTCAAAATGAATAGGTATAATTACTTAGAGTTACTCTGTGACCATTTAACCGACTCCATGGATATGTGTAAGGCTATTTATTTATTTATTTTTTTTCAACAAGACGGTGCCCCATGCCATAGAGCAAAATATGTTGTTGAATGGCTCCAGGATTGTCGTATTCCCTTCCAACCATGGCCTGGCAATTCCCTTCTGCACTTGGATGTCAGTGTCTAGACAGAAACGAGAGTTAGCCAAAAAAATGACATGAATGTCTTGAACGAGGTTCGCTGTCATCAAGTATCCTTTGCTGTCATTTAGGTAAAAAAAATATTCGATCTTTTTAAACTTCGTCCCATGATTCGTTTGGTATCACTGCATCCTGGGCGACCCATTGCCAGACGTACAAAGCGCCCTTGCTCAGGTAATGGCGGGTTTAAAGGGCCAAGGATTTAAAGATTCGCACATCTACCACGCCCCTCTCTTTGTTATGCTTTGTTTTTATTATATTTTGTTGTTTTGTTTGCTGTTTCTTTGGATTGTATGCTCTGGAGTCTGGTATTGCTGTATGACAGTTTGGACTGTGTTCAGTGGGAGCTGGCCATAAAGTGAGAAATCCGCATGTGCTCTTGTCCATGTGCGATCTCGTATTTTGCTCATGTTTATGGTATATTTTACTACTCCTGGACTGAAACATGCCTCGTGTCAGTGTTTAGAGAAAGGCTACAAGTGCAGCTAATCGTGAAAACGTTTTGAAAAGGTGGAGGAAAGACAATGCTGGCCCCAAGTGTCCTCACCCCACTTGGAGCAGCAGCAAGTGGGTGAGCCCTCCCTGCTGCAGGATGGTGTCTGCCTCCACTTCTTTCCTTCAAGAAGGAGGTTTCAGTGTGTCTGCTGCCATTTGGAAAAGTAAAAAAAAAAAAAAAAAAAAAAAAAAAAAAAAAAAATACCATGAATTTTTGCACATCTGACAATTTACTGGCGATTTGAGATGTTATCGAAATTACGTTATGGTTCCAAAACTATGAAGAGAATGGTGATTTCCTCATGTGTAGTGTTACGAGACATCCAGAGGTATTTAATCTGGTATATTCGTAATAGTGAAAAGAAATAAAGAGCCTCACAGGAAAATATGAAAAATAAACCTGCATAGAATTTTAGTTTTAAAAAATTGTGAAAAATATAATTCTAGGAGCTTAACTATGGCTGTAGACTAGTTTTTAGATAAAAGTATCATGATAATTTTCCAACAAGAATTATCAAAATTGCTCAATTACACACTGAGTTATAGTTACTTTTGTGCCAAAAAATAAGTTTTGAGACCATCTCATTTTTGTGGTTATATGTTCACTACTTCATAGAAGTGCCTCCAAATGGTATCAGATGCACATAGCCTATCTACTTATATAATCCTTTGACCATTTCTGGGAAGTAAGCTGATGTTCACTACACTTCATGTCATGCTTATTTGTAGGTAGCTGTAGTGTGGGAGATTTATTACTAGGCTCCTGTCCCCTGTTATTTATACATATAACATAGGTATTATTGCAGTTTCAGACAATACATACCACGGCACAATAAACTGCTTAACCGTCTAAGTCACTGTTTGGAGCATTTTTAAGCCCATTTTACCTCCTAACCGTCTCAAGTCACATTGTTAGGAGCATTTTTAACCCCATTTTACCTGTCACAAATTCATAATAATGCTTCCAGGGGGTGCAGTCCCTTTCATAGAAGGGGGGGGCTAGAATTAGTGTCTGGCTCTGGCTACATTTAGGGAGTCTCATTAGGTTAGGTCAGATTAGGATAATTAGAGGGGGGTCCAGGGGGTGCAGCCCCTGGCTAGCATGAGTGTCTGGCTCTGGATAAATTTAGGGTATTTCACTAGGTTAGGTCAGGTTAGGATAATTAGAAGGGGAGTCCAGGGGGACACAGCCCCCTGCTAGAATAGGTTGGTACTAATGGAGAGGGGTTTGAATAGGTATATAATTGTTTGTTTGCTTCATTTGTGGAATTTTCTTAATTTGTAGGGAAATTTCCCTAGATTTTTAACTCCATATATCACTCATATGTCTCCCCCACCCAAAACCCCCTGATTTCTCACATGTCCCCTAGCTTGTTTAAGGGGATAGGGGGTGTCGGTAGAGATATGGAGTATTGGCTGAAACTGCAAATTTACCAGAATATATATATCTATATATATATATATACAGTGGGGTCTTCGAGTAATGCGGTATCGAGTACCGCGAAAACGAGTAACGCGGTGTAAAAAAGTCAACGAATAATGTGGAAGTAAATGAATAACGCTGGGTGGCCAGCAGTGTTGCCACCTCCAGCTACCCAGCTGTCCCACTGACCCGCCCCATGCCACGCACCAGTCGCACATGCGCCGTGGTGTGGCTAATTATAGAAACAGATGGCCAGCCATTTTCTTTGTTTTTGTCCCAGTGTCCTTGCACCCCCCCCGCTGCGAGTGTGACCACGTGTGACCTTGTCCGTGTATTTTTGGCTTCATTATCACCTCGCCATGGCTCCCTCTCGCTCAAGAAAAAGGATGACTTATGCTGAGAAGCTGGAGATTGTTCAGGCTATCGAGCAGGGAGAGAAAAAGGCACACCTCGCCCGTAAATATGATGTCAACGAGTCCACCATACGCACCATCTTCAAGGACAGGGAGAAGATCAAGAAGATGGCCAAGAGCAGTGTGGTGCAGTCCAACACCCTTATGCAGTCTCTCACACTGCGCAACCCAACCCTGCAGGAAACTGAACGAGTCCTAGCAAGATTCCTGCAGAAGCAGAACCGCCGTGGCCTGCCATTCAACGGAGGAATGATAAGGAGGAAGGCGAAGACTATCTACAAGGAGGTGGCACGAATGAGGGGCATAACTAACCCTCCACACTTCATTGCTTCCAAGGGATGGTGCTCCAAATTCATACTGCGCCAAAACCTCCATCGGGTTAGGTGGAAAAAGATGCCCACCAAGACCTACCTCTCCAAACATGAACAGGCGGCTCACGGCTTCAAGCCCCTCAAGGACCGCATCACTCTCCTGCTCACCACCAATGTATGGATTAGTGTTACCTTTAACGTTTTGTTTACTAATCATCCTCATGCCCTTCCTCCTCCTCCTTCACACACACACACACACACACACACACACACACACAAACACACACAAATATGTGGTGAAAAAAGTAAAATGTCATTTTTGTTTCCTGGGTGAATTTTTTTGTATTGATCTCTTAAGAACGAGTAACGCGGTGTGTTACTAGTAACACCGCGTTACTCATTCTTAAGAGATCAATTAAAAAAAACATTTTGGTTCTGGCCAAAATCGAAAACTCAGCTTTCTCTCACTTTTTTCCCTTAACTTTGCCTATATCTATATATATATATATATATATATATACAGGGAGTCCTCGGGTTACGACGGTCTCGAGTTACGACGTTTCGTGGTTACAACAAATCTCCCATAAATGATAAAAATCCTTGTTTCTACTTAGCGGTCTGCATCATAAACGCAAACTTCTCGTGGGAACTAGTTGGTGAGTGTGGCGGAAGAATATCTCATCACGTGGCGCTACACCGAGGAAGACAGCGTCACTGAGTTCCCATTGTACGCCATTTTAGGTTGTTTCTTATTTGCTCTTTTTCAATTGTGTTGCTGTTTTGTTAACTTTTTGCCCTTCATTATGGCTCCCAAGCATAAGGCAGACTCTTCTGATGGCAGTGCTTCGAAGAAAAGGAAAGCCATCACCATGGAAGTGAAATTAGTCATTGTTAAACGATCGAAAAAGGGAGAAACGGCGACAAACATTGGCCTGTCGCTTGGCCTCAGCCATTCGACTTTCACTACTATCATCAAGGATAAAGATTGCATCCTTGAACATGTGAAAGGATCTGCTCTTATGAAATCAACAGTGATTACTAAGCAGCGTAGTGGTCTCATCATTGAGATGGAAAGGTTATTAGTGCTTTGGCTGGATGACCAAAATCAACATCATATCCCAGTAAGCCTTATGTTAATTCAGGAAAAGGCTAAAAGATTGTTTGAGGTCTTGAAAAGTGAAAATGGGGAAGAAAGTGAAAGAGAGGAGTTTGTGGCCAGTAGGGGTTGGTTTATGCGGTTTAAGGCTCGTGCCAATTACAAAGGAATACAAAGGAAAGCCAAGCAGCAGCAGACCTTTTGGTCCTTTCAAGGCTGCTTGGTTACTAATGCTAACTATCTACAGGGAAGAGAGACAGGACAGTACAGGAGAAGGCTCCTCCCCACCCACCACTCCCTCCAGCTTTCGCTGGCATGGAAAATAGTTTGGAAAAGTACCATGCAGTATGGAAAAACTGGCATAGAATTTTCACAGGAAAGGATGAAAGGAAATTTTGCTATTCACCCTACAATGGTGAACTCTACATCTATCTGAAAAAGAAAAGAGACACATTACCATAACATTAAGGTGCAAGGTGAAGCTATTAGTAGTGATGAGAAAGCAGCTAATGATTTTCCTATAGCTTTGGCTGAGATGATTAGGGAGGGGAGTTACTGTGCTGAACAAATGTTTAATGTGGATGAGACAGACTTGTTCTGGAAGCGTACGCCTAGCCATACGTCCATCACCAAGGAGGAGAAGGCAGCACCAGGCCATAAAGCCAGCAAGGAGAGACTGACTTTGCTTCTTGTGGGAAATGCTGTGGGCAACTACAGGCTGAAGCCCTTGCTGGTGTATCAAGCTGAGAATCCAAGGGCACTCGAGGGCATTTGGAAGGGTGAACTACCTGTCATTTGGAAAGTTAACAAGAAGGCATGGGTGACACATGATATTTGAGGACTGGTTCACCAACCATTTTGTGCCAGGAGTGGAACGGTACTGTGCTTCCAAGGGTCTCCCCTTTAAGGTGTTGCTAATGCTGGACAATGCCCCTGGGCACCCTGCTCATTTGGATGACTTTCACTCTAATGTGGTTTACTTTCCACCAATACCACTGCCCTTTTACAGCCTATGGACCAAGGAGTCATTGCCTCTTTCAAGGCCTACTACCTCCGAAGGACAATTGCTATGGCCTTAGGGGCAACTGAGAAGGATAATGATTTGACTCTCAAGGACTTTTGGAAATCTTACAACATTCATAACGCTGTAAAGAACTTTGCTGATTCATGGGATGAAGTTAAGCAGATGAACTTGAATGGTGCATGGAAAAAACTGTCCCCAGTTTGTGAAGGAGTTTCATGGCTTTGAGGAGACAGTTGAGGCCGTCATCAAGAATGTTGTTGCCTTGAGTAAGCAGATTAATTTGGAGGTGGAGGTTGATGATGTCACAGAGCTACTGGCATCTCATGGAGAGGAGTTATCTGCTGAGGATCTTATTCAACTAGATAAGCAGATGATTGAAGAAGAGGAAGACATACCAACCCCAGAGCCCAAGAGGTTTACAAGCAAGGGCTTGCCAGAAGCTTTTACCCTGATAGAGGAAGGGTTGGCAAGGTTTGAGGCTGAGGATCCCAACATGGCCAGGTACATTAAGGTTGCCAGAAGGATCATGGATTGCCTGCTATGTTACAAGGAGATCTGGGAGGAGGAGAAGATGGTATCCTTCCAGACTAACTTGGAACATTATTTTAAGAAGGTAGAGAGGCCTGCAAGAGATCCTGTACCCTCTACCTCAGCTGCCTCTCCAGAATTACTTGCCCCAGTATCTCCAGCATCTTGTGCAGGTTCTGTCTCTCCAGACTCACCTGCCCCACTATCTCCAGTAGGTGCTTATTTACGTTGTACGTTCTGACTTACACCAAAATTCGGGTTATGACACACACTTGTAGGAACAGATCTCCTTCGTAACTCGAGAACCCCCTGTGTGTGTGTGTGTGTGTGTGTGTGTGTGTGTGTGTGTGTGTGTGTATATATATATATATATATATATATATATATATATATATATATATATATATATATATATATAATATGCATATTATATAATTTCATTACATAAACAATATTAAAATGGTTTCAGTGGAGTCTACCCACCTCATTGCCAGCAAAAGTCTTCAAAAGCCACTAGGCTGGTAGTCCGTCTGATTCAGGTCTGGTGATCTGTTTCTTTTCTTCACTGACCGTTGTAGTTTTGTGTTTCTATAGTGAGCAGTCAGTCACTTTGGGTGGGAGGCTGAATGAGTTCAGGTCATAGGTAGATGATAGTTAAATTCTTTAGATTTACATATAATACTGAATTCTTTATGTTAAAGTATAAATTTGCTTAGATTCATGCAATACTAACATAATACAACACTTTACATACAACAATACTAATTCCTTAAGTATATGCAAAGGTGGTAAATTCCTCAGGTTTGTACACTGATACAAAAATTCTTTAGATTCAACAATATTAAACTCCCTTGGTCCATACAACATAGTATAACATGATGCCAAGACAGCAGAGTGTGCAGCCATACCTTAATCTTCCCTCTGTTAGTCAGCTGCAGAGAAACATATGTGCTAATGGCAGAAGACGCGGTGCCAGCCCAATGAAACGCGGATTCACATCACGTGACAGCGTTCGACCAATGGGAGGGCAGGCAGCCGTTCTTCCTTCCTTCTCAAGGCCAGTCTGTCTTGTCTCCGACAAAGATTAAAGTGCCTCTTGGATTACTGTTATTAACTCGCTTTTTTGTGCTTACGAGTGCTTCGTTAGACAATATGAGTGATTCCAAAAGCCAGGTTGATGAACCTGGAGTGTCA
Organism: Callinectes sapidus; assembly: GCA_020233015.1. Classification (NCBI taxonomy): domain Eukaryota; kingdom Metazoa; phylum Arthropoda; class Malacostraca; order Decapoda; family Portunidae; genus Callinectes; species Callinectes sapidus. The sequence goes on along the minus strand of CM035182.1, from coordinate 9,229,536 downwards.
AGAGCCACATAGAGAACCCGTGACATTGCAAACTGGTCTCAGAATACAGTGATACCTCGGCTGACGAACGCTTTAGCTCACGAACTTTTCGCCTCACGAACATTAAATTCGCGAGAATTTAGTCTCAGCTCACGAACTAGTTTTCGGCAGACGAACCAAACCACGCGGTCGAACAGCGCCACGCATGCATGGACAGCATATGTGAGCCAGCAGCGAGTGGTGAAACGGAAGATAATGAATGCTAAAGTTAGATGTGAGAGAAATGTGATCCAGTCCCTGAGGGAGAAAGGTGTGGAAGGTGGCCGGGAATGGTATAGATTCTTGAGGGGTGAAAGGATGCCTGACAGTGAGAATGTGGAGAGCCTAAAGGTGAATGGGGCACTGGTGACAGAAAAGGAGGACATAAGAAGGGTGGTTAAGGAGTTCTGGGAAGAGATTGGAGGAGTAGGTGAAGTTTCTGAGGTGAGAGAAGGATGTGTGACACTGGAGAGGAAGAATGCAGATGAACTGAATGAGAGAATCAGCAGGGAGGAGGTGGAGAAATGTGTGAAAAGGCAAAAGAATGGGAAGGCAGCAGGTCCAGATGGATTACCGTATGAAATGTACAAAAATGGTGGGGAGGTTGTGATTGATAGAATGACTGAGCTATTTAACCAGGTATGGGAGGAGGAGAGAGTGCCAAGAATGTGGAATGAATGTAGGGTGACTCTGTTGCAGGCCACATTCAAGAGTAAAAATGAGTTGAAGAATTATAGGCCAATTGCATTATTAAATACAGTAGGTAAAGTGTTCAGTGCAGTGTTGAATGAGAGACTGTGTAAATGGATTGAGCGATCTGGAGTGTTAGGTGAGGAGCAGAATGGTTTTCGTGTGAACAGGAGAGCGGAGGACAACATGTTTGTGGTGAATGAGATGATAGAGAAGAAAAGAAAGGATGGAGGTAAACTATATCTAGGCTTTCTAGATATAGAGAAAGCATATGACAGAGTGAATAGAGAAATGCTAGGCAAAGTGTTAGGAAAGATTGGGTTGAGTGCAAAGATAACCAACATAGTGCGTAGCATGTATGTTGACACGAGAGCGAAGTATAGGTTAGGAGACATAGAAACAGACTGGGTGAAGAGTGAAAGAGGTGTTAGGCAAGGATGCATATTGTCACCAACCCTTTTCAGCTTATACACAGAGGAGTTAGCAGCCAGAATGAGAAGGTTGAATGCAGGAGTAAGAGTGGGGAATGACAGGATAGGTGTGCTAATGTATGCAGATGATATAGTGGTCATGAGTGAGTCAGCGGATGAGTTGCAAAGTCTACTGGATGTAGTGGATGGGTATGGGAAAGACTTTGGAGTTAGGTTTAGTAGTGAGAAAAGTAAGGTTATGATTGTGAATAGGTCAGAGGATGAATGTAATGCAACGTGGAGAATAGGAGTGAATGAGCTGAATCAGGTACTAGAATATAAGTACCTGGGGATGTGGGTTAGCCCAAATGGATGTGAGAAAGTAAAGAATGAAAAGATTAGCTTGGCTAACCAATGGGTTGGAAGATTAGGGAGTGCAGCAAGGATGAGAGCGAGTAAATATGATGTGCTGAGAGAAGTATGGAAGAATGTGGCTGTGCCTAGCATAATGTATGGTATGGACGTGACTGCTTGGAATGAAAATGAAATTGACAAGCTAGAAGTAGGCCAGAACAGAGTAGCTAGGATGGCACTGAACGCACCAAGGTATGCAGCTTTAGAAGCCCTGAGAGGTGACATGGGCTGGAGCACATTTAGGGAAAGAGTAATGAAAGCAACACTCAGGTATAAGATTAGGTTGGAAAGAATGGATGATGAAAGAATAGCAAGAAAGGTGTATCTGTGGAATGAGAGTGGAAGCAAATGGAGGAAGAGATGCATGAGGATGACAGAGAGGAATGGATTGCAAGTGGTGTGGGGGATGAGGATGGCTGGGAGGAACCAAGATGAACGTGAATGGATCCTGACAAAAGGAGGTAGAGTGGGAGCTGAATGGGATGTGAGGAAATGGAAGAATGAGATAGACAGAGAGGTGAAGTGTATGGGAATGAATATATGGAAGAATGGCATGGAACAAAAGAGCACTATGGAATGGTACAAAGAGAAAGAGGCCCCAATGTATGAGAGGTGGTACGATGGCAGCCTGGGTGGTGACCTTCTCTTTCGAGCTAGGGCACAGTGTATGGATGTGAATGAGAGAAATTATAGATGGTCTGAGTCCCGCAGCAAAGTGTGCCAGATGTGTGACATGGGAGAGGATGAGTCGGTGGAGCATGTGGTACTCGAGTGTGAGAAGTATGAAAGAGACAGGATGGAGATGATGCAAGTGATTTTGACTGAGTTAGGGCATAGTTGGGATGAGAGAGTGGAGAAGACAGGAAGGGAATGGATGGTGTTGCTGCTGGGACTGTGTAGAGAGACGAATGAAAGGATGATTGAAGCTGTGAAGGAGTTCCTGGAAAAAATGTGGCGTGTCAGATGTAGAGATAATTAATGTGCAAGATACTGTTTTTTCTTTTTTTTCTGTCTGTCTGTTTGTTTTGCTTTTCTACAGGAGTTGCCGATATAAAGGCCTGGCCCTGGAGCGATTCCGAGCCACCTGTAACATCAAGATCAAGATCAAGATCACGGTGGCGGCCACGAGAAGCTGACACGCTCACGGCGTCCCAGTTCGTCACTGCCTTTCCTTGTGTGCGGACGAGGGTTGTGTTTGAGAGACATTTGATAGACACTTTTGCTATTATGGGACCAAAAAAGATCCCACCACATTTGACATTTGATAGACACTTTTGCTATTATGGGACCAAAAAAGACCCCACCACAGGCTAGTGCTAAGCCTAAGAAGACATTAAAGAAAATTACAGTTGAGCTGAAGAAGGAGATAATTGAAAAACACGAACGAGGTGTGCGTTTGTGTGACTTAGCGTCCCAGTACGAGTACGCTAAGTCTACCATTGCTACCATCCTTAAGAACAAGGAAGCTATTAAGGGTGCATGTGTGGCTAAGGGTGTTTCTGTGTTGTCTAAGCAACGGTCTCAGGCAATAGAAGAGGTTGAAAAACTTCTGTTGATTTGGATTAATGAAAAGCACCTTGCAGGGGACAGTGTGAGTGAGGGTATTATCGCCGAGAAAGCACTGCAACTTCACTCGGATATCATCAAGAGGCAACCTGGAAGTTCGTCATCCAGTCATGATTTCAAGGCTAGCCACGGATGGTTCGAGAAGTTTAAGCGTCGTACAGGGATTCATAGTGTCATTCGTCATGGCCCCATCACAAAGGTAAATAAAACGACTTTAGGATCACCTGAAGATCCGCCACCCCACAGGGATCACCTGAAGATCCGCCACCCCAGCTTGTCTCACCTGAAGATCCGCCACCCCAGATTGTCTCACCTGAAGATCCGCCACCCCAGACTCTCTCACTTTTAAGATCAGCCTTTTTTTTTTTTTTCATAGACATGCAGGTGTAACAAAGAATATAAAAAACTTTTATAAATCAGGAAATTAAAGTCATTTATTGAAACATGAAAGTATGATACAATGAATAGTGTTCATCACTGTGAAGCACTTATAATGGATATTGTGCAGCAATATGTTCACATAGCTTCTCAAAAGCATTTTTTGAGAATCTGTCGTGCCACATGAATTCCTGCAGGTAGGAGCTTAACATCTCTCTTTTGCAGCCACGCATTTTCTTTGTATAGCTCTTGTGTCTATTCCAGTAGGATTCAATGGTTTGTGTGTGCACTCCAGTGCGCCTGTCTACAAAATTTACTGAGTGATTCACTGTTTTGTGTTGATATCCTAGACCTTGGATATTACGATATGCTCTCCACTCGTCACTGTGAATTATAGACCCTGGCTGAACCACTTTAGATACAATAGGAAGAAGGGTGGCAGCATCTCTCGCCTCGACTATTTCCATGTATCCAACCGCTGGATTAGTGCTTCTGTCAACGATGCCGAAGACCCAAGTGGGAGTGTAGGGTGCGCGTCCTCTGTGATGTGTTGGCTTATGAGAGAAGCATGATTCATCGATTTCCACAGTAATCCCAGGCCCGCCCAACATTACTGGATTTGCTTGGAAGTACGAAGCACATATCTCCCTGAAAAAGCTGAAACAGTCAATCGTAGTCTTCTCAGATAGGTTTACTTGACGACTTGCTGTTGTTTCTCCAATGCGTTCACTCCAGAGGTACATGATATGGTCCTAGGCAAACTCGGCCCATCGCTGTCTCGGCCCATCGGCATCTCGGCCCATCGCCAACTCGGCCCGTTAGAATACCAACTCGGCCCATGTAGAAATTGCTATCATTTTTTTTTCATGACAAGAGCGTGGCAGAAACTGAATGAGTAGCGATACTAATATTTTATATTAATAGTAGACTTACAATGTGTAGACTTACAAAGGCTAAAATACAACTAAAAACAGTAAAATGTAAAATGAAATCAAAAGTAAAATACAACTAAAAACAGTAAAATGAAATCAAAAGTAAAATACAACTAAAAACAGTAAAATGAAATCAAAAGTAAAATACAACTAAAAACAGTAAATTGAAATCAAAAGTAAAATACAACTAAAAACAGTAAAATGAAATCAAAAGTAAAATACAACTAAAAACAGTAAAATGAAATCAAAAGTAAAATACAACTAAAAACAGTAAAATGAAATCAAAAGTAAAATACAACTAAAAACAGTAAAATGAAATCAAAAGTAAAATACAACTAAAAACAGTAAAATGAAATCAACAAAAGCAGTCATATATAAGGAAAAAGAAAAGAAAGTTATAAAATACATGCAATCAAAAGTTAAAAATTATGGATTAACTGCAATATGATGTGAGACAGCCCTTAGTAAGTTCTTGGCAGAACGCTGGCCATTACTGAATTCTTCCCAGAGGTTCACAAGCTGTCCATGTTGTTTCCGATACTTCTGTTTCTGGTACCTCAAAACTTTTCCATCCGACAAAAGCCTTACTTGAATGGAGACCAGCTTGGCTTCATCATGTAGAAGTTTTACTAACAGGTAAAAGTTTAGTTGGCCTTTCCTCGCCTTCAAATTTAGTCTGCAGTGCCAACCTTCAACATCGTTGTTTGTGCGTATACTTCGTTGAAATGCACACCAAGAAGTCGGAGGCCATATGCTTGAGGTAATCCACGTGGTCCTGACATAGTCAAGAAGTTGTAGCAGTTGTGGCGATCCGTTGGCTTTCCTGTAAAATCTGAAGAATAATTCTTCAATGTTCTCTGCTGGCACATATGGCAGAGAAAGTAGCTTTCTTAAGTACTTGTGCATATCTACGTCATTAGTATAAGGACTCTGAAGGCCAAGTTCTTGTATTTTCCTCCATACGGCCTGGCCCCAATGAAATACACACCCACGAATCTCAACCTCTGGGAAGATTTCAGGAATTGCGCGCCAAACGCTTGCCTCGAAATCAATTAAAATTTCCGTTAATTTAAAACTATCACCGATGATTTCTTTTGTTTTAGCCAGAATTTTCTTATAGTCTTTCCTCCGTTTTCCAGACATTAGAGCAAATAAAAGAGGAACTTGTTTAAAATTTCCATCACGCTGCACAAATGCATGAATGCTAAATAGCTGCGTGAAGGGCTGTCTCACAACTTTAAAAGTGGCGTCAGCATACCATCGTTTTGCCTTTGCAAGTAGCTTCAGCTGATCATTAGTAGCAAAAATCAAATGGCGCCTTTCACCTACACGAACATCATATTTTAAAAACTCTGATGGTATGTGATCCTCATTTAAGTCAAAGTTCAGGTCAAGTGGCTCGTCTGGTCTGTTTGCCCTGCGTCTTCGGTTTCCTTGACGCGCTAAGTTAATAGGAGCAGGAAGTGAAGTCAGAGGAACATTTGGGTCCACGTGTTCCCTTAGAACCTCGTCTACTATGTCTGCTGCGGGGCGGAAGACATCTTCCATTGCCTTTCTCTTAACTATGGATGACACTTTTGTTGAGAGGGCAGGGCAGGCTTCGGGTGGATGGCAGTGGTCCATCTCTCCCCGAATATACTCATTATTATTATGTTCTTTTATTACCACTGGGCATGTTATGTTTTTATTTCTTAAAGCACAACGCCAATGTACACAAACGTTAGTTTTCCTTTTCACAGTGTATGAATACCCGAGACTATCTATAAGTTTATGTTCCCCTCTCTGTGTGGAAGAACAAATCTTTTCATATGTCACAATTTCACTGGGACTTTCTGTTTCAGAGTGCCCTGCTGCCACAGCACCATTGATAGGCACTGGGATTTCATTTGCTTGGGAGAAGCACAGGTGACACATCCAGTCAATTTCCCTCCCTTCTCTCACTGCTGCACGATATGCGGCCCTAGTTATTCCAGTTCCACATTTACGATGTTGCCACAAATTGCATCTATCGCATAACAACGCCTCCTGTAAAGAATATAAAAGTATCATTAATAAAGAGTCTGCAGGCTCTCTAAACACATGCACATACACACGCACACACAGTTTTTCATCCACGTACCAATATGTCATTATCACATTATAAGAATACACTTAGATTTCATTTTACCTGTAAAGGGCGCACGGTATTCCCGCAGACCAAACAGTTACTCTCCATATTGAGTGACCAGTCCTTCTTCGTCGAAATGCAGGCGAAATCTAACCTGTTTCCCAAAGCAGTCCACCACCTCGTCTTCCCCTGGTGAAACAACCTAATACCTCGCTTTTTAATCACGTCACGTTACTAATGAAAGGAGGGAGGGAAGGGATAGGGGGTGGGGGGGAAGGGAGGGTTGACAGCAGTTGACGGTAGGGAGGGTTTGGAGGTAGGAGGTTGAAGATAAAGGGGGTGTGTACACGTGTGTGTGTGTGTGTGTGTGTGTGAAAACAAAATCCCTCTTGTAACTAGTACAATTATAATTTTCATACATTGTAGGGAAATGTATAAAAAAGGGTAGTAATATGATAAAAAAGGATAGTAATTTCACTGTTAATGGCGAAATGTTTAGGTAACGAAGTTACTGGGTAGCGAAAGGATAGGGGGTGGGGAGGAAGGGAGGGTTGACAGCAGTTGACGGTAGGGAGGGAGGGGATAGGGAGGGTTTGGAGGTAGGAGGTAGAAGATAAAGGGGGTGTGTACACGTGTAACCCTCTTGTAACTAGTACAATTATAATTTTCATACATTGTAGGGAAATGTATAAAAAAGGGTAGTAATATGATAAAAAAGGATAGTAATTTCACTGTTAATGGCGAAATGTTTAGGTAACGAAGTTACTGGGTAGCGAACAAGATTATCTTAGGCAGCAAATCGTCCTGGTGGCGAAACCTATGGATACCAACTCCAGTATAGATGGTCCGAGTTGGTGGAGATAATGGTCCGACTTGGTCATATAAATGGGCCGAGACAGCGATGGGCCGAGATGGCCCGACACCCATGATATGAACCCATTTCTGCAGTGACAGTCTAGACCGGGCAAAAAATGATCCAGTCCTCATACTTGTTGTTCCTTTATACTTTGTACATCCTTTTGTCTGGCATTTCCACACCACACGGTCCACACACTTGGAGTGTTTAGTCCAGTTCATGTTATTGTGGCATTTTTCACACTGCACAGCACGCCTTAGAAGCTCCTTCTGCTGAAGCCAAGTAATAACAGGAGTGGGGTCTTCAGTCAGCAGCGGTAGAACAACTGTCTCAAAAGTATTGGCTGCCATTGTGGAGCAGTGGTGTGATTGGTGTCTACTCGTACCACACACGGTCTTGGTCTGATGAGTGGAATGTGATAAGCAGTGTAGTAAACTCCTTAAGTTTCGTTAACATTTGAAGCAGTTATTTACAAACTATGCCATCCCACAGATCAATTCTCATTTCGAAGCAGTGACCCAGCTGGTACCCTAACCCAACCTTTCTCACCTGAAGATCCGCCACCCCAGCTTGTCTCACCTGAAGATCCGCCACCCCAGATTGTCTCACCTGAAGATCTGCCACCCCGAGTGCGGCTGGGGTGGCGGATCTTCAGGTGATCCCGACTTTATTATACAGTACACTTTATTTCTTTAATTACAATACAATAGCACATTTATTATACATAAAATAAGGTATATTTTTGTGTAGTTTTAAGGCTTATTTAGTAGAAAATTATGTTTTATAGGGACCTGGGAACGGATTATTCTCATTTTAATGGTTTCTTATGGGAAATAAATGCTCGGAAGACGAACTTTTCGCCTCACAAACACTCTCTGGGAACCAATTATGTTCGTGAGCCGAGGTATCACTGTATTGGAAAAAGGAAGAGGAACTCTGGCGAGGCATATGTGAGCCGTGCCACAGGTCACCATATTGCAGGTAGGACTGTGGGGTCCGCTTGCCGTGATGGATGTTTTACCAAGATAACCATGCCCATTGTCAATCAATTGCATCGCAATTTCTGGGCTATTGGTGACTTCAGATTACAGAATGCCTACATCCAAAAGTGTGTTCAGAAGAAGGACGTGAAACGACGGCGGCCAGTTCAGGATCCGGAAGCAGAAAGATAGCGTTAAAAGACAAATGTGTACACCCTTACCCATAGTAATATCACTCATGTTGTTTGCCTCAAGGGTTTCCTAAGTATTCTGGCTATTTCTGAAACCCGAGTTCATAACGCCCTTGCCTCTGTGTCAAGTGGCTGCCCAAGGGGAGATTTACGAGGCCGTCACTCTTGGCCATGGCGGTTTCCTCCTGAAGTGGTATTCACTACACAACCCTTAATCAGTCAAGGTCAACCATCTTTACTCAAGGTCAGCCACCTTTAATACCTGTCACACACACACACACACACACACACACACACACACACACACACACACAGCCAAGTACTTTTCTAATGATACCTTGCTTATCAAAATGTTAATATAAGTGCTATATTCCATTTTATGGTGATTTCTTTTACAATGTGTATTACAGAAATGGTGAAAAGTGCAGTTAATGTGGCAACATTCAGAATGTGATGTGAAATGTGACTAAATTCATTGTGGTTCACATACTAAAATAGTTGAGCTTTATTTTAAAACAAACCTAAACTACAGAGGACCCCCGTTTCTTCGGACCTCAATTCATCAGACTTTCAATTCTTTGGTCAATATCCGGGGTTCAGACAATTGTCCGATGCGGCAGTGTTTGTCCGAAGAATGACAACTTTGACCTGTAGGTGGCTCTTGCAGCAGAGGACGCGGGCGACGTGTGAGTTTCCCGCCAGTTTTCCACCCGCCACGCCAGTGTTTACAAGTGCTACAAGTGATTCTAGAATAATTTGTGCCATAATTTTGCATTATTTATCCACCCATCATCATGCCACCAATGCGCCCAAAGGTGACCAAGCGACCAAAGACACCAAGGGTCACTCTGAATGTGGAACAAAAGCTGGAATTAATACGAAAACTTGAAAGTGGACGTACTGTGGCCCAGGTCTGTCTGGAATATGGTTGTAAGAAGCAGACAGTCTCAGATATAAAGAAGAGCAAGGAAAAATTAAGAGCCTATGCTGCAAAATATTGTGTGGAAGGCAATAAATCTAGGACTGGAAAATGCAGGGCTAGGAAAAATATGGCTATGGCTGCCCACTCCCAGCTAGATGCAGCTGTACTTAAGTGGTTCCTTCAGCAGAGAGCTAATGGGGTCAATGCGAGTGGTGTTGAGATCATGACCACTGCAGTGAAGCTGGCACAAGAGCTGGGCATAGTCAACTTTAAGGGGAGTGATGGGTGGCTGTGGAGATTCAGAAATAGGCATGGACTATTTGATGTGAACACTCATGGTGAAAGTGGGAGTGCAGACAGTACAACCTTTCGTGCCTGTTTCAATAAATTTTTAGAAGAAAAGGTAAGTATTGTATTGTAACTCGTTTGTTATTATTACTGCTATTAATATTATACTGTACCCTATTGCAGGTATAACCATATTTTACTTTCATGTATACTGTATATGTATATTGTAGCCCATGAGTATGTGTGAGAGACAATATAGGCTGTTTACTGTATAGTACAGAACTGTATTGTACTCAATTTTCAGTGTCTGGACTTTTTCACTCTCTGGACATGACCCAGTCTATTAGTCAGAAGAAACCAGGGCTGTCTTGACCTAGTGTGATTCGTCGCAGAGATACACCATTCTGAATATTGCCAAACTTTAACTGTATTTTCTCGGATTTTTAATTGTGGCGCTTACGTCCCTCTGTGACTAACTGCCTCATATTTAGCCAAATATTCACTCATTCATAGGTACATTGATACATATACATATATATTATTATATTTTATTATGTAATATCAGTTACTTAAAGTCAATGGTCATACTGAATACATTAATCCTGAAACTGTAAGCAAAATTTTAATGCCACCTAAGAATTGAATTATGTACATACTCGTAATGTGGTGACAATAATAATTATTATATTCACATAAGAGTATGATTCATAGAGCAAGAATGATTACTACTGAAGAAATATCTGAAAGATGTTAGTTATTGCTATACAATTGGTAGAGCAAGAATGATTACTATAGAAGAAATATCTGAAAGATGTTAGTTATTGATATACAGTAATACCTTGGTTAATGACCACAATTAATTCCTTAAAGCTGGTCGTTAACTGAATCAATTTTTCTCATAAGAAACAAAGGAAATAGAAATAATTGGTTCCCAGCCCCAGTTGAACTTGCCCCTTTCCTAGATGCCAACTTGCACTATATCCTACAAACATTAAAGAATTCATTTAAACATAAGAAAACTTACCTTTTTGACTGCGATATGATGACATAGTGGATGCGGGTTTGGGGAGGAAGGGATGGAGTTACTGTTTTGAGGGGGGATCCCCCTCTATGAAAACATCTGGCATTGTAACTTTGGGGTTGGTTTCCCTCCTGTTGCTTTGAGGACGATAGGAAAAACTTATCCAATGTCTGTTGCTTCCGGCTTTTTTGGAGGATTTTACAATAATGCGACATGATATTATTATTGAAAAGGTTTAGAGTCCTGTTGCCCACCACATTATCAGGGAAAGCTTTTTCAACGAAAGCTTGCAATTCCCCCCACTTAGCATACATTTCCTTAATCACAGAACTTAGGGCATCTTCCTTCTCATCCTCCTCTCCCAAAGATAATGCTCTCAGCCAAAGTCTTTTCTTGTTCTTTGGGAAGGGTCACCAACTGTTCTGTAGTGAGCTCGATGTTATTGTCCACCTCCAACCCCATGCTTCGTCCCATGGAAACAATGTTATCAACAGTTTCTTCAAAACCCTTAAAATTTCTCTCTGGTACACAGTCAGGCCAGAGTTTTCTCCATCCTAAATTCATGGTGCAGGAGGTCACTTGATTCCATGCACTATCAATAAGATTCACACAAATTAGAATATGAAAATGTTGTTTTCAAAAGCCTTTTCAAGTTAGTGTAGTGTCTTCAGTGACTTCAAAACTTTTTCTGAATAAGGCTTTGGTATATAATTTCTTGAAATTTGAAATTATCTGTTGATCCATGGGTTGCAACAAAGGGGTGGTGTTAGATGGCAGGTATTGAATGCGTCGTATGGAGTCGAACTCCTCAAGTAAATCTTCATTCAAGTTTGGAGGGTGTGCAGGAGCATTGTCCAACAGCAGAAGACATTTCTCTGGCAGGTTTTTTTCTTCCTAATATTTTTTCACATTTGGGGCAAAAACTTCATGCACCCACTCAACCAGAAATTGCTGGGTCACCCAGGCCTTTGAATTTGTGCGCCACATAACAGGCAATTTGTTCTATACAATGTGGTTCCTTTTGAACACTCTTGGATTGTCAGAATGATAGACCAACAGTGGCTTATTCTTAAAATCTCCACTTCCATTGCCACACAGCAAAAGAGTTAGCCAATCTTTCATAGGCTTGTGCCCTGGCAGTGCTTTCTCTTCCTTTGTAATGAAGGTTCTTTTTGGCATTTTCTTCCAAATCAAACCTATTTCGTCTGCATTGAACATCTGTTGCAGTACATATTCTTCATCTTGAATTAAATCATTAAACTCTGATAAATTTCTCAGCCCCTTTCTTGTCTGAACTAGCTGCCTCTCCATGCCTTACTATGCTGTGTATCCCAGTTCTATGCTTAAATTTTTCAAACCAGCCTCTACTAGCTTTAAAACTAAAATCACTCAGTATTTGTAGCAGAGGTTTTCTGTGATAAATCATTATAGATTTGTAGTGCCTTCTCACAAATGAAAGCCTCACTGATGCCAGCAGCTTCCAACTGTTTCTCATTCAAATCCCGGGCGCGGCGAGGCAAATGGACAAGCCTCTTAATGTGAATCTAGCCCCTGTTCACCTAACAGCAAGTAGGTATGGGATGTAAGTCGAGGGGTTGTGGCCTCACTGTCCTGCTGTGTAGTGTGTGATGTGGGTTCAGCCCTACCCAAAGATCGGTCTATGAGCTCTGAGCTCGCTCCATAGGGTAAAGGCTGGCTGGGTAACCAGCAGGCAACTGCGACAGTGAATTACACACACACACACACACCACGTAGTGTAGTGGTTAACACGCATGACTCACAACCGAGAGGGCCCAGGTTCGAGTCCTGGGCACAGCAAGGCAAATGGACAAGCCTCTTATTGTGTATCTAGCCCCTGTTCACCCACACAGCAGCAAGTACATATGGGATGTAAGTCGAGGGGTTGTGGTCTCGCTGTCCTGGTGTGTAGTGTGTGATGTGGTTTCAGCTCTACCCGAACATCGGTCTATGAGCTCGCTCCATTGGGAAAAGGCTGGCTGGATGACCAGCAGGCGACCGCGACAGTGAATTAGAAACACACACATATATATACATTTCAAAGAACAAATTATAATATGGCAATACCAAGATGAATTTTAAAAGAAAAGCCTTAAATATTCGAAAAATTATTTAGATATCTATCTATTTATCACTCCATGCACCAATGATTTTTCTAACTGTGAAAAGTGTGTAGTCCAGGCAAAGCACAACTTCAGGACTTTGGGGAGCTTATATACTCCCTTCCCTCTGCAGTGTGCCCACTGTTTCCAAAGAAGTTAGAGAGAGGAAGGGATTCCCAACCCCCTCACGGGATTTTAAATCAGGGGATCCATTCCTCTGTAGAACTACCCCAAAAACAGATTAGGTACAGCACAGAGGGATAAGGAAGTATATCAACTCCTTAAAGTCCATGGCTTGTGCCTTGTCTGGGTTGTCCTCATTTATAGGGGAAACAGACTTCATATGTAGATAGATATATAGATAGATAGGTCTCGTCTGTCTATCTTTTCCGTATTATTCACTAGCTTGTACACCATTATTAGATCTCCTCTCTCCCATCTATCCTTCAAAGTTAATAGTTCCATTTCCTTTAGTCTATCTTCATAAGAGAGGTCTTTTATTTCTGGCACCATCTTTATAGCTATCCTTTGCATTCTTTCTATTTTTCTGGTGTCCTTTAGCATGTGTGGTGACCACACCACTGCTGCTTATTCAAATTTAGGTTTTATCATTTTGGTTATAATTATTTTCATCATGCTATTGTGCATGTAATGAGACTTGTTAGTGTCCTGTATGTTGAAGCAAATAACACATTTATGTGTCTTTCTGGGATCAAGGTGTCTTGTGCAATCATTCCCAGGTCTTTCTCTTCCTTCTTCACTATAAACTTTTCTCCCATTTTATACTACCTTCTATTACTTTCACCCTTTTCCATTACATGACATTTTTTTTTACATTAATTTCTAATTTTCACCAATGGCTCCATTCCCAGATCTTATCGAGATCTCTCTGCAATTCCTTACAATCATCATAGTTCTTTATTATTCTCAGGAGCTTGGCATCTCCAGCAAACAAAGTAACATAACTATTCAGATTGTCTTGTATATCATTAAGGAGACCGTTCGGCATTTTTGGTGAAAAAAATCGTTTTTTTGCAGATTTGGCAACTGTAACCTCACAGAATGCCCGACCCACTGCCAACGCACAACGCAATCGTCGTATTATAGGCGGGTTTAAAGGGCCGGGCATTTATGTACCTCCGCACTGTTCCTTGCCAGCTGAGTGTGCGTTCGGTATTGCTCACAAAGGAAGTGCATTTATCCCATTTTGTGATCGCTTTTGACTTACTTTTGAACTACAATAAGGGACAATGCCACGTGTAAGTAAAAGACGAAAGGCAAACCGTGAGAATGCCTCCAGGAGGTGGATAAGAGATGAACCTCTGGAGGCTGCACGTGCATCTGTGTGTGTGTCTGGCGCAGTTCGCCAGGACTTACCTCTACCAAGCAGCCATGCCTCCTCAACAAGCTACAGACATAGTTTACTCCCAGAAGAGGTGGTGAAGGTCGTCCAGGCAAGTGAAGATAGCCGTATAGTACTGATATCATTGCAAAGGTTGAAAGCAATGATCAGTTTAGTGAAGTGTGAATGCGGCAACATTCTTGTGCCAGCACTGACCCTTGTGGTACACCACTAGTTACTCTACTCTAACTTGATGGGGTGCCTCTGATAACTGTCTTTATTTCTCTTCCTGTTAAGTAGTCCCTCATCCAGTTTCAGATATTTCCCTGTACTCTTCCCATGTTCCCATCTTTATGTTATTATTTAAACTTACTAGGCTTTGTTAATTCAATTATATGATAAAACTGAAAAAAAGGTAATGATTTTTCTTAAAGTAAGTACGAGCCGTAAAAATAAAGTGATGCTGATTTTGGTTTATGCATTTTATCTGGGATTATTGAAAAATAACAGGTAACACTGTCACCTATATGTGAAATAAAAGCAACAGCATCGCTGGCAGACGTACGACGAACTGAAATAAGTTCGCCCCTCCTGCCTCTCCACTATGTCTAAACTCCGCCCTTTTCTTCTTCTTCCTCTTGTGACTTTTGATGGTTGTCTCTCTGTTGATCGCCACCTCTACTTCTGTCTTGTTTTACTTAAAGGTTTTATCAGTTCCCTTCAGTTTGAGTCATTGTAGAAGCAGAAGGCATACACAAGGACATTATTATTAGGAAGGTAATGTGTGTCTGAATAAATTAGTGATGTTCTATAGGATTTTGTGTCGGCAAATTTCCGCGGGGCAAACCACACATTTCTGAGTTCCCTCTTCTCCCACTAACTTGTAGGACCTGTGGCAAACTGTTTTAGTGATGGAGAAGCATCATAATGATGTATCTGCAGCAGAAACGAGGTCCAAATTCAAATGAAACAAATAAAACACCAGATCTAAATATAAGGGACATTCGTGTTGGTCTGTGGTCCCTCCGGCTCGCTTGTGGGGCCTGTGGGGATGAAGTTAGGTTAGCCGAGAATCATCTCCACAGTGGGCTATATACCATCCTGCCTTTAAGGAATGATCTTTTGGGTGTCATATTGTCTCAAATTACTTATATCTTCTTAGCTTTAGTTACACCGAATTTTATGTTCATCTGAGTGAGTTACACCACCTCCCGAGTTGGTGTAGTTCTGGGCCCGCTAGCACAAGAAATGTTGTTTCAGCTTGTTCGTTGCCACCAGCACAGGATAGTTGTCGTACTGGAAACATTAAGTCTTTGTTAGAACATAATATTTCCTATACATTACATGCATTTGCCTATTGTTCAATACATTCCAATGAAATCATATATTAGTGTACGTCCATTGAAGTGAGTAGAAAATGAAAATTACTTGCCTTGATACAATTATAATATCTGAAATTATGAATAAAGGCTCAAACAATGTCATACTGTGACGTGGCTGATTTATGTATGGTGGTACCTCTTGATTTGAACACCCTTTGACTCGAGCACTTCCCTATCTGAACACACTTGGCGAACAAATTTTGACCTCCAATCCGAACACGACCTCACTATTCGAACATAAACACGTGTGGCGGCTGATGCCACCATCCTGCAGTCAGTCTTGCTTGCACTTCTCAGCCATGAACACCTCTCTCTATTGTGCTTGATATTTTTGCAGATTTTCTTGAAATTAGCCCTCCTTATGGCTCCCAATAAAGTGAAAAGTGACAGTGCAAGTGGCGGGAGGAAGTTGAAACGCTATAGCATAGAAATGAAGAAGGAAATAATAGAAAAACATGAGAGAGGAGTTCGTGTTTCTGACCTGGCCTCACAGTACAGAGTGGCCAAATCTACGATCTGCACTTTCTTGAAGCACAAAGAGACATTAAAGGCTGCTGATGTTGCTAAAGGAGTGTTTGGTAAATCAAATAAAAGGCCTCAAATTTTGGAAAAAGTTGAACAATTACTTTTAGTTTGGATAAATGAAAAACAACTGCAAGGAGACAGTGTTAGTGAGGCTATAATACGTGAAAAAGCTAGGCACCTGCACAGGGATTTAATAGGTTCAACTCCCAGTTCACATAATGCTGATAAACCTGAAGACTTCAAAGCAAGCAGAGGGTGGTTTCAGAAGTTCCGCAAACGAAGTGGTATTCATTGTGTTCTGAGGCATGGTGAGACTGTAAGTTCCAATCATCCTTCTACCCTCTGCCATCATCCTCTTGTGCCAGACACTACTATCATCCACATAAGTTAAAATGCATTTTTATTTAAAATAAACTGGAACAGATTAAATGTTTTTACATAAATTTCAACAGTAAAAATTGCTTCTTAATTCAAATTTTCTCAATTCAAACAGCCAAAAAGAAGGCATTAATTTTCAATCAAGAGGTACCATTGTATATTGGTTGCTTTAGCAACCTTTTCTTTTAAACAATTCCAAGTGTCCACAAGTGTACTTTTTTGTGTCCTTTAAATATCAACTCTTTTTTTTTATCTTTCTTGAGTGTCCTCTTGTCTGTCTGGTTTCTTCCTCCATCATGACCAGATTTTGCTCATCCAGCTTTTCAATGCCATTTACTATCCTACATAGAGTTATTAAGTCTCCTCTCTCCCTTCTATCTACCAGAGTTGGCAGTCCCATTTCTTTTAATCCATCTTCATAAGCTAGTTCTCTTAATTCTGGTACCATTTTTGTGGATCCTTTCTAGTTTCCATATATCCTTTTTTGGCATTTGGTGACCACACCAATATTGCATATTCTAACCTCGGACGTATCATACTGGTTAGAATTTTTTTTCATCTTGACCTTATCCATGTAGTGGAAAGCCACTGTAAAATTGGTTAATGTTCTGTATGTTGATCCAAATACGTAGTTGATTTATATGCCGTTCTGGGCTCAGTGTATCTTGTATCACCACCCCTAGATCTTTTTCTTCCTTCATCTTAAGTATTATCTCCTGTCCCATCTTGTAGCTCCATTTTGGTCTTCTTTTACTTTTGCTTAGCTCAATCACATGATATATCTTTGCATTAAAATCCAGTTTCCACCTCTTACTCCATTCATCAATTTTGCCTATGTCTCCTTGTATCTCTCGACAGTCATCTGCAAACAGATTCATAGAGCTGGTTGCACTACACTGCATATCATTTACGTAATCTGGAACATTATGGGTGCTAGGTCTGACCCCTGCGGTACTACACTTGTTACATTTCCCCAATTTGAGGTTTCTTCCCTGATTACAGTTCTCATTGTGTGTGTGTGTGTGTATTTCTTGGGTAATACAAAAGAATCTAGGGTGCTTGTTATTTTGCTGCTCCTAGCTAGCAATATGACTCCCCCCCACTGTAGACGTGTTCACCCACAAGCAAGGGAAGTGGTCTTTTAGTTAAAAGATTTAGTTTTTTGGTTTTTACAGTGATCGGTTAGTGCTTGATCTTTCAGGAAGCAATTGCCGAATTGAGAAAATACTTAACAAACTGTCTTGTATTACAGTTATGACAAGTAACCATACATAAAGGATACAATTATTCAGTATATCTAATTTTCAGTGTGTACTGTAATGAAGTGCTGGCATGATTGATTATGACATTCTTTCTTTTGGTT
Source organism: Callinectes sapidus (assembly GCA_020233015.1). Classification (NCBI taxonomy): domain Eukaryota; kingdom Metazoa; phylum Arthropoda; class Malacostraca; order Decapoda; family Portunidae; genus Callinectes; species Callinectes sapidus. The sequence continues at coordinate 9,211,653 of CM035182.1, read as the reverse complement.
AATTAACTTGACTCTTACTTTTGCTTTTTCTGGTGTGGCATTGTTTTCACTATTTGCTGGTAATGGCTTTCAAAAGCTAGACAGGCCAGTGACCTGTTTCCTTTCATCATTTTGCAGAGTGAGGATGAGCCACCACTGCCTGATGAGGATGTGGATCTTAAGCTCGAGATCAAGGAGGAGGTGGTGGATGATACACCCACGGAATTCGTGAATGTCCTGGACCATGTGGAGGAGCTTCCAGCTTCAAAGGAGGAGCATGATGTGGACACTCTAGCGGTGTCTAAACCGTTCATCAGTGCCTCATCCTCCAATGTTCAATTCCTGGACCTGAATCCCCACCAGATGGAGACCCCACCAGTTCAGAAGGAAAATCCTGTAGACATCCTCACAGTTACTAAGCCATCCATCATTTCCTCAACTTCCTCTGCCTTACCTAGCAAAGTCAATGTAGCTCCCCCTAGAGTTGAGGATGGTGATGAGTTTCACTTTTTTGGAATGTTCGTGGCCAGCCAGTTACGTGCCTTGCCACTTCGTGACGCCCTCCAAGCACAACTAGAAATTCAAACCATCATTGCACAAAAGCGGTCCCAGAGGTTAACGTGAGATTCCCTACTGTGTCCCCTAATTTGTTCTTTACCTCATGAAGTTGCAGTCCTCTGAAAAGAAGACATGTTGCAACCACTTGTGACTCAGCCCACACCAGTTTGTCTCCCACCTTATGATTCGGGTGAGGCAGCCTCCTCAGGTGTTGACCTGGGAAGCCACTACTCTCTGTGCCGTAGTGCAGCTGTTTTGAAAGTTAACACGTGAATGGTGCTTGCTACCTATAATTTTTTGTAGGTTGCTCTGCCATACATTTGGTCAGCGTCATTATCATTCATGTCAAGAGTTAAGGCATGCATGTGTGACATAGGAATGAAGCTTTGTCAGATGATGTGTTTAATTCTTGTGTTATTAAGGAGGTAACCATGAATTTCCATGCAAGATATTGGCCTGTGAATAGCAACCTGTTATTGCACAAGTCCAAGGATGAAAATTGTGATGTGTAAAGGAAGGTCAATAAAGGATAGCTATGTTTTGTTTATGCAAGAACTACAGGCTCTTGTTAGTTTCTATTTATTAATTTGGTTTCAATTTTTTTTCTGGCTTATAAGGATTACATAATTTGATTGACATTATTTGTATGTGAATGGGTAGGGAATGAATGTTCAGTGTATCTTATCTCTGTATTTGCAGTAAAGACAGCAGTGGATGAAAGATTAAGAAAACATATGACATGATGACGCCAAGGGGTATTTGATGTTTGCGCTTACCGAGTTAAGATACAAGATGCAAGGGATAGAAACTGGGGTAACCTTGTACATATACTGTGCATGATGCCAACCCCTCACTCTTTGGAATATGACAAAAAGAAGAATTATTGAGATATAAGAAGCCAGGAAGATATCACATGGCTATATATAGAATTTTTAACACTGTACAAATATATCATAGGCTATACCATGCACCACACACATTCTCACATAAACACACACTTAGGTTGGCATTCATAAACAATTTACTCTCTCATCATGACTATTTTTCAAGGCCACAGAGATAATTAGCACAGTTTTCAAGAGTGTTTCTCCAATCAGTAATGTAGAAATCTTGTCACTCTTCCTCTAAAACCATCAAACTAATTTAAAAACTTGTATAAATTTGAATAAGTTGTGAAGGTGAAGCACAGAATATGACCCTTAGCTCTGTCACCCTCTAATGGAAAAGGCACAACACATACTTCCCATCTATTCATAACAATGAAAAACACAACAAATAAATACAGGGACCTCTCGATTTACACGGTGGATGCGTTCTTGAAGAGGGTTCGCAAAACAAAAACAACTTACATTCAGACACACACACACATACTCATATATATATACAGGGTGTTCGGAAAGTCACTTGGACCCTTCTTATTTTGTTTCTAAACACCGCTATCAGTTGCTCGCTTGAAATAGACTGAATGAATGCTGTTATTGCTGCTTGCAAGTCATCCAGCGTGCACGGACGATCTCGATACACTGCAGATTTTGCTGCACCCCATATATAAAAGTCTGGTGAATTCAGATCTGGTGAACGTGGCGGCCACACGTTTTTCGAAATATTGCTGTATCCAAAGAATTCCTTTAATAAATGCATAGATCTGCCAGATGTGTAGGCAGTAGCACCATCCTGTTGAAACCATGACTAATTGATTTCATCACTTGTCATCTGACCGATGAAGGCGTGAAGAATATCCAAACAATAGTGCTCGCTATTTATTGTGTTCATAAAGAAAATAGGGCCAACAATTCTAAGTCTGAAATCGCAACCCACACACCAACCTTCTTATCATGCAGGGGTATTTTGTGCAAACTGAGGATTATCAGGTGACCACAATCTTGAATTTTGCGAATTAATGTAACCCGAGACTTAGAACCATGCTTCATCAGTGATAAAGGTCACATCCAACACATCAGCCGTATTCTCTTCAATAAATCGGTTAAACCATCTGCAATAGCGTAATTGTTTCTCATGATCAGTGGTTTTCAGTTCTTGTACTGCCATTATTTTGTATGGGAAGAGCTCTAATTCCCTTCTGACTGCCTTATGAGCAGTTGCAAGACCAATATGTTGTTGAGCTAATTTTCGTAATGATTTTGATTAGAAAAGTGCACAGTGACTTTCCGAACACAGTGTGTATTCAAATGGAATGTACACAATTTACTGGCTCCTTGACAGGATGAGCTCTTCTTGTCACATATGACAAATGTTTACTGACAGAGTGCTGAGTCAGAGCTGGCTTTGGCGTCATGTTTTATAACGGTGCACCAATTTTGAGGCTTCTAAATCTAGGGATCCTCTTATACACTGGGAATAAAGCATAAAGGAACTCACGTGAGACATCTGTTGGCCACTCCACGAAATATCTTATAGGTGGAAAGAAACATACCTAAATTATATATTTTGGGAGGGATTTTGGACCCCGCATGAATTCGAAAACACATAAAACGAGAGGTACCTGTGCATACATGATAGAATTCAGTAACAGATGGCTAAGACTTAAATAAACTGAATGAAGTAAGAGAACCAGAAGTGATGTCTCTCCTTCTCTTTCTCACTCTCAATGGAGGAGGATGTGTGTGGTGTTATAGCATTGATGTCAGGCTTAACAGGATGTGGTGAGGTGCTGGAGGATGAGGGAGATGAGGAGGGGCAGTCACAACACTTGGGGAACGGGGTGCAGGAGGGGGAGGTGCAGCATGGTTGGGCAAAGGGGTCCTGATGTTGTGTGCGAGCGATGTCCCATGTCATACCCTTCATGTGGTTCTCTCGCCATTCTGTCAACTCCCTCAGGACCTCACTGTTGAGAGAAAGAAGTACAAAGTCTTGGTTCTTTGTGTTATCATTCATTTAAGGTTGCATTGTGTTGAGGTGAAGTGTACTTAACCAAAGCGTAAGTAAATTCTGGAACTTGCTAACTGCTTCTATATTTCCATCTGAACTCATTTAACCCATTCAGTAATGGGATGCATTTTCATATTTACTCTGCTTATTATTTAACAATTTTATACTGCTTCCTAAACTCATGTGGGGATTAAAATAGTGAAGACTGACCATTAATCTTGTGACCTCTATAGACCCTCCCTGATGTCAATAAAATCATCTAATCAAATCCAAAACTCAAGATAAAAAATGTCCTAGTACTGAAGGGATTAAGAGGAAGGTTTCAAAACAATTATCCCATTCTTTTGGCTAACTCTCTCAGACCTGCTCAGTGACTAACATCTAAGTGGACATTTTTGTTCAATCATTTCTGTTGCCCTGGGCCAGACTTTCCCTCTGACACAGAAAATAAAAAAAATAAATAAATAGATACAATAAATACAATTTTCCATTCCAATCCTGTACAAATGTCAACATTTCACATCCACAAACAATTTCTTCTCTCCTTATCATCCTTCTTCTATTTCCCAGAGACTGACCTCTTCTCAGGGTCAGCAGAGAGGTCGTACCGCTCACCGGGGTCCTGGTGCAGGTTGAAGAGGAGGGGTGGATCATGTTTGGTCAGCTTGTGGCTTCTTGGGCATATAGGGTCAAAGTTACTGGAGTCTGACAGATCTGGAAAGAGGATGAGATTACCAAAGGTTCATGAGAGAGAGAGAGAGTGTTTATGATATTTTAGTTTCCTTCTTCAACATATGTATTACTTTTAACTTATCATTTTAACTTATTTTATAAATTTCAAAGTCTTATTTTTACATGATTTTTTTTCTACAAATTTTACTACTGTCAATAATAATGTTCAATTCATAACAAATACTGCTTGGCCTGACCTGATCCCTGGGTGTAGAAGTGTGCTTTGTAGGTCCCATTGGTCACTGCAAAGGGTCCCATACTTGGGGTGGGGCTCTCTGGGTAAATGGGCATATACCTCCTGGGGCTCTGATAACACGCACACACACACACATCATTATCATAAATAACCTATGTACATTGCAACTTTCCAGTATAATTCAATATCACAAGGCTTTAAACATCCTATACATTTATGGGTCTGACTTTCTCCTTCATCAAATTCCTTCCCTAACATCCTTACACCACAGCTAAATCCCTCAACAGAGGACTCTAAATAATTGGATGCTGTATATTTCTTGCACATACAAATCTATCTTTTTCTTACTTAAGCATTCCTTCTCAAGCCCTCTAAGCCTGCTAAAGAATATGATCTGCTTGGATGCATGGACTTAATGTGATGTTAGTGTATACAAAGCTAAGGAAAAGATTCTGCCATTCACTTACTTGAGCTGCAGAAGGAAAATAAAAAGTTTGAATAGACTGACCACAGCAAGTGGGTCCCAGAGGAGAGGAGAGATGTCCATGCCATCAAGAGTGAGGTCTGAGGTGCTGAGGCTAAAGAGAGAGGCCACTGTTGGTAGGAGATCTACAGCTGATACCAAGCCATTACTAGGACCTGAGGAAAGTACAAAAGGTCAGAAAGATGCAAGACACTAGGATGCTATTGTCATATTTATCCTAGAAACACTGCTGCCTAAAATGATGCCATATTCAATTTGCAATTATTGTTATTCTTTATGCACTGGATAATCAAGTTTTAAGTTTTATAGTATTCTGTTTCCTTTTCTTCTTCTTCCTCCTACTCATTCTTTTCACTCACTGTTGTCATAACTATCACCCAGATACACTGCTGGTTAAAATGACTCCACATTTGATACTAAATTTACAATTTATAGTATTATTTATGCACTGGATATGTATTCAAGTTTTTGAGTTTTATACGATTACCACTTTCTCTTTTTCTTCTTCCTATACTTCCTTTTTGCTCACTTTACTTTACCTTCTGCTTCTAACTCATCCCTCACTATCCCACAGCCACCACTCACTCACCTCCCAGCCATCCCCACCTATCACAGCCAACACTCACCGGGGGATATGTGTGTGGGCCAGTGTGCGAATGCAGGAACCCGCACACCACCCTCCATAGTGGTGCCCTTCCCACAGCGCAGCAGCCCTGCACAGCCCCCTCGTTCATGCCTTGACAAACTGGGGCTGTCACAGTCAGGAGGAGTATAAGAAACTGATATTTCATTGCCTCAGATGTTTGGGAGGACAGGAAAAGATTATTTTACTCATAGAAAATTAAGGTACAAGACACCTTTTACTGTCATCTTTCAAAAATTATCCAAAATGTACTGTACCACAATGTAATAGCAATCTGACAAGAAGCTGTAGCAGTCAAAGAGTTAAGCAATAAAATATCTGCATTGTTTTTAAGAGTATGGTCATCTCTATAAAAGTACATTTCTGTACTTCTAATAGTCTATCATCTCACCCATTATCTGAGGAGAACCAGAGGAGTGTGTTGGAGAGCAGTTTGTGGTGATGCAGGGCCTCCACCACCTGCCCCACTGCCCAGTCCAGCTCATTCAGGGAGTCCCCCACCGTACCTCGTGCACTCTGCCCTGCAAACTTCTCTGAGGCAAACTGTGGGTGATGGATCTGTGGGGAGTAGGTGGTTATCTAGCATCTATAGTTTGTGAATAGAGTGATTGCTTTTGCTCTTTCTTTTTATATAGGAGGGCTGCTAGCCAAACAACAAAATTATCATGAGAAATATCTACAGAGGTGCCAGCCCCAAAAGGAAGATGAAGAGCGTCATCCAGGATTGGAGGACAAATATCTTGGTGATGCAAGTTTTTCAAGTTGCACTGATTCCTTTTCTACCTCACTCTTCCAGAAAAGAAAGAAAAGTGAATAGGAAAATGGTATTGGTGACTCATAAATTGTCCTCAGCTGATGTTAAGTAAGATAGAAATAACTGCACACACAGCACAGGCAAACACTAACCTGAATGAAAACAAAAGAACATAAACATAAAAGATAAAAAACACAGCACATGAGTAAACAGTGTGAGCCTCAATACTCACATGGAAGAAGGGGAAGTAGAGGAAGAAAGGCTTCCCTGAGGTGGCAGCGTCAGCAATGAAGGTGACAGCAGCCTTGACGAGGCGATGGGTCAGGGAAAGAAGGTCCACTGGCTGCTCTATGATGGTGTCATTGCTGCAGGGTCACTGACAGTGGAGGCCTTTACTGCTCTTTTCCTAATCTTTATCTATTGTCTTTGTAATAACATGTTTCTTTAAACAAAACTTGGCAACTGAAGTCATTTCATGTTCTGATAAAGCAACACTCATTAGTATTTATTTTTTACATTCTATGAACCTTATTAGTTTCTAAGTAACTCACATTCTCAGACAATTTCCATCATTTATCATCTAGTCTGTCTTCTATTGATGCCTCAGGCAGAATAGGTAAGAGCAAAGCAAATTAATACATACCTAAATGATAACAAATAAAAGAAAGCTCACTTCACCACCATGCCACTCAATGAAAGAAAATGAAAACCTAAGAGAGTTGGTCAATGAAGTCTCAGTGAACAACATGAGCTTACCTATAGAGTGGACACGAGACCTGTTTATCCCAGCAGGTGTCATGACAAGGGAGGGGCCCTGGGAAGCAGGTGAGGCAGGGACACATGTCATGGGAGTATGGTAAGCCCATGTAGTGGTCAAAGCCATAGTGTATTGGCAAGTACTCCCCATGACGCCCCACTCCCAGGTGCCACTTCCCAGCAATCATGGTGCGGTAACCCTGGGTAGGCATGGCATGGTGCTTATATCTGAGGGACCCAGGCCTTCTGGAGCTCAACTGAGTGATCACTAGAATCCTTTCCTTACCATTGTACACTGACATAAGTTTAAGTACATGGATCCAACGATATAGTATTTATAAAATTTGTACTGTATTTTTCTTTTATCCAGGAGAGGAAAACTGGCCAAGGGTAACAAAAATAAAATTGAACAAAAAATGCCCACTTGGATGCCAGTCCCTAAACAGAACCGAGAGAGTTAACCAAAAAAATGGCATAAATGTCTTGAAACCTCCCTCTAGAAGGAGTTCAGGTCATAGGTAGATGATAGTTAAATTCTTTAGATTTACATATAATACTGAATTCTTTATGTTAAAGTATAAATTTGCTTAGATTCATGCAATACTAACATAATACAACACTTTACATACAAACAATACTAATTTCTTAAGAATATGCAAAGGTGGTAAATTCCTCAGGTTTGTATACTGATACAAAAATTCCTTAGATTCAACAATATTAAACTCCCTTGGTCCATACAACATAGTATAACATGATGCCAAGACAGCAGAGTGTGCAGCCTTACCTTGTGCTGGAGGAGGGCAGCAATGGTGGTCTCATTGCGGGGCAGACCAAGAATGCTGTTGGGAACAAAAGTTCCTGGATACACACCATTACGGACCTGTAGCCGCCCCGTCAGAATAGAGGCCCTACGGAGAAAGACAATTCAACAGAACTCCAAGGATATTAAAACAGTAGTATAATCTGTGAGCCTTGATGACAAGTGAAGTCTTACATGCGTTATTGTAAAGGACTTTCTGATAACTGATTACAGATCATATAAAATTGAAACAAATAATAATTGATAATTCTTCACAGGAGGCAGCAAGAATGAAGAAAGGTAGAGTAATTGTAAAAAAGACTGCTATGTTTCATGATTTATGAAAGACAAGCAATCAATGTCAAAATGAAAAAAAGAAATGTTGAAAGAAAGGATATAAAACTCAAATGCAGTTCCCTGCATATTGTAAATCAATATCAGAAACATACATACTGTATAGTGATGGCTCACCGTGAGGGGCTACAAACAGGACTTGTGACATAGTGCTGAGTAAAGAAGCGACTCTCCCTGGCCAGCTTGTCAATCACTGGTGTTCTGTATGCAAGAGTTAAGTTACAATGAAATAACTGTGAATCATGAAGAATTTGTGAAAGGAAAAACATTCATGGTAATCCATGTCTTTGGATCATTACATAAGAAAAATCTACATGTTCACAAGTCATTAAGGATATTTATAATGTCAACTCAATACTGAATGCATATGACCAAAACAATTCCGTACCGGGCCTGGTGTGACAACTGGTTAAATCAAGGAACAAGTAATAACAGTTAAGAATATCATCATTGGGGTAAACCTGCAATTTGGTACATTTTCTGATGCAAGAGTTCATATGTGTGACAGTGTACTGTATCAAACAACTGTAATATACCAACAATAATTAATACCTGGAGGTGGGATGGCCTGAGATGCTGAGGTCACCGTAACCCAGGTCATCCGCCAGTAACAGGACAAAGTTAGGTGGCGGCAAGGAATCCTTGGGTGGCGGCGATGATGAGGAGGCACCTTGCCCCTCTTCACCTGTGCTTGCCACCTGTGCCTCAGCAGTGCCACGTATGTCTTTCACTATCATCTCACACGCACATCTGGTCACCAGTAGGGTCAGCAGAGGCACCAGTAACACCCTCATTCTGCAGCTGTCATGCCCTGCCTTGGTCACACAAAATACCTGCAAAGGTGAAGGGGTAGTTGAGCGCCGCGATAAAAGTCCCGTCACACGGTACAACAGTTCGTGGTGGGTGTTCGCGGCGGTCCCAGCAACTGTGCAAAATCGACTAATCAAGGCTTCCGGCGGCACGCTTGGCTTCCTGTGTGAGTGGCGCACGCTGCTCACCTCCCGCCTCCTGACAATAATATTAGATAACTGACAAGCGTGAGACGGAGAGAACCTCCGATTCTCCACAATATCGCAAAACTGTCAGCTACTTTGGTGTCGTTATGTTATTGACTCACAGGCAATCTCATTAACTTGTTGTATTTTTCATAACTAGTTCTGTTGGTAGCTCCAAAGCGTTCCTGTACGGATCAGCTACTTCTTTGTCCAGATAATACACACTTTTCTTTCCCATTTCTCACCCCCGCCGGGCCTCGTCTGAACGCGCCGAATGTGTCGATACTGACATCAACACTCCAAAGTTCCAAACACTGTGCCGGGAGTATCGAATTGTTTCCTTTATGAAAATCATACAGTTTACAGGAAGTTATTGTGTAAAAGTATAGAATAGCACCTCCTTTCTAATCACTGAAATGACCTTGCAAGGTGATAGAGTACTTACTGTAGAACATGTCTGTGATGATTTTGATGGGACGGCTTTTGTATGGCCATAGTAATTAAATGAATATTCCGATGCCTGCAGAATCTAAGTCCACAATGATCAGTCATGTATGAAGTTATACAAGTCAGTGCGTGTGTTCATAGTGTGTTGGTGAGCAAGGATGAGGCGTGCGCACCTGGGTCTAATGACGCTGTTTCACGTCACGTTACACCAGCAAATAACAACACAACGCGTGTACTGTATACAGTCTGCCAGTCAGAACAACAAAATCTATGGACATGCGCATAGGAAGCGTGACGTCGTCAATCACGTGATGATAACCTGCCAATCAGACACAAATCGTATGATACCTCTCAATACTGGGGGATGTTCACTGCCCATAATCCTCCAGCCAGCCACTCTATTTCTTACATTATGGCGGCAGACAGATGCATGAGCCACGGACTGTGAATTTGAAATGTTCAGTAGATCAGTCGTGGAAGATGTCTGGCTGTGAGAGGTACGTGAACACGGCGTGTTACCCACTGTTGTGCAATGTCCCAAGTGTAGGAGAGAGAGAAAGAGTAGTTAGAGCCCCACAGCGCTAGAAGAATTACTGACCCCCGCCAGCCAAGTTATGTTTAGTAAGTGTAATAATGTTTTAGCTTGGAGAGCTGCTGGCCAAGGATGGAAGTTTCATCGTATAGGTGAGGTTATTTAATTCATTTTTAATGGTTGTATGGCTTAATTAACTATTTTAGTTCGCAGATTACTGAGTTTTATCGTTTTTGTGATTTTGGGAGTAGGTGCCAGGCCGAAACTAGAAGTTCCGTTGGCAAGCTGGGCTTGGCAGAGCGTTTTATCGTATAAATAAGGTTATTTATTTCATTTTACGAATTTTACGCAAATTTCACGAAAATTGCAATTTTTGTCCTTAGATTTTCCCGATTGCCATATATCGCCAGTTTTGTCCTCCTCTCCCCCCTACAACCCCCGATTCCTCACAGTCCTCCAAGTTTGTTGGGGGAGGGGGGGGGGGTAGGATGGAGGAAAAGGAGGTACTATTCTGTATTTTTACCAGTTATTGAAATTTATCAACTGTTGTACCACGATAAGCAGTAGCCTAGTGTTAAAGTAAAATAGTTGCATCTGACAGGTGTGGAAGGTAAACAATTGGACACGTGCTTCCTCCACGCCACTCCTCCTTACTTTGCTTGAAGTAAATTGCTCATATTTTGTATCAGTTATGTGATATACACGTAACACCAAGACTACTTATAAAATCCATTAGGCTTGATTGCCATAAAAAGTGAGTTAGACTTTGCACGCACCTCCTCACACCAAGGATGATTGTGGTTATAAGGAGTGTGTTACCAGTAGTGTCGCTGATAAGGGGAAACTTTGGGACTGTCAGATTCCTCTGAGTTAGCTGCAACCATTTTGTGCTATCAGTATTCCTATCTCACGAAAGGGTATTATGCAGCTCTAACTTTCTCCAGACGGACATGTGATTCAGACATGTGAACATGTTTTTTATGAGACACTAACCGAAAGCCATAGACACGCAATTTTACTAGAGAATATAGAAGCAAGAGAAAGCAAGGTCCAATATTTCCGGCAAAGAAAGAAAATCATTGTCGAGTCAATGGTAAACAAACATCTACAGTTCTACTCGTATATCTTGTAGATGAATTAGATCCAACTTTCATAGTACTACATTAAAATACAGAATTCTGCTACTGAAGTAGTAAGTTATGAAGTAGCACGGGTGAAATGAATACAGTAATAATTGTGGAGAGGCTTAGAATAATTGTGAGAGCAACAGTAAAGAACAATATACTTACTCTTGTTAGGTCACACTGGCACAGGAGCTGTGGCCTCTGGTTGCATGTCCCATCTAATCAAAGGCTGATAATACTACTGATAATAGAAATTGATTTACTAGGAATAAGACTTTACAGAGTATTCAAGTTATATTTCAAGTAGTAATTTATGCTTAGCTTCTGACTGAAAATTTTAATAATCTGAAAACTGTCTTTGGAAAATATGTGCATCTAAAGACAGTCTGTACAATTTTTGCTCTATATGCTCTTTTGAATTAATATTACACTATTAAACAGAACTATATGTTTGTCCTTTAACATAGCAAATGTTCTCTTCTACACAAGAAACTAAAAATACAATGTTATACACAGGCAGTCCAACACTGTACATAAGAACCCTGGTTTGGCATAGATGCTCCTCCTGCAATTTGAGTGCGAGTGAAAAATATCCTCATAAATAGTATATACATATATATTGTCTCATACTGTTTTGAAAGGCAGGTTACACACCTACATGTCTCATCTGAGATTCTTTGTATATGTGAGTCAGCCTTATTCCCTGACGACAGACACCTCACTGCCAAGCATCAATATTCAGTTGGGTGAGGTGCTGTCTGGCCTCTGGTGCCTCATGCTTCACACCACTATGCCCTCACCAGTGCCAGCCCCACCACTGGTATGCTGTGGTAAGAAGCTGGATATAAGGATCACTGCCCAAGTTATTTGCACCATAAGGAGATGACCAGTAAGGTCACTCCATGCTTGTGCATTTGATACCAGTGTAACCTGTGACCTGGGATGTCTGTGACTCGGGTGTCGGTCTCACCACACAAAGTGTTGACTCCCACCTGACCTACACCTTCACTCTGACAAATAAGTATATCAGTCAGTTTCCCTACAAGGAGAACTGTCAGTTAGAAATATTTCCACTAGTCCTCTAAGTAGATCCCATATTACAGTACTATTTATGTAGAGCTCACCATCTCCTATCTATGGAGGTGAGACAATATTAGAGACTTAACAAATTACATATAAACATTTCTAAGAAAATAAACACCATCACTAAACAGAAATGTGTACAGACTACCACAGATACATGAAAACCTCACTATTCACAGTTTTGACACATGATCTAGGGGCTTCAAACACTTCATGACCCAGCATTCACAACACTTGTTTGTCATTCCAACAATTCAGGCACTTTCAAGGTGGGAGGATTAGTCCCCTTAAAGAACCTCAATTATCTGGTACTCTCCCTCTCCCTCACCTGGTCTCTCTCTCTCTCTCTCTCTTTAGTGAGTATATGTGGAAGAAGGCTTAGAATTATAGAAAATATTACTAACACCAGCACATCATTTCATGTGCAGGAATATGCAAATTAGAGAGGCATGGAAGATGATGAATCCATGTTCCTTCCTTCCCTGTGTGTTTTATGCAGGTGCTCTGATTGAAACAAGACAAAAGGGAACAATGAGCATTTGAGAGAGAGAGAGAGAGAGAGAGAGAGAGAGAGAGAGAGAGAGAGAGAGAGAGAGAGAGAGAGAGAGAGAGAGAAAATGGAAATGATACCATTAGGCGCAGCGACAGGTTCAGTCATATGGCACCACTAGGGTTAACGGGAGAGCGCTACATCTTCCACTGGGCAACTAGGTTTGGCAAGGATTCGAACCCGGGCCACCAGCACCAGAGAACCAAGACGAGCTGCCTTAACCAACTATGCCACCCAGCCCCCTAGAGAGGGAGAGAGAGAAATATCTAATGCCTTGAAGTCTCTACCAGGCATCAACACTCAAAACTAGAATATAAATCTTCTTAGTCTTCGACTAGCAAAGTTCTCCCTTAAATCCTTTATGGCAAACTCATTTTCACTCGCATAAATATCTGTTGACATTGTCCTTATAAATGCTCCTCACTAGCTTTCAATGGCACATTACTGGGTAGAATTCATGCACAATTACTCCTACCATTCATTAAGTTAGCAATAATAATTCCTTTGGAAATCCTACTTTATGTACAGTAACAAAGGATAGCAGCCAATGAGAAATTAGGAATTTATACACTCACTACCAACACACTGCTATGAAGTACTTGATGGCTCCCCGGTCACCGCATCAGCCACCAGGATGGCAGCTGTCTTGGCCTTCACAATGGCCAGGGAGGAAAAGCCTCCTTTGTGGGATACGGCAAAATCCATCGCCTCCATTCTTCCAACAGTATCAGCACAAGGCTTCCTCCTCCCCATGCCAGGCTGTGCAGCTCCATGCTTGCCACATGCCAACACTGGGCTGCACACCACAACACAGGCACTGCTGTCCTTCCTAGCCACCAGTGTGTGCTTCCTCTACCATCAAGTCAATGTAATAACTCTAACAATCTCACTCTTATCTACTCAATGCACAAATACTCCTCTATCCACGATCACAATATCACTCTTCATACTTTACTAAGTTAAATTGCCACTTTAACATTAAATCTGATAGAGATAACAAAAATAATAATAAAATAGTAATAACGATGACAATGATGATAACGATAAACCAATATAACTGACAGAGTTAATATTTTCCTGAAGCTTGCTCTGCAGAAGGAAGATTGGTTCCACCAGTGACTGGTGTCCTTACAACTATAATACAATCAATGGTATAACCATTGTATATGCTACATGGGCCATCTCTAGTGGGAGAGATTTGGCCATCTCAGCTACTTGTCCGAGGCTTCCAGGGTGGGGCCATAGAATATGAGCTCCGGGATCTGGCCACCCTGCACCCCAGTGCCATTGGTGCTTTCTGAGGAGCAGTGGAACATGAAGGTGAGCGCCCCCATGTTCACCTCACTCATGCCTTCCTGCCCAAAGTAAGAGAGCTCTGCCCCATCCAGGATGGCAGAGGCAGTGTAGTACACATCCCGCTCCACCTGCACCGGGTGAGTGAAGTACACGTGGAAGGTGTTGGAGGAGCCATCTGAGAAGAATTTGGTGGTGCTCTCTGCCAGGACCTGCGTGGGCAACAAGGAGATGGCATGACACTTCATACGCACTGGACAGCGAGGCACTACTATTGCTCTGACCCCAACACCTCTTACACTCAAAACATTCCCTATATCCATACTATGAATCCCACAACACACAATTAAAACAAATCATAACACGATGTACAATGCACACAAACCAATAAAAATTCCTTGCACCAACAATCAGCCACTGCACACCACACCAAAACACAGCCTCCTCACATCAACAACCAGCCACTACACACCACATCACAACACAGCCCACAGCACTCATCAGTCAGAATCACCACCAATCATTGTCCACAACAACAAGGGCAGCTGCCTCACCTCTCCGTACTTCTTCAGTTCGATGCGCACGTTGTAGTCTGCTGCGCCGCTGGATGACCCATACAGGCCATAACCAACGATGAATATCCTCTTGTCCACCATGAAGTTGATGGAGTCCACCCGGCCTCGGTAGCGCCACTGGTTGCTTCGGTACGCTGACGACTGAAACCTACCAAACATTGTGACGCGGGTGCCAGGAGGGCGTCAGGGTGCGTCTGGCTTTAGTACTGCGTCACTCACAGCAGACTTAAGTGATACTCATAATGTCCACACTGCTGAATGCTTTGCTTTTAATTTCTATGACTTTCTTCTACTTGGTGCTCTTGTATATTTGCAATAAGCAGAGGCAGCTCTTACTCCGTTTTAGCTAAATTCTAAGTCTTCATAGGGTAAGTGAAATTTCTTTTATGGTATTGGTCAAAGAAATCAAGGGTAGTTTTGAGTGCGAGGCTCTATCACCTCTATAGCGTCCAAGGAAACACCCTTCTAGATAGTCCCCCAAGACAACAGCCATAACCTATGCAGAGAGAGCAAAGTCTTCCCACCAACCTGTGGCAATCTGCTTCTTGAGTCCTTGCCTTGGCTTGATGGGGTAGGACACACTGGGCTTGTTACGCGCCGTGAAGTGGAGAAAAAGATCCGTGGTCTCCTGCAGCGTGAGGATGCCTGACTGGGCAGCACCATTGGCAAACTCTGCCAGCTCCATGCATGGGATACGGATCAGATTCATGGCTTGACCCAGTACCTGCACAAATTTCATTAAATTAAATTTTTTATTAGAGTGTTGAACATAGAAACTCATTCCTTTTATTTCCCTGAACAACCTCAGTTTCTCATGCACACACATCATGAATAGTTCTATGCTAGAATGATACACAGACTTCACTTCCTCACATAAAAACACACCCCTTGACTTTAGTGCTATGCTGAATAAACCACAAGCTTGAGTGGATGAGTGGAGTGAGAAAGGATAGAATTAAGAATGAAGTCATAGGAGATGCATTTAAGGTTACAAGTCTGAGTAAGAAGTTGCAGGCGGAAGGTGCAGTGGAGATGGCTTGGTCATATTATGAGCAGAGAGGAGGGGAGCTGTAAAAGACAGACAATGGACATGGAAGGGAATGGCAGGAGGATGAGAGCAAGACCCAAGACAAGGTGGATGGACTGCATTGTAGCGAATAGCAGGGAGATAAACTTGGACCTTGGAATGGTGAAGAACAGGATTAATTTGAGGAGATCCATAAAATAGAAGCAACCCTGCATAGGAACTGGATAACAAGGCTGCAGAAGAAGAAAAAACACACATACCTTCCTCTTGTTCTCTGGGTTCAGCTCTAGTTCCTGTCTGACACACTCCGCCTCAGCCCAGTTCAGAGCGGCATCGAAGAGGACAATCTCCCGGCAGTTGAGTGTCTCTCGTGACAGCACACTCATCAGGGTGGGAAAGTCAATGTCAACAAACCCATCAGACTGCAGTGCCATCTCAGCCTGAGGGAAAAGAGGAGGGGTGGACGGAGTGAAAAAAGAGTAGCTCAGATCAGTATTCAGAAATGCTTTGCTCTCTCATCATGATACTTTCCAAAGTCATAGAGATGATTGGTAGGGTTTTCAAGTGTTTCTCCAATTAATGATGTAGAAGTCTTGTCAATCTTCATTGAGAATCATAAAAACACCTTAAAGAACTTGTGTACATTTAAACAAAGCCTTTAAAAATAGGGGAAGTGAAGTACAGAATTGTTTGAGAATATGAGCCTCAGCAAAGATTATATATATATATATATATATATATATATATATATATATATATATATATACAAACAGACAAGAAAGTTGAGAAAGAGATGGCTAGTAAAGCTCACTTTGGCAGAGAGATAGTAGCCAAGAGTCAATAGTAAGAACTGATGGAAGTATTATGGTGAGGCATGGTGTCTACTGGAAGAGAGATTGAGAGGTCCAGAGTCAAAGAAATAGAAGTTACTCTTGCAAAAACCCACCATTCCTTACATTCGCATTCCAAGAGATCTAATGAGGTGGACAAAGCAAGGAATACTTTTCAGGTCTAGGAGAAAATGAATAACCTAGAAACAGATAAAGAATCACACAGTACTACATGTCTAGTAAGTACACACACCTGTGCATCAATAACCTCCCAGCACCTTGTCATCAGTTCAGGCTCCTCAAACAAGCGAGACTGAGAGAGGAGGAGGCAGGCGTTCCGAGCTGTGAGTGACACCTCCAGAAACTTGACACACTGCTGGGCGAGATGTGGCACCAGGTACTTCTTGGCAGCATACAGTGTGGCCAGGACTGTGTCAGGCTCCAGCCGGATCTCATCGCAATACAGGTACCTTTGGAAATGTGATGGAGATGTTAGCTAGGAAAATATCATAACAATCTATACTACTACATATATGACAAAATAAAGGTATGGTCATAAAAGTAGTATAATTCTTATTCTTTATTATTTAAGAAACTGGGCATGTATTAACAGATTCTTAAGTATGTAACTTTTTCTTAGAATACAGGTCCTGGGAATGAAGATCTTAGAGAGACAATACATAAAGAGAAAAGTAGCACCATCACCAGCACCACCTCACCTGAGCAGGGTAAGGAAGGCTGAGGGCTCCACATCAGGCACCTGCACCTCCTCCTCTGACTTGAGTCCCCCGTAGAACATGGCATAGAAGACACTGCTGCCCACCGCCAATACATATTTGTGGGCCGGGATCCTCTGAGTGCTGCCTGCCAGGGGAGAACCACCTCATTCAGAAACCAAGCAACTGACTGACTGAATGGCTGATGGATGAACTGATTGAATGAATGATGGGCAAAATATTTGATTGATTTATTGAATGATTAGATTGACAATGATTGGTTGATTAATTAATTGAATGAATGCATTAATGACTAATTAGATGACTGACTGTCTGATTGATTTGTGTCTGAGTCTGACTTGTTTAGGTTCTCTCTCTCTCTCTCTCTCTCTCTCTCTCTCTCTCTCTCTCTCTCTCTCTCTCTCTCTCTCACACACACACACACACAACTCTCAGGCCCACAATGTCCTACAAATACATCAAATACAACATACACCCACTTTTCCTGTATATCACAACTAGATACATACAAATAAGTAAATGCACACAAATATGTATACACACACACACACACACACACACACAAAAAAAAAATTCAAAGATTAAATGAGTATAGAAACAGAACCACACAAGATCAACTCAGGCCCTATAAATCTTAACTAGGTAAATACACACACACACACACACACACACACACACACACACACACACACACACACACACACACACACACACCTGGCTGGCCGACAACAAAATGGACATCAGCCATGAGTTCATTGTTGAGCATTGCCGCGTTCCTCTCCCTCAGACTGGTGGCGTGGAAATTGGGGTCTGAGGAGGTGGAGGCAGCAGAAGCACCAAGGGGCACAGGGGAGAGAGGTGGAGGGGAGGTGGCACTGGTGTGGCGGTGCTGGGGAGAGGTGGGGGCACTGGAAGGCTGTAGCACCCCTCCCCCAGTGCTGCCCCGGCCCCCAGTGCGCCCTGTGTTGCCCCCCTCGCACTGGTCCTCAATGCCACGCAGGGGAGGAAGGAGTTGACCCATGAAGAGGGAGTTCTCATTGTCAAGAAGGCTCCCTGGGTGGTAAGAGATGTGAGGGATTAGTGCTGTAATTAAGTGATGGTCAATATCTACTTATCTTTTTTTGGGGGGCAGTCTATATCCAGTTTTCTTTTTCTATGTAAGACTGTATATCTCTCTCTTTAGACAGTGAGAGATGTGAGGGATTAGTGCTGCAATAAAATGATGGCCTATATCTTGTTTCTTTATTTATTTTTTCTATGTAAGAGGGGATGTCTCAGAGTGGTTAGAGCTGCAATAGAGTGACGAGTTATATGTAGTAAAATATGTCTGAGGGCAACAAAAACAAACAAAAAGATCCATTTTGCATGCCATCAAGCAATTAAAAATAATGGGAAGTGATGTGTACATGGTGTTCATGTTAAAAGTATCATTGAAGAGTTGTAAGAAAAATTATGTCAGTTTAAGGGATAGGTCCTCACTTAAATGAGAGAGAGAGAGAGAGAGAGAGAGAGAGAGAGAGAGAGAGAGAGAGAGAACATTTATTTACCAACAACTGACCCCAACACTTGAAAGCTTAATGGACACACACACACACACAAGCACACACATCTGCATACATCTACTCACCAGAGCTAGAGAGAAGGGAGTGGAGGGCAAAGGGGTCCTCATACTGGGTCCTCTTGCACACTTGCTTGCTGGAGGGGGACGTCTGGCTGCCACTGTCCATGGTGAGGAATGTAGCGGCAACACACTTTAGACCTCACTATCGCTCCTCACACTCGTGCTGCGGAGACAATCAAATGCAAGGACTCTCCACCATCACTCACTCACTCACTCTTCACCTCATTCTGGCCATCTCACTCCAACATGGACTCACTCTCATTCACCGCAGCGACACACTCAACCTCACTATCGCTCCTCACACTCGTGCCGGAGAGAGAATCAAATATGTATAAGGAATCTTCACCATCACTTTTCATGACGTTCTGATTGTCTCACTTGACCACAAACTCACTCTCATTCACCGCAGCAACACACTCACTATCGCTCCTCACAATTGTGCTGGGGAGAGAATCCAATGTAAGAGATCTCCACCATCACTCATCACTCATCACCTCATTCTAGCAGTCTCACTCAAGCATGGACTCACTCTCATTCACTGTAAGGCTATCTTCTCTTCTTTCCATGTAACAAGTGACTCTGGCCAAGGGCTAAATAAAAGGTGGTTATAAAAAAAAGCCTGCCTACTGAGGTGCCAATCCCTAAAAATGTTTATAGATTACTTTATCATTTTTTTCTCATGAGTGTGCATGGGTGGGTGAGTGGTGGAGGTGAAAACAAAGTAATGGATGTACGTGGGTGTATGTGGGTTGAAATAGAGCCATGGGTGTGTTGGGAGGTGAAAATAATGGGTAATCTTTCATGGGTGAATGTGTGGTGCCATGGGTGTGTTGGAGAGGTGAAGGTAATCCAATAGGTAATCTTTCGTACGTGCGCGCGTGTATGTATGTAACAATTCAGCATACAAAACAATAAATATACCATGAGTGTGGTGGGTGAAGGAAGGTGACATCATGGGTGAGAGTGCATCAGAATGGCATCATGGGAGTGCTGGGAGATAAACAAAACTGACATTCCCTCCCCCCCCTTCACCTGTCTTAACTCCTCAAACACACACACACACACTCTCTCTCTCTCTCTCTCTCTCTCTCTCTCTCTCTCTCTCTCTCTCTCTCATACATCCACCAGACCACAGGAAATGGCAGACCGCTCCACTACTCCCCCAGCTTCCTTTAGCCCCGCGGCGAGACAACTGAGGAAATAATGCCCGCTATCATCTTTTTTGCAGCCGACCTCCCTCAGCTTGCCCCAGAAACGTCACCCCGCCATTCCAGCTCAATTACCAGCTACCCATTGGTCTCCCCGCCCCCACCTCACACGCAGGGATAGGTTCGGTAATTTGCGTGGCTCTGTGATCGCCTCATTTCTCTGGTTGTGGTAATTTGTTTGTGTTTTTTTATCGCGTTATATTCTTACCAATACTGTCGCTGCCGCCATCTTGTTTATTTTGCTCACGGTCTCATGAACTTGACACTCACCTCTGTAATAATGTTTTTGTTCATACCTATTGATACTCACTTTAAGGTCTTTATTTTAAATACGCGTATTTTTGTGACTAAAAATTCTTTAGTTTTTGCACATAAAGAGTTAAAATGAATAAGTCTGTGTATGTACGACACTCGCGTGAGATCCAGCTGGGTGTGTGTGTGTGTGTGTGTGTCAATTTTTTCCCGGTGGGAGTAGGTACTAGCTACTATAGCTAGTTCGCACCGAGGAGCGATGTGGCTCAATGGAAGGGAAATGGCTCTCACCCTCCAGTTTGTTCCTAAGAACATTCTTAGTTTTGACCTTTTTTTTATAAAAGCATTATTATTATTGTTATGAAGTTCTATTTACAAATTATCAATGCTACTCTGTACTACTTTTAAAAATTTATCAATTCACATCCTTGACTGATGTAAAAAATCAATGGTGATGGTGGTGTATTGATCTCATCTTGGTCATGATCTACGGCGATACATCAGTGAAGGAACCTTATAGTCAATTGACTGATGATAAATGTGGCAGTGACTCAGCTGCTGAGTGACAATGGTTCTTGGGTCATACGACCTGTGCAGGAATGATGAGTCTGACATGTCAACATGTCAGGCACCACTAACCTTGTATGTGGTGCAGTAATGGTATGCCAGACAGACCACCCAATACCAACCCTGTCCTCTTCTCTCCTGACATCATCATGACATGCCCCTCATCACCACCACCACTCCACACCCAGTGAAACAAAGGCTTCAGTCATCAGTCATGTATTCAGGTTCACAAAAGTACAAAACCTTGTGGCCAGTTCTCCTTCCCTACCTCAGAAATCCTTGAGCATCTTGAAGCACACCCAGGCCAGCTTCACCAGCAGGGCCGAGATCAGCAGGATGAAGCTGAGGATGATGTAGCGCTCCTGCTTCAAGAGATCCTGCTTGGTGTGGTGGATGTCCCCTACCCCTGACAGCCCTGACACAACACCCCTGGCCAGTGGTTCAGCAGAGGAGGGTGGCTTGGGCCTGCTGGTGTCAATGGGCCGGCCTCTCATGTAGTGCTTGCCTGTCTCCATGATTTCCACCTCTACCAGTTTTCCCAGGAAGTCATCCTTCTTGGGCACTAACACCTGCAGGGAGGGAGGGGATACTGTAACTATCACTTAAAGACTCTCCAAGTGAGCTACAACACTGCAATAACAAATTATGTGGTGCTTTCCAAATGTCACAAGCCAAGGCTGATGTCAGAACCTTCAAGCCATGAGGTGTTAGCACACTGCCCTCACCTGTTCATAAAACTTGTTATGGCCGACCCAGTGCTGCTTGTCATGAGACTCCTCCGTCACCAGGACTGTTTGCCTCTCTCCAAGCTTGTGGTCATACGGACGGTATGACTGGAACAGCTCCGTTAGACGCCTTGTTCGATTCTTGACCTGTGGAGGTATCATAGCAAACTTGCAGTGATCTGAAGACTCCTAGCACTATGTGTGTAGCACTGAAGCAAGAACTGTTTTGTAGTCATTCTAGATATTAAGAGGAGTTTTTTTTCACAAACACTGACCTTAATCAAGCAAAACTATCAGCAACATTTGCAGCAATGGTGGCAGTGGTGCTAGCAACAATAAAAGCAGGAACAGTAATAGTGGTTATAGTGGTAGTAACAGAAGGGACAACAGCAATAACTGTGACACCTAGTAGTAGCAGTAACAGGCATCCAAATGGAAGGACCATGTATGCAGTGAATGAGTCAGTACTAGTAGGAGAATAAGTACATAGTGTAATAGCAGCAGCAATACAAGGACACTGATCAGTACACAGGTAGTTAGGTATGCCAAGGACTTTAACCTGCCCTTCTCCTTCACATGCTGACCTCCTTGGTGGGTATTCTCTTCATCCTGGCTGCTGGCGTGCCTGGCCGTGGGTAAAACTGATTGATGAATAGAGATGGGAATTTGTACTTGCTGCATAGATGAAGTGTCTCCTCAAAGTCCTCCTCAGTCTCAGTGGGGAAGCCACAGATGATGTCTGTGGCAATGGTGATGCCTGGCACTCTGTGGTATGCAGAGTTTGGGAGTTAAATACCTATTAAAGAGGTAAAGGGACAAAATATCATAAACATTACCCAAGTCTCAACTAGGTAGACAGAAAACAGAAATACGACACACTCACCTACAGAACCTTCCCTCTTAAACCTCTCCTTCAGGAAACCCACAACAGAATAAGATATTAAAGAATTATAGACATGAAACATTACATTACATAAAAGTTTCTGCTAGAAGACAAAAATAAGATACTTTGAAACCTTCCTTCTTTTACCTCTCCTTCAGGAAATCCACAACAGTACTGAAATCCTTGACAGTGTACTCCCGCCTCATCTCGCCCAACACCCCATCACTGCCTGACTGGACTGGCACGTGCAGGAAAGCATACACTCTTGGGTGCTTCATGATCTCGGCGATGTCCTGCAGAGATATGGCACAGTTTGGTCAACTTAGTATTGAAGTCACATACATAAGAAAATGAGGGAAGCTGCAGGAGGCCATTAGACCTATTTACTGTATGGTAGTCCCTGTGTGAGCACTGCTGCCTGATTCCACCTACCATCCTCACCCATAAACTTATCTAATCTCATTTTAAAACTCTTCATTGTCTCACAACTAACAATATGGTTACTGAGTTTGTTCCACGCATCAATGTCCCTATTTGAAAAGCTCAATTCCACCACAAATTCAAGATGCACGTTCTCTCAGTGCGTTCAAAAAATAATTACAAGAAACAAATTATATCTGGCTTTTAACAAGTATGTTGTATATAGCTGCATATGTACATATGTATGTACATTGGGTCTATGGTATGTACTGTACATGTAGGCAAATGTGTTGTATGTGTGCAGCATGAATTTATGTGTTTATGCACTTGTGTATGTGCATATGTATACCATTGGTGTTGATCTGGATGTAATGTGCATTATTAATTGACTTCATACAGGAATTATATGTATTGTGTTTCATTTATATGTTTTGGATTTAGTTATGCAGGTTTATAATATGAAAATGATGACATGTGCATTTGTATGAATTATTATATGTAACATGAAATTTATATGTGTAACATGTGTGTCTTTAATGTGATATAAATTTGATGGCAAATGTGAATGAAATAAATAATAAATAGCTGTGAATTGGAAGGATAAAATGTTGTTAGAGTGTATGAGAGAAAATAGAACATCTATTGATGATAGTAATCCTTTTCATATCATTAAGTTAGTGAGACAGAAATGCAACAAAAGTAATCAATCAAGAGAAACAAATGACAAAAAGTGACATTTGTGAATACAAATGTAAAAAACAAAGCCTAGAGACATACAGCACCTGAACAAATGAGAGAGAGAGCTTTACCTTCAGATGGTCCAGAATGTAGGGTGGGTTGGTCATCCCTAGCCTGAGTCTGCATCCTTCAGGTATCACCTCCACCAGCTGCCACAACAGCTGGGGCAGGGTGACACCAATGTCTCTCCCATAGGCACCAGTGTCCTCTGATGTCAGCCACACCTCACATACACCCTCATTGAAGGACTGTTTGGCACGCTCCACCACCTCCTCTGTAGCAGTGATGTGTTTTAAGTTACATGATGTTTTAAGGATGTTTTCATTGAGTAACATACTAACAACATTTCTGCATTATTAAAAGGGATACAGTTTGAATACAGTCTATACATACACTAGGCTGCATTCACACATAGGGCAGCCTGGACAAAGCACCACACACACACACACACACACACACCATTCACACTCTGAGTCTCATATTCACTTCACTCCACTATTTCAAAGAGGCTTCATTTAAATCTACATAAGTTTTTAAGGTGTTTTTATGGTTCTAGAGGCAGG
>CM035182.1:9139610-9184896 GCA_020233015.1 Callinectes sapidus | reverse complement strand
TATATATATATATATATATATATATATATATATACTATGCTTTATTGTTTCAGTAAGTTTGGTTCACTTATCTAAATAAATGAAAATGAAAAAAAATTGGGTGGGGGCTATCTGTCCTCCCAACAAAAATAAAATAAATAAATAACAATTGGAAAAAACACATCTAGGGTAGGCCATTCATTCCATATACAATAATAATGATAATAATACATTGTATCAATTTTACTTTATATATCAGTTACTTAACTTTAAACCTGTTTTACTCAAAGTATGTCATTGTGGGTTAGGCCACTCCCACCCTACCGGCCTCATATGTGCAAAGATGAAGGGTAATAATGACACAGGTGAGAATGGCACAGTGACAAATGGCACGGTAAAAACGACCTTCAGGTAGAAATGGCACATGTGACAAAAATAGGTAAAAAATGGCATAATGAAAAATATACTGAAAAATCAGTGTACACGTATATTTATTTATTTAACAAATCCTGAGCAAAATATCATCTTATCAGATGATAGTTGACTCCTGATTTAATCATTCTGTTGTTTGTGGTTCAGTTTAGGAATTTTCAATTGATTTTGTTATTCAGGAACTTTGAACAGAAATAGGATCCAAACCAGAAACTCATTAATCAGAGGACAGTTTAATCATGGATTTTTAAAGACTGATATACAGACATTCTGCTTTTAAATTTTAGAAATATTTCAAACGTTTTGCCTTTAAAAAGAATCAGTTTCAACAAACTTTCAGTGAAATTTTCTTCGGATTTTTTCAATGTGCCATTTTTTTCTATTTTGTCACGTGTGCCATAATTAACTAAATTAGTTGCACATATGTCACTAGCAGTTTTGGTGGTTGTGGTGGGTTGCACAATAGTATGTTACCGGCTGTTTGTGGTGGTATTGTACCTGTCATTGGCTGTTTGAGAGAGAGAGAGAGAGGGGGGGGGATGGATCCACCACTGCCCACACCAAGGATGGCCTACACCATTGATAAATAAATAAATGGTTATCGCCCAACTATCGTCTCTACCCTAGTCTCTATCCCACTCGTCCCTGTGCAATTCACATTTCACACAAGAGTTCTTCACATCTCTTGCCTTCCTCAGATTATCGTTGGGAAAAATTTATGATAAAGATAAGCTGACGAATCCTTCAACTTGTGAACTTTTTATGTTAGGTTTTTGCATACCATCTATGGATGTCATATATATGTATATTGGTTTTATCCAAGGATGTTATCACTGGTATCACGTGGTGAAATATTGATTGGTATGCAGGAGGTCTTGGAAGATGAACGCTGCAAAAGTTTCCTACACGTTTACATTTTTGTGATGTTGACTTGTTATACCAAGTGATGAAACAAAGTCTAATTGTCAAGTATCGTCAATGGAAGGATTCGTTATACTTTCTTTTTTCTTCCTCAACATGCCATAGACTATAGCAAAATCAAATTCTTTATCAAAAGCATTGCTTTCAAATTTGATGACCAAAGAAAGTAAGTTTGGGTGACGTTTAGGGCAGCAGGCAATATTTGTCCCGCGTATCAGGTGTCAATCTCCCCCGCCGCCGCCCATCCCCCGCGGACCGTCCCACCAGCCAGTCAGCTGGTTGCTGTAAACAAATATCAAGCGTCTGCCCAAACACTCCCCACACTCCCTCAGGACCTGCCTCGCCATGGGTGTCATCAGGAAGGCTTTCAAAAGGGCGCCAGTCATCAGCTTCAGCGATGAGTCCATCAACTCGTAAGGAACAGTCAACAGTCTTTTAGTGTGACCTTCAGCGTCCTTTTAAATATTTGCCTGTCAGTCTGTCAGACTGTGTGTGGTCGTTTGCTTGATGTTCTCAGTAACTGTTACAGAGAAACCTTTTCTAAAAAGTTGCTTGTTGTATTATAACATTTTACTCTTTCTCGTGGCTCAATATGGCTTTTATTGCACTCATATCAGAGGGAGAGAAAACTTTTCATTCTGAGTACTTCTAACTCCACATATACCAGCTGCAAATTATTTATAATGCTGACTACTATTTTTTGAAACTTCATTGAAGTTATGATGATTAGGTTTAGCAAAATTCATTTGGTTCACTTAGGTTAGTTTTGTTAGATAAGTTTGGTTATGTCAAGTTAATTTTGTCAGATTGGTTTAGGCTGTGATGTGATGGGTCTCTGATCATATGGCTGAAGATAAAAAGCTGACAAATTTTGAATCATAAATGAAAAAAATCTCAGTATGGTGTATGTAATTAATAGTGATACAGAATATATTATTCCCTGTAATGTTTTCATTATTAGTGTGATGGAAATGCAGGCTATTATTACTACTGACCCTTGTCAGTAGTGCATATGACTTCATGTCTATGAAATTTTATTTTTGCACATGGCTATTATTCACTGATATTGATGGTTTTGAAAATCAACAGATCACATCTAAAATAGATTAGATTAACTTAGGCCAGTTTTAGAGTTAGGTTAGCTTTGATTAAATTTGTTTTGGTTTATCTAGTTAGAGACGCCAAAATAGGCAAAATTTTGCACCCTGAAAAGTCATAGGAGAAAATGGCCTTATTTGGCAAAGAAAGGACCTCTTGTAGATATGCACTTAAATCAGAGTATCTTACATTAGTGATATCAAGAGGGATATAAGATAAACCAATTCACATTTATGTATTGATTTCTCTGTATTCATCCCTGTGAATCTTGCCAGACTTGGAATCAGCCAGCCCTCCACTCCTCCACCTGAGCCTCAGCCAACAGCAGAGGAGGCCCCAGTGGTGCACGTCCCACAGCGACGAGACCCAGCCCAGCTCCTGCAGCGCTTGGAGCAGCACCACCGCAACCGCCATGCCGGAGCTCGGCGCACCAGGAGGGCCAGCAATGGTGAGTACACTTGCTCTACACCAGAGGCAGTGTTGTTGTGGTACACTTGTCTTGCAGACAGAATAATCATCAGATTGATGTACCTGTGAAGTTAAGTAAATAAGGAGACTGATAAAGAACAGTTGACCAAGAACACAAAGCAACTTCTGAGTCCCCAAAACTTGCATTCTGTCATCATTATCCATACATTCATGTAAACACTCCTTGGAATTGTAATATCTTAATAACTTTATTCAACTGTGACATCAAAAAATCAATTGATTAATTATTTTTACAGCCCGGGCACTGCAAACACTGGTGGAGGATGAGATGGAGGATGCCCTGGAGCCTACCATTGCTGATTTCCTTCCCAAAGCTGACAATGCCTTTACCAAACTGCTCACTGACTGCAACAACATGAGGGTGAGTACAAGATATGCTTTTTGTTTTAGGTTGAACATCCAGCAGTCATTTATTTCATTGTATAACTAAGGATCATAAATTAAAGTGCCTCAAAACTTGAAGAGCCTTACAACTGTTCTCAGATTTGGCAACACTTCATCACCCGCACTGAGCAGGAGCAGCGGGAGTACCTGGAGAGTGTGGCCCCCAAGACACAGGAGAAGACTGGCTGCAACAGTGTGGGCGGGTTTTCCTTCACCCAGATAAATTCAGACACTATGGAGGAAAATATCCCTAATGCTGAAGGTTTATCTTTCTGTGTGTTTTGTTTCAAAATAGAAAGCAGGTCAGTGTTCAATACATATTCTCTTAATATACTTAAGTGGTGCTTTCAGAATGCCAGAATATTTAACACCCAACAGATTAGGACCGAATTTTCATGAATGTTACTTTCCCATACCTAGCCAGCAATGAAGGGATAAATACACAATTTGCAATTATGAAAATTTGTGTCATGGTAACCTTGTTGCCAATAACTGATAATCATTAACTAACAATAAATTTATCACCTGTAACCAATAGGGGTGTGCAAAAAAATCAATTCACATAAGAATCGCGATTCTCATTTACTACGATTCAAAATCGATTTAAAATGTTCCAAAATCGAGTTAAATTTTTTTTTTTTTTTAATCCGCTGGCTGTTGGCTTTTATTTTGAAACAACGCGGGAGTCGGGACGCAATGGAAGAGGAAAGAGAAATTCAACCGGCCCCGTCCTCGTTGAAGGCAAAGATTTGGACTCATTTTGTTTTTTACCAAAAGGATCCTTTACACACCTCTAGATTGCAGCAGAAATCATGAATCAAATCGTTTTGAATCAAATCGTAGCCCCCAAAATCGGAATCGAATCGAATTGTGAGATAGTAGAAGATTCCCACCCCTAGTAACCAATAAATCAGTGAACCTAAAATTACGTTTCTGGTGATAACGGTAATGTTATTTCAAGTAGATTAAATCCAAATCTTTATTTTTCTCTTTCTCTTTCAAAACTTAGAAAAATCTGAGAGAAATTCAAATTTAACATTTTTCTTCAGTAAAATGAAAGTTCAAACTTCAATATACTCAAGTTCCAAAAAAGTAAAATTTAAAGTACTGGCTATGTGTGGTTATGAATTGAATCTGTTCATAATACAGGGAAAAAAAATCTTGGGCAACTGGTAACCCCATATTGTTATAGCAACAAATTACTATGATAATGTCCACCTCAGCACACCACCACATTAACTAGACACACAATAGGCACAGGTGCCATTTCAATGACACTCTCCATGGCTGCAGGTTTCACAGTGGTGCCACAGATGAGTGACTGCCGCCAGGTTCACCCTGCGTATAGTGAGGCACACAGGTTCTCCATGATGGAGGCTCAGCTGCAGTCACTGCTGAAGAAGAAACATCTCCCTCTGGTGAGTTTCCTCTCTCTCCCTATATCCATTTGAGTTAAGAGGATCTAGAAGTGAATAGTTTTTTTGCAGCATTTTCTTTTTCAGCTAGGTTCATCCTCATTGGCAGCTGTTTTGTGTATTAGTTCATTCCTCCATAAAATTGTTCTGAATGAGTAAACGTGTTTATAACTTCAGGGAGTTCTGTCATACCTTGAGGAAGAAATTGTGGAGATATTTGGGAATGACCCTCTGGCCATCTACATCACCTCTGAGCTGAGCAGCTTTGAGCGCCTGCTGCTGCATGCTCTCTGTCAGTACAACCTGCTCCGCTCTAAAAGTGAGTCTCATTGTTGTTTGTAGTGTAGAGGTGAAGTTTTTATGTTGTAATAATATTCATGTTGCTCTTCGGTATATCTTCATGGTGTCATATTGTCATAATTGGTGCTGTAGTTTCATGATAGTTAGAGTATTTAAGGTAATGTTGAAGATTGTATTGACTGTTGGCTGATACCTATAAGTTTGTGTTAATGATTGCAGGCACTACCATTGCTGGAGTGAGAAGAACCAAGGTGGAAAATGCCCATAAGTGTTTCCATGTACCTGAGATCTCACTCACTAGCTACATTGATAAGTTCTACAGAAGCTAGCCATGCTTTTGTATGACATTTGTTGATGATTCATGCTGGATAATGATGATGACTCAAGATTTGAATAAGGGACCTGCAGACAATTATAACAGATTACTTAAAAGGCACCTGAAACAGACAAACTCAAGTGGACTCAACAATCGTATCCTGGTTTATAAATGACAGGTATTGCACATAGACTGCACTATTTTCAGACTTTAATTCTTAAGTGAGTGGTCATCCTTGAGATGTCCTATCTTGATTATTGGTGTGACTGAAATTATTCTTCTATATCTATTTTAGGCAGGAACAACTTTTCTAGCTAAGTTTGTCTTTCTTTGACACTAATTGAGCAGTACACTTAATTAATATACATCATATAACTGAATGTATCATATTTTTATTGAAGATTTTTATGTACTAATGACATGTATTTTAGTGATACACATTTGATAATTCTATATATTAATGTGCAGACAGTGCACAATAATTTTAGAGTATACTATGGGTGAAACAGAATGAAGTGGGATGGGCTGATGTAGCATGTCTATTTTCAGGTGACATTTTCTTACTAGCATTGATGAAAGGGAACTTCACAGAGTGATGAATCATTTCCATAGGTTGTGTGAGAGAAAGCTGGAAAGAGTAAGGAGAGGAAGACTGTTAGGGAGGTAGAAGGACTAGATAAAGAGTATATGAGTGAAAGAAATGTTGGTAGTTTAAGCCAACAAAAATAGAATGTTTGAATAAGGAAATGTGGGGTCAGTTTTTCACCTTCTTTGGAGATACTCTCAGAAAGACGAAGGTGTCAAAAAGAAAGAAACAGTCTGCCTTTAGCAGTCTCTACTATTAACACTGCCATCTCATCCTGGGTAGAGCATCTTGTGGCTACTGTTGTCTGGTGTTACAGGTCTCATTGTCAGACTAGCACAGAGGCCAGGGCAAGGACTTCTCCCTTACTGGAACCCTCTAAAAGGGTGACCTGAATAACACTAAGTAATGTTCATGGTTTTATTTCTGTCTAGTGTGTCTGAATCTAATAAAAGATTGTGACTAATTCATGCCAGCTGTGAGACCTCATATTGGTGACTTCAAATGGCAAGACTTTGGATTTACTGCAGTGATAATTGGCAGTGTAATACAATAATGTGAATTATGCATTTTAGTGAGTCTTGCTTGCCAGTGACTCTAGTTATTTGTCTATTTTTTGTACAAATGCATTACAGCTGTAACTGTGAGAGATCTTTTTTTGTGCAAACATTTGTTCAATATTACAAGACATGATTATTCATGGTGATGTACAAATTGTTTTCTTACAGTGGAGTGCAATACGTACTCAGTGGTGAAGGAATATTGATGTTGCCACTGAATGTTATTTTATACTTATTACTAGAATGTAATGGTTGTAATTGTCAATATGAAAGAAAATAATTAAGCAATTTCTTGGGTAAGGCACCTCCAGGCCTCATAGCCTCAGCCTGGTGGAGAAGCAGAACACTGCTGCTCCATTGCACAGTTGCTGTGAGGTGCAGACTTGACTTTTGAGGTATCTGTATTTCAGTCAATTGCATGGAAGAATGTGCAGCTCATTTCACATCATGGTTCTTGCTGTCCTCTACTTGGCATCATAGGGTTTGTAACTTCTCATTATTGAGTGCCATGACTGTATTGTGAGAAGACAGCGGGTTAGCATCACCTTAACGCCAATCCCTCCTAACAAACGCTTTCATTATGTGTTGTTTTTATTTAGTAATGTAATTGTGTCAATATTTTTATTGAGATGTATTTTCTTAAATCCAGAAATGGTGGTTATATGGAAGTTTCCAGCACTTTGCATGTCAGACAAAAACTGTTTTAATTTATCTTTCATGTATTTATTTATTTAATTCACTTTTCTGCTAACATTCAAGGCATAACCAGATAACAGTACATTTTTTAATCCCCTTGACACTTACTTTTATCATGACTAAGTTGTCAGTTATATATGTTCAGGATCAAAATCAGAAAAAATAACAAAAGTAAACATTCCTCAGTCTCATTTGTGTTTCCTGACTTGCTCATTTTGACTCTCCTTATGATGAAGGGAACAGGAGGATGTCTGATGTACATAGCTGACACAACCTTTATGTATACATTTGTAATATAAGTGTGTGATTTTATCTGTGTTCATTCATATTTTATTTTGCTGCACAAGCATAATGTTCACTATTGTGGACATTAGTAGATATTAGCACAATGGTAGGATCATGTGCTTTTATTGTTGGAATTACAAAACATGCAAATCCTGATTATTCCAGAGTTGATATGACTGACATTGCAGTGAAGCTCCATAAGATTTTATCGAAGATCTTTGGAACCAGATAATTTACATGAATTTGAAACTTAGTGATAAGATTCATAGCCAGATTCCCTCATTACTGCTTGTAACAGTTAATTTTTGTTTAGTATTGCAATAGTACAAAATTCAGAACTTTTGGAAGGGCCAATGAAGTTTTTTTGGAAGCTGATGGCCAGAAAGTGAGGTGAATTACAAGGTACAATTATGGGAGATGCAGTGACGGCAAAAGTATAACATGAAGTGAAATGAGAGGACAGAGTTCTAAGAGTACACAGAAGGAAAGAGTATGTGACTTTACATGGCTTCCCCAAAAGTTCTCTTCAAGGATGAGCAGACACAGATTGTTTGAATGTAGCCATGTCTTTATTTATTTGGGGAAAGAAAGAAAATTGTGTAATGAGAAAATGGCTTTGTCACAGTAACGTTTACTTAGTGTAGCTCAGTCCTCAAGTGTTGAGGTGCACAGCCTGTTCATTCTGCTTGTGTAAATATTTTCTGGCTTGAGCTCTCTAGGGGCATGTTAAGTTTTATTAATCACATTACATTATGTTACATAAATGTCATAAATGACTTACAGACATAACACAGGGTAACTTCTGAAGGAAGTGGTATCAAATGTCAACTATTATTAGTATATTAAAACTAACATCCCACAAGTACAGCATTGTTTACACATGACATTTTAATGTATGGTTGTGTTCACTCAGTGATGTATGTTATGCAATATACTGAACTTTTATGTCATCATCATTTTACTATTTGGGTTTATTACATATCAGTGTTTGAAAATTGTTGTATATATAACTCTGTATTCTCAACATTAAATCTCAATTGCTACAGTTATGCATAAAATCAATGTGCTTAATTCTAGCTTCAATCTCTTTCTTTCTTTATACATATGTCTATATATTTTTTCCTTTTTTTTTTTGGGGGGGGGAGTGAGTGGAGATAATGATATGGCAATAGTAAGGTGACTCAACATTTTAATACACTTTTTTTTATTTACTGCACACTCCTAATGGCTCCATCAAACTTAAGTCACTCGGGCTTTCTTCCCCCATAACAATATCTAACACCGTGAGTTGACCATTGCAGCCAGGCTATTTCAGAAAACAACCTTGGCTGACAATGTTTCATATGATGCACAGTACATGATGCCTGGCTTTGCCACATTAGGAAATACTGTAATACTATATATGAATACAAACTTAAGAGAAAAGCAATCTTAACAAATTTGTTGTTGCACTTCTTAGTGGCAGATATTGCAGAAGTTGGTGCTTAACAATGTACATCACCTGAGCTAAGTGACACAATGAACAGTAGTATTAGACGAAGCCTGCGTGTGTCCATCTAAAAAAAAAAAAGTTTGCTTCCAATCAGTGACAAAATTTGGGTCACAAAATATGGATTTGCAGGAATGGCAAACAAAAGGTTTAGTTATGTATATTAAAACTGCAAGATACATGGAGAAATCAGTATGTCATGGAGAAAGAAACAAAGTATGAAAAAACAAGTACAAGTCATTCGTTCTGTTTTGTTCATCAATGTTACATGCATGTGGCAGTGACTTAAGTGTGATGATGATTACCAACACAATCACCAGCTTTTCACCCATTTCTCAAGCTCTGCAATGATGAAAAGTTTGACCTCACAATCCATTGCCTGGTCTGAATCATTGTATTACACTGATTCTCTTTAAACTGATTTCTTCAATTGTTCTCATCACAGGAAATCTTAAAGGCAAAAAATTTGAGGTTTTTGAAGAGAAATTTTAATGAAAGTTGTGGAACAGGGATGATAAATAGCCTAGGTAAGTATATGGGTTGTGTTAAAAACCTGTTTGCACTCACTCTCATTCAGAAAAGAGAAGCATTCGCACTAATACAGTTTAGTAAATCTTTTACCAGCACCAGGCACTTTGCCTACAAGCTTTAATGAAAACTAAGTTATATGATCCTTGGAAAAAAATTAATCTGAGTATGATCTCCCATGAAGCAGGATGCACAAAATATGAATTTTTCTGGATATTCTATTCTAACACTGAAAACTTTTCTTTGCCGACTACAAGCACACGTAGAGGAATATTTTGTAGTTATACTCTTCTCACACAATGTTACCAGTGGCTGCCACCAGCCAGTGGTGTGGTTGTGTAACCCAAAGCCTTCACCAGTGGCAGTTACCTGCCCACACCACCCTGCTGGCATCATATGAAAAGCTGCACTGGAAGCTATGGGAGGTAACCAGTGGTGGTCACTGGTGCCATTGTGTGAAAGGGGCCTAAGTTGTCTGGGAAAAAAAGAATAAATAAAAAATAAATAAAATGTTATTTATCCATGCAAAAAGCTATTGTTTTTGTGGGAATTAAAATTCCTGCCAACATTTATCTTTCAGAAGACAGGCAGTGAATTTGATGGCACAGTCATTCTGTGCTAGAATTTACTTTACAAATTCATTGGAATTGCATAGCAGACATGTGTGTAATGATGTCAACACACAGTGCATCATGCCTTGAACCAGTAATCAGGATGTAATCTGGCAGTATCTTCCATTACTATAATAGTTCACTGACTACTAACAACTGCTAACAAAACAGAAAAGATGAATTTCTTAAAGGCTCCTGGTTCTTATTAAAGTTGAACAAATCCCTATAATTCTTTTCTTACAATTGTACATCAGCAAACCAAATGATTTTTCATTATCAACTTAACTAGGCTATATGAATTCTGGCACACAAATATCTGAAAAATAAATAATGCATGCTGTCATGCTTATTTTGTCATTCCACTATTTATTACAGGAGTGTTTAAATTTATTATGACAAATTATGATGCACTGTGAACAAGAGTGCACACCTTCCCATCCTGGTGGTGGTTATTAGTGTGCACTGCAAACAAGAATGTACAGCTTCCCATCCTAGTAGTGTTTATCAGTGGTCCCTGTGGTCACCATGGGACTGTGACCCTCACCACTGTGGGGACCAAGCATCACCAGTGCACCATGCAACACCTTCTGAGGTGTGCAGTGGCACTTGTACCTCAACTAAATGTTTGGAGGAGCAGACACATCAACAACTAAAAGAATGCATCCTACAGACATGCAACATCTGGGACCATAAGGTGTTCCATAATAAACACGAGCTTGAGTTACACTACTGAACATAGTTGAAGAATCTATGGGCACATACCTATATACTTTATTTACACTAGTCACCCACTTCCCATACTCAGACAGCAAGAAATGAAAAGAGTTTCTTGAGACTGTACAGAAATACTTAAAATACAATCCTTTCTCCTTCCCTGTCATATTACCATTCATATGAAAAAGCTGTATATGAACAAATATAGTGTATTCTATATCTCCATGATACTATCACAGCCTTACTATTTGAAAATCAATATATATTGAATAACCAATGCTTTCACACTTGTTTCAAACTCTGATTCACAACAATTTCTCTCCATGGCAGTCAGTATTACAACACTCCCGTACACACACCACAAACTCACTCACTCAGCTGATGGATGTCACTATCAAGGAAAGCCACTCAATTTTATACAGAGACACAAAAACAAAGAAGAAAATCTTGAGCAAATAGTTTACTTAAGTAATTGCTACTGGACATTCTTTTAAATAAACTATAACTGTTTTAATTTAGTAACTTGTCTTAAAATTTCCAAAGAAAACTTTTTAGAACTAGCGTGGTTCCTCATCATGCACATCCTTATCTGTTACACTACTATGAAATTATGATCATAAGTACTAACATATTAACAAGTTCAATAACTGTTTATAAATGCAAGTCTACAAAAAATTAATAAATAAAAAATAAAGTACAATGATAGTTTAGACAGCAAGATGAATGTGATATAATTTTCAAAGCTACTGTGTCTTGTACAAGCATCAACTGACTGAGAGCCTGCATTTAAACTTTCTCCCAATCTGTTAAAAGCTTCTGAATGGTGGCCACTATACTTTTGAGTTCAGATTAGCCTTGATATTTTGCCACTAATGTTCTGAATGAGTCGAGCATTTCCATAATAAGAGGCCAAACCATTACTGCACTTCCCTTCTGTTGTTAGTGGGGTGCTGTTGTACTGTACTTTCCTAAAGAGCTGCCACCAGCATGAGAAGAGTTAGTCTATACCTTTGTCACATCTTCCATACACACTAATAAAAATAAATCATCTTGGTGAGTCATTCAAGACATAAGCTAAGTCAATTCAATACTACACTCTGTACCATAAAGAAGGAAACACCATAAACCTAATATTTTCTTTTTGTTTTTTTTTCAACAAGTTTTCACTCTCAGCATGGAAACCAGTAGTAACACTGTGTAGCCTTTTAGTTTGAATATAGTTAAGTCATGCAAAATACTGTTCTCTGGGCCACACATCAGGTCACACAACTGCACTAGTGTAAAACCATCTAGTGAGTCTCCTCAGCCATACCCGGCACAATCATTGCCTTCTTAGGAGCATGACAAACAAAAGAGAGCAGGCTCCAAACACATGAAAGGCAACCTTGAGCAAGCTTGAAGTGTGATCAGAGTGTATAAGTTCTGTTCTCTCACTCACACACTGAAAGCAGGTGCTTCAAGCCTTCTGTTACAAATGTCTTTTCTCTCCCAAAATGGTAAAGCTTCACACTGCTTTACTTCTTGGTTGTGCAACGCTCATTAATCAAGTTAGATGTGGCGACAGCTCTCTGTCTCAATTGCAAGGCCGCCACACAAGCGAATAGTTAGAAAAAAAGGAGTTTGAGGTTGAGGTTTCTTGCTCACCGTTTGGGATGCAAGCAGAGATGGGGTACAAGCAATTTGTGCTGCAGCTACGGTGCTCTGGCTACTGCGTGGAAGGGCAGGCATAGGCTGCGGGATGAAGCGCCTCAATAGATACTGGGATGTGATGGGTGGTAGCGAGGCAGACACATGTTGACTGGCAGGGTGGTGGTGGTAGTGGTGGTGCTGTGGTAGTGGATGGTGAGCAGTGTGCGGCGGCGTTGGTGGTGGTGGTGGCAATTATAGGAGAGAGCAGCACCTGGGAGGAATTAGGATTCAGCTGGTGGCATGACTCACAGCTCCCGCCTGTGGAATGAGAGACAAACGGTGCGGTGTACTCCCCCGCCACACCCAATGATGCACGCCTGCTGCACTCAGTACCTCCACCTGGTGTGTGTGTGTGACGGGAGGGAAAACCGCACTAAAACAACAAGGAAAATACTGTGTCCAAGACATACTGCTTCCAACTCTGATAATAAGCTTTTGATGATCCTCATTTGTAATCCAATCAACACAACAGTATATCCCTTAACAAAGTAGGAGCAGACACACATTAAGTTACTTGGGTGTTAAATGGTCATAAAAGCTACATTCAGTTAATATACACTCAAGATACAATATCATCACCAAATCCTATTACTTACTTGTATTAGGAACAATACCCTCTCAAGTCTCAGACTTACTCTCTTATAATGCCATGGCACTAAATTCTAAGATCATGAAATTCTTATTTACTAAAGCCACATGGTCTAGAATGTGTGTGTGTGTGTGTTTTGTCCCACATTCTGTGTAATGCAGCAGTGTGGTAGTGTGGTGCCACTGCAGTAGTGAGACACCTCTCATTTAGGTGCATTTTTGCAGTGGTGTTGTCATGTAGTGTAGTAGCAGCCTCTTTCTCTCTAGCACTGTGGCATCATGAGAAAAGTATAAAACTCAGACATAATGTGTGAGGGTCAGGATGAAAAGAATTTATTACTCAACATGAAACTCAAATGGCACAAGACTCAGGAGGACACTCTAATATGCATTTTATAGTGAATGAGGGACTTCTTGTATAATATTCCCTATATCCATGACTAAACTTATTAGTTTCTACTCAATTCAGACATCCTTTATCAGTGCATCTATCTTTAACTGTATTTTTTTCTTTTTCCCCTTCATCTCTCCCTTTTCCATATTTTTTCATCCTCACTAACTTTTTCATGATCCTATTTTCTTTCTCCTTGAGCCTCCTCTGTTTTGCTTGCCATGCCCTCCTCTTCACCTGCTGCCTGTCTCTCCCTTCTCTCCTTACGGACCCTCACTTTGGTCCTCCACTTGCGCACTAACCTGCCTGGCCACTGGTAGTCCTTGTCAGTGAGTGGTACGTAGATCACTCCCATGAGGACCTTCCGCTTCACACTGCCATCCTCAAGCTTGTCAATCTGAGAGGAGCAAAAATCACCATCAGTGGTGTCTTTATTGTGAGGAGCAGATGATGTGATCCTGGTATTTTTCAGCAATGATAGTGGTGGGTCCATAACCTCTGATATCCTTCTAACCTTGATAAAAATGGTTAGTCAAAATTCCACCTCACCTGCTCTAAGTTTTGATTGGCTCCCTCTGGACCAATGGGGATGATGAGTCGGCCACCTGGTGCCAGCTGTTCCACAAGAGCCTGAGGGAGGGTTGGGGCAGCAGCTCCAACATGAATGGCATTGTAAGGTGCCTCGTCTGTGTGCCCCTGCCGGCCGTCACCCACTGAAAAACACCATCTATGATAGAAGCATCCCTTCCTTACACCTCTCATGACACTTTTATATACCATATGTAAGAAAAACACACCAAGGAGAAGTATCTTCTCACTTCTATAATGGAATTTCATTTGTTATTTCTCATTAATCAATCATGTTTGTAGAGAAAAAATGAAAGCATTGAAAAAATAGCTGTAAAGAAGGGTACTATGGAAAAGTTAAGGTCTCAGACTAAGTTCCACTGACCAACAAGTTTGATAGTGTTGGAGGACAGAAGCTCAGCGCTGTCCTTCTCAATGTTTTCTTGAGCCATCTTGATGAGTTCAGGGATGTGGTCAATCCCCACAGCCCGGCCACTCTCTCCAACCTGCAAGTGTTCACTTTGCCTCAAGGTGGAAGCAACACAATGGCAAACATTCCTATTCTATCCAATGTATTAGTGGTACACTGAGGCCAGTTTCGTACAAATATTCACTGGTGAAATGTAAGGATACCTTCAATGAAAATGAAAAACTATTTTCCTCATATCTTGATATGAAATAGTCATTGTTTATGAAAATGGTCTGACTTCTCCAACTCTAAATTGAATGGTGTGGTGTGAGCCTCATATCAGTCTTGCAAATGATGTCACCTTTAACATTCCTACAGAGGT
This sequence comes from Callinectes sapidus, assembly GCA_020233015.1. Lineage (NCBI taxonomy): Eukaryota > Metazoa > Arthropoda > Malacostraca > Decapoda > Portunidae > Callinectes > Callinectes sapidus. The sequence continues at coordinate 9,170,070 of CM035182.1, read as the reverse complement.
CTTACCATGTGGGCCATGCAGGCTGTGAGGTAGCCACTGCCAGAGCCAACGTCCATGGCACGGTTACCCTTCTTCAAGTGGGCACTCAGGAGCTCCAGGGCATGGGCATGCTGGGAGGTGAGGAGCCTCATCATTGATCAAATATTTGTTGAAATGCGGCAATTTCCATCATTGTCTTCCAAGCTCCACTTTCTCACACATAGATATTAGTACAAATATTCATATTCAAAGAATTTCCCTATCTGTAGTTTTGACAAAAATACTAAGCATTCCAAACTAACCATGTGTGGAGCACTGATTGTCACCCCATAGCCAATGCCCTGTGGGGAGTCCATGTATGGGTTGTTCTTAGAGTACTTGCCACGGTCCACCCGCAGCATGACTCGCTCCACCTCAGCAGAGCGGATGATCTGGTTGGCTGCAGATGCATGAAAATGCTCAGCTCAAGTGGTGTTTGGATGTTTCATCATTTGCCTCACTACCTTAGACATGGGCCTCTTATCCTCTCAAATAAAGAGTCCACATACTACAACACCATAAAAGACAAATTGCTTGAATGGATATAAAAATACATCAGACCAAAGAAGACTCTGGCCCCCATGCATCTTACCACAACACACCCACCTTTCAAGTGCCGCACCATGTCCGCATTGTCTCTGCCGTGGGATCTCCAAGCCATGATGGTGCGCAGACCCGACTGGGAACAGACTCCAGTCACCAGGAACAGCCGCAAAAGCCTGTGGGCTAGCATTCACGGTCAGTGACTATTACCTGAAACGAGTCAAAACATTTGGCAGAGAACTGTTACCATGTGATGATTTATACACCTGTTACCCTATAAAAAGATGATCTAAAAAATTTCTTGAATAGAACAGTAGTGGAAAGAGATTCCTGTAAATACTTGTGCCAGCAATGATACTCTACTTTCTACCACAGTTCTTGAAACATTTCTCCATACTTAATTTCTTGTGAAAACAAGATGACAATGGTGATGATTATCAAGTGAAAAGCAAAGATTGTCCACCTCATAAAGGGGCATTTCTTCTCTATTTTGCATTATTCACAGATTGACTGTTCATAACCTCATCTAGAGTTTATTGTAGATATTAACCAACCATGCACTGAAGAGGCTATTAGTGAGAAGCCAACTGCACCTTTATTTCCAAATACAATATTACAAGAGGCCAACAATCCAATACTGAGGATCAAAGCTAAAAAAAAAAAATAATAAAATAAATAATAATAATAATAATAAAAGAATAACATACAAGCTCAGGGGACCATCATAGCACACTAACAAACTAGGATGACACTCAAGATCCCTTAGCTCACCTCAGGAGCCTGACACACGAGGAATGGGAGGATATGCATGACGTCTTGACAGCAGCAAACCCACACCACTTACCCTGCCAACAAGCCTACACTCACGCCAGGTAAATATATACCTGGCAGGGGTAATGAGACACTTACAGTAAAACCAGGGAAGAAAAATCAATCAAGCGTGAGGAGGCCGGCAAAGAATGGCAGAAATGCAGCAATGCGCCAAAATAATCGAAAAGCCAAGACGCCACACCCACACATGAATTAAAACCACTCTCCCACAATTGCTACAAAAGGACATGGCCCAGAAACACACTCAGCACCTTCCTCCGGCACACACGCCACTCTGGACAACCAAAGACTACCGAGGGGAACAGTGGAAGTGGGTCAAATAACACAGCCACCCTCGGAAGCTGTGTTTACCTCTGGCCAGCTGATCGAAAAACCCGTGTGTCCGAACCCTACACTCTGAACACTTCCCTTTCTCAACACCTGTCACTCCTAATAATTAAGAACAGGTGTGTGATTTGGTAAAAGGTATTATGTATTTCGGCTCTAATGTGTTCAGATTCGTATAAATATGTAATTCTCTTTCGCAGGAGGTCTATGTATATGATTTTCTTTGGCAGTACGTCTATACAATAATTCTCTTTCGTGGTATAGGTAGGTCTGTAGGTCTAGATGATTCTACTTCGCAGTAAGGTAAGTTCTATATTATTGTCTTTTGTAGTAGGTAGTTCTGTATAATTTTGTTTCTCAGTAGGTCTATCTATATAATTCCTTCTCGCGGTGTCTATATATACTTTTTTTTTTTTTTTTTTTTTTTTTTTTTGCAGTAGGTCTATATGATTCTCTTTTTCAGTAGGTCTATATAATTTTCTTTCGCAGTATGTCTATATAATTGTCCTTCGCGGTAGGTCTATATAATTGGCCTTCGCAATATGTATATATAATTGCTTTTAGCAATATGTCTAAGTAATTTTCTCTCGCAATAGTTCTATATAATTCTCTTTGGCAGTAGTTCTATATAATTCCCTTTAGCAATAGTTCAATATGATTCTCTTTGGCAGTAATTCTCTTTAGCAATAGCTCTATATAATTCTCTTGAGCAGTAGTTCTATATAATTCCCTTTAGCAATACTTCTATGTAATTGTCTTTCGCAGTAGGTCTGTATAATTACTTTCGCAGTAGTTCTATATAATTCTTTTTCGCAGTAGGTCCATATAATTCTCCTTAGCAGTAGGTCTATGTAATTGTCTTTCGTAGTAGGTCTATATAATTTTCCTTCGCACTATAAGTCTCTTTAATGAATCAATCTTTCGCAGCCTATCTCATTCTTATTAATTTTGATACTGTAAATAGCTTTTTTTCACACAGGGGGTTTATTTCAATTTCATTCACAGGAGGTCTATGAATAAGTTAATTTCGTAGGTACAGAATTATCTTTCGTGGGAATTCTATATGATTTTCTTTTCCATAAATAAGGCTTACTCCAGTTTGGTTCTCTTATTCCATTCTGCCGGAGATAATAGAACAGAAGGGCGAATAATAATTTTATGGGCCCATCACAGAAAGTACTTTGTTTATGAGTGTTTTAAATTGTTATAGAAGCTGATTTATTACCGAGAATATTAGCTGAGGAAGTAGTGAATCTTTTTAACGGCACCCCTCAAATTAGTACATGAACGTTATCTATCTCCTTCACAACTTTCATTGAATTGATACTTGAATTTGCCTTTCTGATAATTTTGATACATTTTCCTTATGTTTTAGGCGGAGATATAGGTAGTACATGGTGAGTAGTGTTGAGAGTGAAGGTGGCAACACTGGCAGGCCAAGACGCCGCACTGCAGGCTGAAAAACAAACGTGAACCGCTGATGGCTGGTGATCCCTCTGCCTGACCGCCCCTTGCCCCCGCCCCCGCCCCCCGCCCCTGCCACTCACTCAACACTCACCAACGGCAGCTGACACAGGGGAAGCGGTGTGAAGTGTGTAGGTGAAGTGCATCCTGCCACCACTGCACCATGTGGCTGATACCTTAGGACTGGTGAGTACTGTTTTTTTCAAGTACCCAGCCATCCCTGTGGAAACAGTTAGTTGTTAAAAGTCCTGTATTTTGGTTCTTGTTTTATGTTAGTAGTTGTTGTTGTTATCTGTGGTCGTTGCACTGGCTGGCCACTGTTCCCGGCCTGCCCACCGCACTCTGCTTGCATGGATGTTGTCTTCACATACGCGGTGAATATTCCCTATATAGATACATATAAGTTATACCATGCATTGCTAATCGACCTGTGTATATATTGAAGGGAATTTAGGTGAATATTTACTCCTGCACTAGTCTCTATCTAGGATGATTTTTTTTCTGGTAGTATTTTGCTTTTCCCACAACTCATTATAGTCAAACCAGAATGTACTGACCCGTAAGGTGTGACTGGCCATGGTGACAAATCTCGAATCAAAACATACATCCCCTTGCCACTCACAGTCTTCTACTCGTAGTATTATCAACAAACCATGTTCTAAGGATGGTCTAAAATGTTTAAAATAACAGATGATATGATCAACTAATTGATATCAAGAGAGATACAAATACGTATATGAAAACGCGGCATATCAGGTGAGGCGACGTTGCCACTGACCTGAGGTGGGATTATCCGAGGGGGAAGGGGGTGAGTGAGTGAGGTCGCCGCGCCCATACATACCGGGTCACTTCCTATCTGGTCGCCACGATGGAAGGACACCACTCATTATATTAATATGACTGTGTATCTCACGGGAGCATAGAAAAGAAAAATATATATAAACTACCAGTTTCATTTGCACGTATACAATAAATATCTTGAATGTTTTGAACGTACTAATGGTATAATTAGCTACACATATCATCGGATCTCGCACGCCTTTTTTTTTCGTAGTTATGCTTTATATAAATAGGAGAAAGGTCCTCATTCCGTTTTCTTTGAAGTAATAAGATATGTGGCAGCGTCGCACAGGTGGCAAAACACACCTTACGGGTCAGTACATTATGGTTTGACTATAGTTTTTATTCTTTGCTCCGTTCCCCATCAAAAACTGGGATTCTGCAGTAAAAGTAAGAAGCAAAATCTACCAGGAAAAAAGATCAGTTAACCCTCTTCAATAGGTAACACATCATACCACTTTGGATGTCACCACCACCACCACCTAGCACAGCCTAACCTAACTAATCTCATCTTACCAATCCAATCTTATCTAACCTAACCAAACTAATCTTACTGATCATAACTAAATTAATCTAACTACCTAACTTAATTAACATGATCTAACTAAACTAATTTGACAACTATTTTAACATAACCAACCCAACCTAACTGGCAATACTAAGACATTATGAAGTTGTTACCTTGTTTTTCTGTGTAAAATAAGGTGATGCACTGGAAATGATTGAGATGAGACCCAGCACTGACAGACATCTTCCTCGGGCTAATTTATATATTTTTAATTGAGTTGCTTTGCTTCTCTCTTCACAAGATGAGAAATAGAATGCTGTGGTTGGTTATGCTTAGGTCACTCTACACTGGCTGGTTTGGGATGGTTCACTTTTTGACTGCTAGTTTTCCAATGTCTTTACAATTTATCAGCCTGCCTTTCAACCCTGCTCTCTCTCTCTCTCTCTCTCTCTCTCTCTCTCTCTCTCTCTCTCTCTCTCTCTCTCAAGGTTTAGAGATAGGTGTGATGGCAGTGGTGCTATTGGAATGAAATAAGTGAGGGAAAGATGAAGAAGTAAAGTTATTTTTACATGTTTTTGGCCAGATACAAGAGGTTTTGAGAGGAGTTTGATATCAAAACTTTTTGACATTTTCTATTAATGAAGGAGTATTTGGCAAGTTGAAGAACAAACTTGGTATGATTCCAGGCAGAAATATAAAGCAAATTTTTCTGCAGATGACGGAGAGGAGGAGCAGCAGCCATGTACAACTTGTGCAAGATAACCCACCCAGCTCTTGGGGTGGAGCTGTCCCTCTACTGTAACTTTTTTAGCCACCGGGAGAAGTCCCTGGTGGTGGCAGGCTCCAATGTCATCAGGGTGTTCAGGCTGGTGGCGGAAGTGCCTCTTAGGACTCTACGTGATGACAGTGCTAACCAAGGTATGTGTCTGGAGTTTGTAAGAAATACATAGCTTTCTCACCATCATAAGGGTCTTCATTTATCATCGGTCTGTGTTGCATGTGGCATTAGGTGAACCACAGCAAAACACCAAACTTGTTGGCTGATTTCGATGCTACACAGAACTTTCATAGAAGAATCATGGATAAAACTCAGAAAGAAGGAAAAAAGAACTGACAGCTACATAACAGTTCCCATAATTGTTTTTGATTCCTTTTTCATTCTTGATGGTGAGAATGGTGTAGGTTTATATTACTTACCTTGCAAGTCATAGTTTTTTTAGTCATTTTGATATCCATTTTTATATAGTGTTCAGAGCTCACAGTATTTTATATTTGGTTTTATAATTGCAGTTTTTATATTTCTGGAGTTTAAATTTTTTTTTTTTTTTGTGAAAGTTATTATATTTAACTGTTGTGATTTCACTTAGTACAATGTCACGTCTGTGTTTCATTTGAATGAGGAACATTTCTATTTAGGGGCTGCTGTGGTATAGTGGGACCACACCTGCTTTGGGGGCTGAGAGGTCCTCAAGGATCGGAAGGATATCCACTGGGGGTAATGGTTCTCAAATGCCAAAACCAAGCCCTCTGTCAAGAGGCACTGTCCTAGTCTTAATGAAGTAAGGAAACCAGATATAAATTAGAAAAAAAGCATAAAAGTGTTTGACTCCTCCCACAGATGACAAACCCCCCAAAGTCAAGCTGGAGTGCATGGCCACCTACAAACTGCATGACAACGTGGCCACCATGGCCTCTGTGTCCCTCTCCCCTCTGAGGGACTCACTCCTGCTGGGGTTCAAGGACGCCAAGCTCTCCATTGTGGAGTATGACCCTTACAACCACAACCTGCGCACTGTCTCCCTCCATTACTTTGAGAAGGAGGACATCAAGGTGTGTGTGCAGGATGTGTTGGTGACTAAACAGACTGTCAAAACAGGGTAGAATATATCGTAGAGTATTGAATAAATGTTAAGTGGATGTTAGTGAAATTGCTTGTTTCAGGGATCTACTGCTAATGTTGGGGCAAATGAAAATAATCACCATCTTTAAGGAAGGAGATAAAAACAGTCTGCTTAATTTCAGTTGTAGGTTAAATGATGGAGTCAGTGATCATGGGGAACATTAGGGAGTATGTAGACAATTGTAATTTGATAAATCAGTCGGAGCATGGCTTCATGAAGTGGAAGTCTTATCTTATGAACTGGATGGGTTTTTATAATAAAGTTTATGATGCAACAGGTTATGGGAATAGTCATTGAAAAAGTTAAATTAAAAACAGATCTTTGAAAGTATTAGCACATTATTAATCAGCAATTGATGGAGGAGCTAAGCCTGACTGTGACTGGACCTGCACAGGGTGGATGGCTGCAGACAGTGACGCTGCCGCTGGTGCGTGTGGATCCCGAGGCGCGGTGTGCTGCCATGCTCATATACGGCAGGAAGATCGTCATCCTGCCCTTCCGCCGCGATCTCAAGGGTGATGACGTGGATTACAACTCTGCCTTCTCCCGTGGCCCGGTGCTGCAGTCCTACATCATCGACCCCAAGGACTTTGAGGCGCCCAGTATAGACAACATAATAGACATGCAGTTCCTTCATGGCTACTACGACGCAACTCTGATGCTTCTCTATGAGCCCATCAAGACCTTCCCAGGGTAGGTCTGGTGAGGCTGTGGTGTGTGTCAGAAAATTGCTTGATTTTTTTATTTTGAGAGGATTGCATTCTTTTGTTGTGGCACTTCAAACTCCTGGTAAGATTATCATGATGGAGATCTGCAAAGCTTATGACAACATTTTAAGGATCAATTGACAAACATCCTTCCTCAAACATTACCTTATTGATTACTGCACTGGTTAATTTACAAAGTGAATTAACAAAAGTATAAAAGACATGAAAATTAGAACCAATGCACTGCCTGGCACTTTTGTGAGCTGTTTGTGTTGGTTTGTTGCAGTCGTGTTGCAGTGAGGCAGGACACCTGTGCCCTGGCCGCCATCTCCCTCAACATCCGGCAGCGGCTTCAGCCTGTCATTTGGTCCATATCTTGTCTCCCCCATGACTGTGAGAAGCTGCTGGCGGTGCCCAAGCCCATCGGAGGAGTGCTTCTCTTTGCCTGCAACTCCCTCACCTACCTCACCCAGTCTGTGCCTCCCTATGGGGTGTCCCTTAACTCCATGGGAGACAAGAACACCAACTTTCCCCTCAGTGAGTGGCTTGTCTCTAACCTAACCTGATATGCTGAACTTTGGATAGCACATTGATACAGTTGCATTATTTTTTCATTCAATTCTACCATGAATTTGTCTGTCTTGAAATTGTGAATATAGGTAGGCCACATTATAACAACTTTTGAATGTGTGAGGAACATGGTTATCATATTTTCATGGCAACAATTTAATTTTACAAGTATTTAGGAAGTATGTGTTGTCATTGAAGCTTTGACTTCACTACAAGTAGTCATTCTTCCTGTTGTCTCCAGGAAAGCAGGAGGGTGTGGTCATATCCTTGGACTGTGCTCATGGGGAGTTCCTGACAGAGGACAGGGTGGTCATCTCCCTGAAGGGTGGAGAGCTGTACGTCCTTACGCTGGTGGCTGACTCAATGCGCTCTGTCCGCAGCTTCCACTTTGACAAAGCTGCTGCCTCGGTGCTCACCTGCAGTGTAAGTGTTGCCCCTGCTGTGTGTGTGTGTGTGTGTGTGTGTTTATCCAGTTGTGGTTTACAAGAGGGGGGTAATCTCATAGTATCCCATCTCTGTTTCCACCATCCAGTTTCTTTTTAAAGCATTAATAGTTTTGGCATTCACAGTTTCCTCATAAACATTTCCCTCAGATGTGTGTGTGTGAGGACCAGTACCTGTTCCTTGGCTCCCGGCTCGGTAACTCCCTCCTGCTGCGCTACACTGAGAAAGAGCTGCACGACCCCATGAGATCCAAGGGCAACGTTCCGTCAGACCAGGAGCCGCCCGTCAAGAAGAGCAGACTGGACACGCTGGGTGAGTCAGTGCTTCCTACTTATGTGTTGGCTTCCCCTAGACACTAATATTGGGTTGTGGGAAGTTGCTGTCCTTTTGAGACTTTTTAAGATTTTATTCTCTGTTGTGTTGTGATTAATTTGTTTCTGTTATTGTGTTGTTGATATTAGTTTGTCATGGAAAGATACGATGGAATATGTTCTTCATGGTTGTATAATCTATTTGTGGCTGCATATAGGCATACTGTGAAGGATATTTGTGAGACATGAGATTGCTAGTTAAGGCAGTAAATTTGTTTTGATATTTCAGTACATGTTGACTATTAGTTATAGCCCATGTGGGTATCGTAGTATTTACTTTGAGCCAGACTTACAAAGCCTCCATCACACAGGTGACTGGATCGCCAGTAATGTGGAAGATATTCGAGATGATGATGCCCTGGAGGTGTATGGTCATGAGGACACCTCCACCGTACAGCTCACCTCCTACAGCTTTGAGGTGACCCACTGTTCTTAGTGAAGACTTTGCTTACAACTGTACTGTTTTCACATTTCACAAACAGTACACATAGCAAAGTGTCCTGCTCATGAAAGGTCTTGATGAGTTGGCACTGATAATAACATGGTGCTTTCCTCACCACACTTAGTCCAAAAGAAGTTTCATTATTCAGACACTTTTACCACAACAACACTCTTCTCACTTCAGTTGTCATGGAGCTTAGTGCAATATTTAGGTAAAACTCACACTAATGCACAGCAATTCTCATAGTGTCCTTGAACTTGCTGTAACATTTGTATGGGACACACACACACACACACACACACACAAATGAACTATTCTTGCAGGTGATGGACAGCTTGCTCAACATTGGTCCATGTGGTGATGTGGCCATGGGAGAGCCGGCCTTCCTGAGTGAGGAGTACGACAACTCTGTGGACCCGTGTGTTGAGCTGGTCACCACCTCAGGCCACAGCAAGAACGGGGCGCTGTCCATACTGCAGCGCTCCATCAAGCCACAGGTCTGTCATTGTCTTACCATCACCTAACCTTTGTGAATTTAACAAGGCCTGTCAGTGGTGGAAGATCAGTAAACTCTGGAACTCCTTACTTGCTTCTCTATTTCTATCTTTCTATGACATGAACTCATTGAAGAGGGAGGTGTCAAGACATTTATCCCTTTCTTGTGGCTAGCTCTCTTAGACCTGCTTGGGGACCAGCAATTAAGTGGGGTTATTTGTTTAACTCTTTCTGTTGCCCTTGGTCAATTTTCCCCTCTTACATAAAGAAATAAAATTGGTATCCTTTTTTTTATCTTGAGTGTTCCCCATCATCAGGTGCTGACAACCTTTGATCTCCCTGACGTGGAGGACATGTGGACTCTAGTGGGGAAGGTGGATGAGCGGCGGAGGCGAGAGACCGGCCTTCTGGACCACTCCTTCCTCATCCTGTCCCGCTCAGACTCCTCCCTCATCTTGCGCACCGAGGAGGAGATCAACGAGCTGGAGGAGTCTGGCTTCAACACCACCTCCAAGACTGTGTTTGCTGGCAATATGGGCAACAACAGATACATTGTGCAGGTCAGTGGGTGGGTGCTACTCGGTGGAGGGTAAGGGGGGCTTGGACTGAGGTGTTATGGTAAGGATATCTATCTATCTATCTACTCATCTCTCTATCATTGTATGTGGTGCCATTCAGGTTATACTGGGAAGCTTGGGTTGTGGTAAGAATCCTTTTTATCTGTCTATGTATTTGTCAACTTACCTGTTCTGAAAGAGTGAAGTTCATTGACACTGAATAAAGAATGTACGTAAGTGTTCTCCCTTGGCAGGTGACCAGTGGAGGAGTGAGGCTGCTGGAGGGCACAGTACAGCTGCAGCACCTGCCTGTGGATGTTGGCAGCCCACTGGTGGCTGCCTCACTGGCCGACCCCTACCTGGCAGTGCTGGCCCAGGACGGTACACTCATGATCTTCACGCTGGCCAGCACCCGCGCCTCCACTGCAAGACTGTCCCCAGCCAAGCCCATCAACACTGGCGTGAGTGTTTGTTGCCACTGTTGGTGTGTTTGTGTTTGTAGATCCAGATGAAAGTTGGTGGCATAGTAGGATGTTACAAGATTTCAGTTGCAGTTGGATGTTAGTGCTTCTTGTCAGTTTATTTTTTGATGTTTGTTTTTTTCTTTTCTTCAGTTTTTTTTTGGGATGTGTTCATTGGTTCATGTGCAAAATGTCAGATAATGTGCATAATATTTATCTTTTTTTTTAAGTGTGTATTTTATCATCATGAGTATTAACATTAACATGATTGACCTTTACTCTGTTTTAGCTTGAAAGAGAGACTGTTCAAGGGTCACATAGACAGGAAAAACCACCACATGATTGCCACCATCTTCAATTTGCTCTTGGAAGTGTGATGAAAAGATTTGGCTCTTTAGTTTTAGTTTTCTTGTATTAGTGATGAAAAGACTTGGCTCTTTAGTTTTAGTTTTGGCATTCATTCATTCTTTTCTCGGGTAAACCCTGGAACTCCCTACCTGCTTCTACATTTCCAACTTCCTATGACTTGACTCTATTTAAGAGGGAGGTTTTGTGGCTAACTCTTGAACTTTAAGGGGACTGCCTTTTTATTTTCATTTTTAATTTTTTTTTACCTTTGACCAGCTTCCCTCCCATACATAAAAAAAGAAAAGTTATATCTTGTCATCCTCCTTTCTTTTGTCACCGGCAGAGGTCACCACTTCAGACCATCTGTGCTTACTGTGACGTGTCTGGGCTGTTCACTACACGCTACCCCGAGGACCTGGAGAAGGACCCCAAGCTGTTCCGCACCGACGCAGAAATCAAGAAAGAGCTGGACGACGAGGACGAGATGCTGTACGGCAACACTGACATCTCTGTGTTTGACCCCCCCAAGACCTTCAACCCCCAGGCCGGCCAGGAGAAGACCAAGAACCACTGGTGGAGGAAGTGGCAGAAGGAGATCCGGCCGTCCTATTGGCTGGTTGGGGTGAGGGACAACGGTGACCTGGAGATTTACACGCTTCCGGATTTCAAGTTGTTGTATTCTGTTAAAAACTTCTGGTTGGGTAAGTTTTTTTTACTTATTTGTATTTTTGTTGTTCTATTTTTATGTAAGGGATACTGCCTGTGGGTAACAAAATGTATGCAGGAACTCTTCACTACATGATTGTTTGGTAACTTTGGTTTATGCTAAATTTGCACATACGATACTAACAAGTTGCCACCCTTTTTTAATTTACGATACTTGTGACTCATTGTTACTATATTCAGAAAAAAACACCCAAATTCATCAGATCACATTACAACCTCCATCTACTTTTTGTTACTCCAGTTTTTGTGTTCCTTGGCAAATTTAGATCTTTTTTTTTTTCATTTTGTCTGTGAGAAGAGGTTTAGGTGTGGCTTAGTATGTATCCATCCTAGTTCCTCTTGTCCTCCCACCTCATGCTCATTGCCAATTCATTAAAGCTAACAAAATATGTGAGAAAAATAATTTGTTAACAACCAGAACACATGACAACTTTTCTTTGTCTTTTTGTTCCTTAATCTTCTTTTCCTTCCAATTTTGTTCCTTCCTTAGTGTTGCTTTGTTCCTTAACTCATAATTACAACCCAGCCATATTTGTTCATTGTCTGCATGTTCTCTCTCCACCCCCAGGCCAGCGAGTGTTGATAGACAGCTCAACAAACACTGCCTCCACTCAGGCCAATCCAACGCTGGAAGCCAATATTCCCACCATTCATGAGGTACAGTACTGGTGTGTTCCATCTTGTATTGCTTCTCAACACTGTCAGGCTGGTGCCCTCTTCTCTAGATCTTGTGTCTGCCTAACTCTGTGATTGTGTTTATGAGGGAGTGCTTTTTGAGATTTGCTGAATTAAGGAAATTTCCTTTTGTTTATGAAAAATTGCATTGAGATATACTGAAGCCAAAGAAATTGATTCTAGTGTTTGCTTGATAGATCTTTTAGGTAATGCTTCACTAATGTTAATGGGTGACATCACAGGTGCTTCTGTATGGGACTATGGTTACTTGTGATCAGACTTTACAAAGATCTTGACAAATACTTTGAGACTTAATGTGAACCAGAGGGATCAGTTATGATGCACCTCATACATTTCAAGTACGGAATGATTCACTAATATTTCTGTACAGTATCAGAGGTGGCTCAGTGTGGGACTGCAGCAGTGACCAGACCTTACATATTATATCTTGCCACATCCCATGACACTAAGGCTCTTATTCTCAAACACCTCTGCACTTCACCTCCACTATTTCAAAAAGGCTTTATTTAAATTTACACAAGCTTTTAAGGTGTTTTTACAGCTTTAGAGGCAGAGTGACAAGATTTCTATATTACAAACTAATAAAACACTCTTGAAATCCAGCTCTGAAAATCTGTGTGGGCTTGGAAAATAGTCTTGGTGAGAGGGCATTTAATTTCTGAATACCTACCTTACCCACACACCGTCCTCAGGTGTTGCTGGTGGGGATGGGCAACAGGAACCTCCGGCCTGTGCTACTGGCTCGTGTGGAGGAGGACCTGCTCATGTATGAAGTGTTCCCTTTCTATGAGAACCTCACCCCTACACAGCTCAAGATCAGGTGAGGCTCAGAATAAGGGGCTTTGTGCATGAGACACTGAAGGGACTGGTGGTGACTGATTACAACAGAACAGTGCAAAAGTACCTACAAGTGTCTGTATATCATTTCAAAGCTGTCTATCTTGTTAGGTGATTAGTTGTTGTTGTTATCATAGCTCCTGTAGAGTTGTTTATGATTTGCTCAGTAGGATGGATTGGCTTTATATATTTCACTGACAGTCTGGAGTACTTCATAGTTAATATTTTTCAGGCTGAGACTCATTGAGCACAACCTCATCCTGCGTGAGAAGCGGTCAAGCAGGAACAGGAGGAAAGCTGAGGAGGAAGGCCAGGAGAGGAAGATTGACCGTGTGAGCAAACTTCGTGGATTCAGCAACATCAGTGTGTACAGCGGGGTGAGTACTCTGACTGATAGTGGGGAGAATGGCAGGCTGAGAGAAGCAGGGCAGGGAGTAGGGAGGCAGGCTGACAAATGGGGCAGGGAGTAAGGGAATAGAGAGACAGGCTGAAAGAGAATTAAATAATGTCTATTTTTAACAAGAGTATGATGAGAGAAAAAGAAAGGCAGGTACAGACAATATTTATCTGGCTGAGTTATAATTAAACGATAATTTAAGATATATAATAGTTTACTATGTATTTATATGTCCTTTTTATAACATTACCATTCCATGAGCACTTTGACCATCTGTATACATCATCACCAAACCTGATACCAAATTGTAAAAAGTTATACAGGTACATCACAGCATTCTCACCTAAGTACATGTTTTCTGATCATGGCTGGTAGGTATCTTTCAGTCTGTGTGTTTGAGAGTGAGTGGGTGAATGTGTGTGTGTGTGTGTGTGTGTGTGTGTGTGTGTGTGTGTGTGTGTGTGTGTCATGTGTTGATTAATGAATGTATGTGTGTCCTGCACTTGTGTGTTGTGTTACAGGTGTTCATCTGTGGGCCGTACCCTCACTGGGTGTTCATGACAGTGCGTGGCGAGCTGCGTTACCACCCCATGAGTGTGGACGGCTCTGTCAAGTGCTTTGCTCCCTTCAGGAACATCAACTGTCAGAATGGCTTCCTCTACTTCAACCGCAAGGTGGGTGTTGACTGCTGCTGCTGCTGCTGCCACCACTGCTATCCTTGACACTGGTGTAGTCATGTCAGGCCACACTGATCACCACAGTGTATGTGTGTGCATGTGTGTCAGTCTCTCTGTCTATTTGTCCGTCTGTCTCAGCTAAATGAGCTCCTATCCCAATTATAACAACCTGTCCACATTGTACAATGTAAATTTTCTCCTTTTGGAGTATAAACTCAAGATGCAGTTGTGAATTTTGCACATCTTTATAAAAGACATGAGCATTAGGAATGCATTAAGTAGCCACTTATGGAAACAAGGTTTGATGTAGAAAGCTGTATGGTGTATGGTAAGTGTATAGTGGAGGGATGTATGGTGAATTGTGAGGGTAGAGTAAGCAAGGAGAGGGGCAGTGTGTGTTGTGAGTGAAGGGTGTGTTGGGTGCTGACAGAAATATCACAATGAACACACAAGCAAGCCTGAGCAAGGTAGTGACTTCCTTCATAAATCAGATTTTCTCTTATGAGTGACTCAAGTAAACACAGATCTCTCCTATGAATAATGAAAGTAGAACACGGCAGTATCTATCATCACTGGAAGAAAATAATCACACCTCAGGAATAATCTGCATAGCACAGCATAAACAAACTAGAATAAAGTCTCCCTGTAAGAACAAGATTATATGAATACCTTGAGCTCAGCATCCCTCCCACAGTGTGAGGGAATGCCACCCTCTCAAGGTCAGTTGTAGAGGACTTGCTCGATGTAGCAGGTGATGTTAGTGCAGAGCCTCAGGCCGCGACGCAGGCGACGGGTCCGCTTCACCTTGCTGCCCGGCTCCTCCTTGTCTTCCGTGTCACTCTCCCTGGTGTCTGCCTGCCGCTTGTTGTTCTTTGACGTTTCCTCGGATGTCTTGGCCACGCTTGTGTTATCCTCCTCGTCACTGTGTTGCTGCTCCTGCTTTGTTGTCTCTTCTTCCTCATGCTTCTCTTCCTCCTCCCCACCGCCAGTCTGGTCTTCACTGGTTCGCTGCCGTTTATCCCCGTGTTCCTCGTCGTCGTCTGATTCACTAATGCGCTTCCCAGACCTCACTGTGATTGGTGAGGATCGGTTTGGGTTGCTAGTCTGTTTTGTCTCATTCAGGTTGTCCTCTGTGTCACTGTCTGCTGGTGTTCTGTCTGGGCTGTGTGGTGGGGCTGTGGCTCCGTCTGAGGGTCCTGAGTGTGCCTGGCTCTCCTCCTGTGTGGTGGGCTGAGAGCTTTCATTTGTGTCGCTGAGACTGAACTTGGCAAACAGACGTCTCATGGCGGACACAGTGATCCGTTGCCTCTTGCAGGATGGCAGATGCTGTGGAAGAAATGTTAAGAAGTGTGCTGTATCATTTCACACTGATCACTGTACCAGGCTAGCTACAATCACCTCATCCTGTCCCTTGTGGAGTTATGATGTAGATTAGTTACAGTGAGTTACTTCAGTTCTTGTAAGTATTTGGTTTATGTCAGATTCTGGGATGCCTTTTCTTTATGAAAAGTCATGTACAGTAATGTGAAATTCTACTTTCATTGGTGTTACCTTTATTGCAAACCAGCTGGCAATGGAAATGTAGCAATGACTCTCTTACCTCTGAATCTGACAGATCAGAGTCATCAGATTCATTTTCCACACGGCAGGACTTGCGCTTGAGGTGAGAGTTGTCACACTGGAAGTCCTCAAACCCTGGCCAAGGAAGAAACACCACATATGATACCTGTTTTTAGTGGCACTTCTACATACAAAAGAACCATTAATTTTTTAAGCATTTGCTTTCAAATGAAGAGTGAATTCAGTGTCATTGGTTGTGCTAATGTGATGAAAGTCATTTTACTCTAAAACACAGTAGTAGTACTGTCCAATTTTCATACTGTAGATGAGGGAAGTACTCATGGGCAATAGCCAGCTGTGAGACATAGACTGCACTGAAGCAAGGAGAATGAAGCCTCTGTGGTGCAGCATAGTAACAAGCCAGGCATGGAGGTGTACTTCCTCAATACGGAGGGAAAATGATCTATGGCGGAGGGAGGGTGTTGAGAGCAGGGAGATTGGAAGGTTGCATGTGATATCGACAAGAGTAACTTTAGTCAGTAGATTTCCTCACGTGGTTCTTCACGTTTCAGTAAGATTGAAGTCAAGCATTGGTGCCGGTGATATGACTACACTCTATGAATGACAGAACTCCTTCCAAGAGTACACTGTATCATAATCCTTTGTAATTTTTTATACTTGTGGTTCCTCACTTATCACAAATTGTTATCATAATAAATGTGAGCGTAGTGCACATTTATGTAGTGCCTGGAACATGACCAACAAGAGTGTGGTGTGCTGGGGCTGACCTGGAGCACCAAGGACTGGCGTGGTGCCACCCTCGGGGGACGCATGGCTTTGCCGGGGAAGAATGTCCCGCACGAAGGTCTTGATGCCCCTCAGAGGCTCAGGGTCCATCTCGGGCCCAGCCAGGTGCAGGCCAGACACCTGCCAAAGTACTGCCTTGAAATGTGTTGCTTACACTTCATCCATGCCTTTATTTGCTTCATTTACTTTTTTATTTGCTTATTTATTTTATTTATTGCATCACTTTGAGATGTGTTTATAACATGGATTTGATTTTTATAATGGTCATTAAGGAAATTGTTGGTCATTATCTTTGGGTGAGTGAGAGAGGGAAGGTTTAACAAAGGACCTGACACACCGAAGCCTCTTGGTACACTGGGATGTGGCACCGCTACTCATAGGCCTCACTCCCGTCACCTTCAGGAGACACACACACACACACACACACACACACACACACACACACTCCATTCACTTGCTGCTCCTACACTGTCAACACCCACAGTCACACAGTCATACAGGGCAGTTTCCAGTCACAGTCAGAAGTTGTTGCTGCCACACACAGCAGGGTGGCCTTACCTGTACTGCCATGAGTGTTGCAGCTGTGTTGGGTGAGGCACTGCCACCACCACCACGGCTGTCTTGGCTACTTGGTGTTGATTGTTTTGGTTCTGAGGCAGAAACAGGGTGGGATCATAGAGAGCCCAAGGCTATTTTTACCTCAGCCTTGGCACTGCAGCTCAATCTCCCATTTTCTATTTGACACCACAGACTCAACTCAAATCATGGCTCCCTAATGCCAATTTTATACTTGCAATAGTTCCCATATGTATGTATTTCTGTATTTTATTGTTATTGTTTTTGTTATTGATTTAGCTTCTTGTTTTATTTATTTTTTTATTGTACTTATTTATCATAAATTAAGGAAGGTTTTATTTGTCCTTCATTTTGTATATCTAATTCTGCTTCAGGATTTTTATTTTCTTGTACTGGAGCACATTGTTGGATATTCAATGATAATAATAATAATAATAATAATAATAATAATAATAATAATAATAATAATAATAATAATTATAATAATAATAATGATAATTGTAATAATAATAATATAATAATGGTGATACTACTACTACTACTACTACTAACAGTGGTAATGATGGTGATGATAAGATCAATGAGTTTCTCCCCCCCCCCCTCAGCCCTCAAACATAACTCACAAAACTTTAGAAATTCCACCAAATCAAGGGAGTGGAACCATTTGAAGCCTCCTCCAGGTCTGCACCCTTTCCATTACAAATCATACCATATTTGTATTATTATGAGCACACTCTGATAAACTCTGGAACTCCCTCTCTACTTCTGTGTTTCCATCTACCTATAGTAACATGAACCAATTTTAGAGGGAGGTTTCAAGATATTTATCCCATTCTTTTAGCTAACTCTTGACCTTGTTTGGGGGCTGGCATCTCAGTGAGCCTTTTGTTTGATAATTTTTGTTGCCATTGGCCTGTCTTCCTCTCTTACATGAAAGGAAAAAAGGATCTTAACATCTCCAGATCACTTAACTACTTAACCACTTGTATGCTTGACACCTCCTTGCCATTTCCTTTATTTTCCTGTGTTCTTATGCCTAAACACTTCTATTCTTCCATTACCTGACAGGACTCCATGAGAATCTGCCTGCTGCCCACCATCCTGTCCTACGACGCTCCCTGGCCAGTGAGGAAGGTGCCCCTGCGTTGCTCTCCTCACTTCATCGTCCACCACCTGGAGACCAAGACCTACTGTGTTGTCACCTCCAACTCCGAGCCAACTCTTAAGATCTGGAAGTTTAATGGAGATGATAAGGCAGGGTTTAGTTATGTGTAGACTCTCTTGAATAGTGTTGCGTTGATTATAGGGAGTGAAAAGGGGGATTGAAGAGTGGAGGATCTTGTGTGTCTGTGTGAGAAAGGTTAAAGGTGAATGAATGAAAGTGTAATGAAGATGATAAGGCAGGTTTTGATTATGTAGGTTTTAATTATGTGAATGGTATTGTGTTAATTGCAGTGAGTGGAAAAGGGGGATTGAAGAGTGGTGAGTCTTGCGTGTCTGTGTGAGAGAAGTTTAAGGTGAATGAATGAAAGTGTAACAAAGATGATGAGGTAGGTTTTGATTGTATGAATGATACTGTGCTGCAGGGAATGAAAATGGATTGAAGTTAGTGTTAGATCGGTTGTGTGTGTGTGTGTATGTGTATGAGAAAAGTTAAGATAAATGAATAGATGTTGACGAGATAATAAGGCAGGTTTTGATTGTGTGCGTTGTCTTGCGTACAATGGTGTGTGTTGCTTGTAAGGGGATTGAAGAGAGTGGCAGATTTTGTGTGTGTGTGTGTGTGCGTGGAATGGAGATGATAAGGCAGGTTTTGATTATGTGTGTAGTCTCATGGATGGTGTTGTGTTGCTTGTTGGAGTGTAAAGAGGATTGAAGTGAATGGTGGGTGAGTTTTGTGTTTGCATGCGTGTGTGTTTGAAGAACGTTAAAGGGGAATGAATGGATGTTTTATAATTTGCATTTTTTAACGGGGACAAGTTTTTATAGTTGCTGTGTGTGTGTGTGTGTGACTGTGTGTGTTGAAAATTTAAAGAATGTTGAGAAATCTATATGTACTATGTTCTTTTATAATTTGAACATTTTTGTAATTTGTTAGAACTTGAGAGTGGTGGTTAGATTAGACTGACTGTGTTTGATGAGAATTGGAGATGAATGAATGTTGCCTCTTGCCAACCAGTAATTGTTTATAAGTTTTTGGCAATATTACTGGTTGTTTGGATGTCTTTATTGAGCTAAGTGTGTGAATTATGTGTGTGTGTGTGTGTGTGTGTGTGTGTGTGTGTGGTGCTTGTGTCAGGACAACCCTTTGTTTGATTGCCAGCCTGATAGATAGAGTGATAGGTGGATGTGTTTTTATCCTCTAAAAGTTCCATTTATGCTTGTATCGTTTTAGAGTAATACATACTTTCATTCCAGATACTTACATTCAGTTTCTAAGGATATAATCTCCACTCATGCCAATGACACCTCACTCACCTCATCTGTTTTGTCTGTCTTGCAGGAAGAGATCAATGAGGAGCGAGACGAGAGGTTCATTCCAGTCCAGGCACCGCAGTTCTCCATTCAGCTCTTCTCCCCTGTTAACTGGCAGGTAAGCAGTGTCTGGTGTAGGTAGGTACTGGGACTGCAGTGTTTGTGGTGCCCAGGCATGACAAGGATTCACCTGATAATTTGATGATCCTTATATATGTACTATGTATTGTGGTAAATGTTTAGCCTGATATAGGTGGCTAATTGTGATGTTTGGTGAGCCAGATGATTCCAAACACTGAGTACTGCCTGGAGCCTTGGGAACACGTCACCTGCTGTAAGAACGTCATCCTGGCCTATGAGGGTGACCGCTCCGGCCTCAGAGGTTACCTGGCCCTGGGCACCACCTACTGGTAAGTCCTGGGTGACAGATATTCATTCTGCTGCTGTGTGTCTTATGGATTGCTGTTCAGATTTTCATGTTATTGTTGTTGTTATTTATCCTTGTGATTCCTCTCACACAGTTTTGGTGAGGACATCACCTGTCGTGGCCGCATCATCATCTTCGACGTGATCGATGTGGTGCCTGAGCCCGGTCAGCCCCTCACTAAAAACAGGCTCAAAATGCTGTACGAGGGGGAGCAGAAGGGCCCCGTCACTGCCCTGGCTCACTGCTGTGGCTTGCTGGTGTCGGCTATCGGGCAGAAGGTGTACATCTGGCAGCTGAAGAACACAGATCTGGTGGGAATGGCTTTCATTGACACCCAGATCTATACCCATCAGCTGAGCTGTATCAAGAGCCTCATCCTGGGTGCCGACATCTGCAAGTCCATCTTCATCTTGCGCTTCCAAGAGGAAAACAGAACACTGTCATTGGTGGCCAGGGATCACAAGCCGCTGCAGGTGTATGGTGTCCAGTACTTGGTGGACAACACCACGCTGGCCTTCCTGTGCAGTGATGCAGACAAAAACATGGTGGTGTTCACATACAACCCAGAATCCCATGAGAGTGCTGGAGGCACCAGGCTCATCAGGAAAGGAGATTTCCACCTGGGCCATCATGTCAATTCCTTCTTCAGGTGAGGTTGTGGCGTTTGTTGATAGTAAATGACGTGACATGCTTGCAACATTACTTCATGATAAAAAAGAGAAGGAATGTTTTGTTATTAGTACTTAGCTATTCTGGTTGCACACCGTCGCCCTCCACCCACCACTCCCTCCTCAGGATACGTTGCCGCGTTGGGGACGTGTCGGGTGAGCGCCGTGCCGGGCAGAACATTGAACGTCGCCACATCACTGAGATGGCCACGCTGGACGGCTCCCTGGGCTATGTGCTTCCCGTCAGTGAGAGGACTTACCGCCGCTTCTCCATGATCTACAACCTGCTGGTGCAACACTTGCCACACATTGCTGGTGAGACACACTGTGACCTGTGTTTGGATTCCTGTGGGTGATTGCCAGTACTGTCTCAGGGGTTATGCTCTACCTCAAAATGGGGGTGGGTGGCATAGTTGGTTTTGGGCCTCCAGTGCTGGTGGCTTGGGTTTGAATCCTTGTCAAACCTAGTTGTCCAGTGGGAGATGTAGTGCTCTCCTGTTAACCCTAGTGGTGCCATATGACCTAAGCTGTTGCAGCTCCTAATGGAATCATTTCCATTTCCACTACAAAGTGTTCAAAGCAGTGTGTATTGAGAGCATCGGCTGTCACTGAGTCTGCTAAGATTTCATGTCCTTGCTTTACTCTTCTCTTACACACAGATAATCTCAGGAAGAAAATTGTATGTGTTCATAGCAGGGGTTGCACTTGAGTCTACATAGTTTTCCTGTCCTCATTTCACACTTCTCCCACTGACAGGTCTCAACCCCAAGGCGTGCCACACAGTCCAGTCCCGCCAGAAGCTGAACATCAACCCTGCTCGTGCCATACTGGATGGGGAGCTCATCTGGTCCTTCCTCCACCTCCCTGTGCCAGAGAAGGCTGAGATTGCCAAGAAGATTGGAGCAAAAGTTGATGATATTATTGAAGAATTAATGGAGCTGGATAGGATGACAGCACACTTTTGACTCTGTGGGTCATGGGCATTGAGACCAATGAAGCTGAGGTGTGCTTATTTTGTCAAGAAGCCTTTATTTTTTTTACAAGTCAGAATTCAGGAAGTCCATCACAACTCAATCCAGATTTGGGATCACGTTGGTAGTAAGCATTGTGAAGCTGTGAATCTGGGAGAAAAAAGAATATGGTTGATGTGAAAAGAAACTAGCAAAAGATAATCATGAAGCACTTGTTGCTACTGTTACTTATGGATAGACTGAGAGATGAACCAAGGAAGAAAATGCCCATCCAGAGCCCATCCTTGTATGCTACATGTGAGTGTGGACACGGTCTGTTCAGGATGTGATGCAATTGTACAGGTGTCACTAATCATTGTGCCCTACTGTCACAAGTTACAGCTATGACCACCACAACCACCCAGAGAAGCATATCAAGGCACACTTGCCATGCTTCCAGCCACTATAAGTAAGTGGAGTGAGGTGAAAACATTATTTTTCTATGTTATGGTGCAAGTACTGTGACCTGTTCAGTGTTTCCTAGGATTCTCTTTGATATACTATATCTTATTTTAATAAAATCACAAATCAAAACTGCCTAAATAGATCCATATAATCTACATACCTAGCTTAGGAGATGAGTGTTGAAAGCATGTTTAGTCACTGTGGAGGGAGATGACATGGCCTCAAGTCAGCAGTGGTACACAGAGTGGTTATTGTCAATTCTCAGGATGTGTACATGTGACCATAGTGCAGGTGTAGGTGTAGTGTACATGTGTGGGGTGATGTAGCAGCTTCTCATGGTTTTAATGAGGCAGCAGTAGGTGAGGTCCCTTATACACTGCATATTTTGCTTGCAAGTAAAGGTAGAAGACACCTTAGGAAAATACTCTCTAAAACACCTCTTTTTGTGTAGATTATTGTGTGACTGAATATTGATGTTTTATATTTGTTGGCCCTAAACAGAGGTGGTGGAGAGGCACAGTACACTGGCAGAGGAATCCCCAAGCTTTGGGAGAGTAGACTAAGGAAGAACCATAGAGAGCATCAGAGTTGCACTACAAATAGTAATTCTGAAGGCAAGAGTATAGAACATGAGTCAACAGTATCAGACATTCTGTAAAGACAGACTTGCTTTTGAAGATGTTGGAAAGTCCACATAGTGCTTGTAGGACAAACATTCATGGTGGGGAGACACTGAAGTAGACCAGAAGTGAACCATTCTCGGTGTAGAAACCACATCATTCACATGGAGGGAAAGGAAACTCATAGGATAACAGGATCTGGAAGGGAAGGATGTGGATGCCTCACTCTGTGGTACAGGTGAGTTGATTGAGTTTGCTGTATAATTTTCATTATTCCATGAAATGAAAAGAGAATAACAACATTTGGGGAAGAGACTTGGCAGGTAAGGATATGACCAAGTGAAGAGGAAATGTCAAAATAAAGGAAAAGACTGCCATGCCTGATGGGAGACAAAGTATCTTATTGATATAGACAGATAAGGGTGGATAGCTGATTAAATGAACAGTTGTGGAGGCGACCATGAACTGAATGCATGAATGAACCACATGCAAGTGTACTTTTTTTTCTTTGGTGCCAGTATCTTATGTATGTATGTCATCTTTCCCTTACATTGGCAAGATTTCTCAAGGAAAATGAATGTTAATTGACCCAATTATTGTGAAGTACTGAATCTGTCAATCAGAACCTGCTTCCCATCAGTAGAGGTGGAGTGGTGGGAAGTCACACCTGCAAACCTGTGCTGGATGCAAAAAGTAGGTAGCTGCACCATAGTAGTAGATAAGAATGTGTGCCAAGGTTACTTTAACAAGGCATGATTACCTCTCATTGCACGGCAGTAAATTAGCACAATCACACCTTGTCAGAAGTTAAAACACTTGTCCGTGGCTCGTCTGAAGCCATGAGGTACGCATGAGGGAACCAGCAGAGCCGTGGGAGAGGGGCTGAACACTTCAGGACAATTTGTACCTGTGATTTGCAAAATGTGTGTCATGTCTGACACCAGAGTGCAGTGGTTCATTTTCTTAGATAGTATGCATTCTTAAATTTGCCTTTTCATAGTCCTGCACTGCACTGCATAAGTACAGGGCTAGTGCACCAGCAAGGTCTAAAAGAATACATGCACCTAATCAGTTAGGTTTGAGTACAGGTATAATATATTACTATCATTCTGAACACCTCAGAGGATGGTAGTGTTCTTTAAGTGTTGGCTGTTATCACTCCATCATTTGTCATCAGTCCTCACCAAGAAAGACAAAATGCCTTTGGATTTGTTGAGTTGTTGGCTACAGAATGAGTATGGAACAGAGTGCTACTTCTAAGATGGTTTGATATACATACCGTACAGCACGTACTCTATGTAGCCCTCTATACTCATCTCTTGCACCCCATTGCAACGAGAATATAAAGTGAACCAATAATGATATTCACATATCAGGGTGGGATCCCCTTAAAGAGGGGCAACTCTACTCAGGCGAGACGTAAAGTTTTGCATCAATGTCCCTCCTACCCGTCCTTCAGGATGCGCGGGCAGTGACGTGCACGGCACAGCGCGGCCAGTGAGTGGCCAATTCCTCTGCCTGCAAGGTGTCGCCGTGACATAAGTGCGGAAGTGAATTAATTTATGAATTATTGATGTAAATTTGCCTCAGTTACGAGGTCATTTGGCGCCGCACACACACACACACACACACACACACACACACACACACAAATGAAATGTACATAAGGAAAAATCTTGTCAAATGTAATTATATACAAGTACGTATAAGACATCCGGAAGGACAGCCACCTTCCTCTTTAAGAAATGTGTAGTTGTACACGATTCGGGAAGCGAGATTTCGCAATGATGAGGAGACAAGAGTACCGTCTTCTCTCTGGCACAGGAAAAACATCGCTCCCACTAGTTGTTCGTCAGACTGTGGCACTGGACCGACCACCTACCGTGCTGCATATTAGAGAAAAGAAAAGTGTTGTACGGGGCGGGCCACTGAGAATCACCACGCAGGCCTCAGCGGCGTCCCGTGGCTGAGGTCCATGAAGTAACCAAGTGCGGGTCGCGTAAGCGGTAGTGCGGTAGCGAAACAAGGCTAAAATTTCTTGTTTGCGTAATGCGAGTTTGCAATCCAACGCACGTTAGAACTGACCACACACTCCCTCCTTCCCAGCAGCCGTGGTTCGCCTTGCAGTGTTTCCTGCTATATAGGCAAGTGCGTCACACGCTTGCCAGGAACACACTATGAATGCAACCTTTACACGTGCCTGCACACTCCGCGACCTCACCTTGCCCAACGTAAAATTACAGCGTAACGGCGCGCCCCAAAGGACACACACACACACACACACCCACACCTGCCATCACTCACACCTCCCCTTCCCCTCTCCCACACACGACCCGTTTATGTGTCAGCGTCACTTGCAGGACAAATTTTAATCAAGTAGACAGGAGACCTTCAATTTGACGCCCGTACCCGCCATCTCCCCTCCTCCCCCTGGACCCCACTCCCCCACTCCACGCCACACACTCACACACAATAGCAGTGACCCTGACAGGACATGCCAACAAAACGCAACCACGACCATCACATGCCTCAAGGTTATTATTATTCACGTAGCAAGCACACGTGGTGGCTCAGAAAAGTATTTAGATCGATTCCTTGCATGTGTACTCATCCTTGTGTGTGTGTGTGTGTGTGTGTGTTTGTGTGTGTAGAGTTGAGTAATGCGAGTTGTGCTTATTACCTTATCTATACTGTAGAGGAAGTTAAGGGTACGTCTGTCCTGGTTATTATATCATTCCTGGAGATGGATATCGTTTACACACTATTTCCTCTATTAGTTCTTAAAAAATGTCTACTTTGTCAAACGAATAAAAAAAAAAAAAAAAAATGTAAAGAGAGGACCCGTGGTAGGAACTGAGGACAGCTATGTAAGGAAAAAGAGGAGTCTGGGAGTAAAGGAATAAAAGAGTGTTAGATTTGGGAAGCGTCTGAGGAGGAAGGTTAAACACAAAGAAGAAAGAGAAATATGGGGACAGGAGGAAGCAAGAACAGTAGAACAGTGAGAAGGAGGAAGAATACATTGAGAAACTGAGCATGGTTTTTGAGGGTATGAAAGATAAAACAAGTGAGAGAAACGCAATGTTAGGAGGGTCCGGGGGTGTAGGGAAGGATAGGGGAGAGGGCTGTGGGTGGCCAGGGTGCAGTGGGCGGTGATGGTCATGAGGAGCGTGTCTGGGAGAGCGAGGGAGAGAGGGAGAGACGCCACGCGCTGGCTGGGATATACAGATGGCGCGCGTGTGGTCATGAGTCTAGAGATCCTAATGTTGCCCTTGACACCAATCACGAGCGCGCACACACACACACACACACACACACACACCGATCATCTTGACCGTCACGAGATGTTAAAAGTATTAAAGTAAAATTAAAGTGAAGTCCTGTAGCTTGTCCCAGGCCAGGCTCTGCTCAGCTCAACAGTCGTAAGTCCCTGCCCTACTTTGCCACAGAGAGTATCGTACCAATGCATCGCCTCATTAGTGGTGTTTTATTACTATTATCGTACACTCCTTGTCTCTTTAATTATGAGCTTGTTGTTGACGGTGCCTTGAGAGAGAGAGAGAGAGAGAGAGAGAGAGAGAGAGAGAGAGAGAGAGAGAGAGAGAGAGAGAGAGAGAGAGAGAGATCAAGGAATTATAGGTTATTATAATTAAGGTCATAAACTGAAATGAAAAGAAAGAAGGAAAATAATGAAAGAAATTGCTACAAATGTGTCACAGGTTATTGAAGTAGTAATAAAAAATAATTGAATAATGTTCTCTGTTCCTAGTAATCTTGGAAGTTATTGTTGTTTTCCTGATTAATTTCTGCTAATCTGGGACGCCATGTAATTTCTTTGTAAAGGGGGTTACATCTTTCAAATTAATGACTTCACTTATTATTTTGTGAAGTATATATGTTGCCATTTGTATGATTGCCTCTTCGTAAAGCTTTCTAGGACAAGGTGTAGCTTTTTATTATCTTATTACTCGACTTGTGTTTTTGGTTTTTAAGTTTTTATCTTTTTTCTTTTTCTTTCTTCTCGTTCTTCTTGTTCTTGTTCTTGTTCTTTTTGTTGTTGTTGTTGTTGTTGTTGTTGTTGTTGTTGTTGTTGTTGTTGTTGTTGGTGGTGGTGGTGGTGGTGGTGGTGTTGTTGTTGTTGGTGGTGGTGGTGTTGCTTTCTTCTTCTTCTTCTTCTTCTTCTTCTTCTTCTTCTTCTTCTTCTTCTTCTTCTTCTTCTTCTTCTTCTTCTTCTTCTTCTTCTTCTTGAATATATTTTCACTTAATCTTCCTTCACACTCATGTCTTTCATACCTTCACTCATCTTCATAATTTTCACACTTACTCTTTTACTCATACTCTTATTCACACTTTTTCACCAACACTTATCACTTACACTCATAATTTCCCTCTTTCCACTCATCACTCGTCACTCATACTCTCCACTTATAGCACGTTCTTCACTTGCAATGGAATTCAATCCTATAACCTTGAGATCCAATACTTTTCTTCCCATCCTCTTGCCTGAATGGTGTTGACTTGAAAAAAAAGAATAAATAACCTATCAGAGAGTCAGTGTGGCTTCAGGCCCGACAGAGGAAGCACGGGTATGATTTTCACTATAAGGCAGTTGCAAGGAAAAAAAAGAAAAGAAAAAAAAAGCATGGAGCAGAACACCACTATGCTTGGCCTTCATAGACCTTAACTAAGGCCTTCGACACACTATCTTTGCCAAATAGGGGCTGTCCACCAAAATTTGTAAGAATAATGATATTGATATAAGACCAAATGTAGGCTACAGTCTTGGTTAATGATGGGGATTCAGAACCATTTGAGGTGAAAACTGGAGTGAAACAAGAACGTGTCAAGGCTCCAATGGTCCACACTGCTCTCCATCTTCACGCCAGTTGTAATTTTCATTGCCCAACAAAAAATACCAAGAGATTATTGAAATGACCTACAGGATGGATGAGAAACTGTTCAATCTGGCAAGGCTGAAGGAAAGAAACTATATAGAACAGCTTTGTGTGTGTGTGTGTGTGTGTGTGTGTGTGTGTGTGTGTGTGTTGCTGCACAAACAAATATGCATCTACAAACTATCCTTATTGCATTCTGGATCTCGTGAGCAGTGCAAACAAGACTCACGTGGTGCCTCGGAATGAATCCCTGGAAATATACCCCAAAAGTCACCGGTAATTAGTATCCAAGATGAACTATATGGATGACCTTCCTTGCCCGTGGAGTATCACCTCACTGAATGCATATATATATAGACGCAGAGGTGAAGCGCAGAATACAACAAACAAACAGCTGATGCTCGCGGCAAGTTGAGGGGGCGAGTCTTGCAAGATTCTGACGATAGACTGAACACTAAGACCCAAATTTACCAAGCCATCATAATCACTACTCCGCTGTAATACTCAGTGACCTGCTGGACCACCCCCATCGCTGCCGCTGCATGAATGGTGTCCGCGCTTCATACTAAACGCCAAATGACAAGACAGAAGAGCTAATTGGAATGTTCTTGACCAGGCTGGGAGGCACTCATACTTCAGAACCAGCTGAGCTACACAGGTCACGTTGCCAGGATGGACGACATAAGACTACTGAGAAAGAAAGAGAGACATTGGCAGACGGAGAAAAGATACAAAGACAATGTGAAGAAGTATAGGATCAACATCAACAATTGGGAAGAGCTTGCAGGAGACCAGTGCCTAAAGAGATCAAGACAATGGTACTCAGTTTGGAGGGAGACAGGGCCCGTATTAACAGATATTCTTAAGTATGTATCTCTTTCTCAGACGAATTTGTAGTCTTAAAAATCCATCTTAACCTTCCGAAATTGGTCTTGTACTTTAGCCAGTATTTCATCAGCAACTTAAAATTTATTACTGATGAGATAATGGCTAAAATACAATATGGATTTCGGGAGGTTAAGATGGATTGTGAGACTAGAAATTCATTTAAGAAAAAGCTGTGTACTTAATAATCTCTGTTAATATGAGGCCAGAAGAACAATAATGTAAACTATAAGACAGAGGAGACTGGACAGTAGGAACCAATCAGGGATCGAGTTACCACCAGGACTGGACTGCTTAGTTTGCCACAGAACGTTGAGGGGCCGCTCAGGTCTCTACACTCTACAGTCACTACATACACATCACTACATCCACCTCTTCATTCCTCGTTGATGGGCATCGAACACTGTCTCCTTGAAAAAAGTGGTGCCAACGACGATGATTGACGACCACAGCTTGCATTGTATTGGTCTATATCGGTAATCTATTAAGTTATCGTGCGCATTTCCCGCCAGCTGTATCTAGTTATCGTACGCATTCTCTGCCAGCACCTGTATCGTCTTATCCTAATCATTTCACGCCAGCATCTGTATTATCGTATACTTTATTGTCGTACGCATTTCCCGCCATTATTTTTATCGTATATCGAATTATGGTACGCCTTTTCTGTCGATTAGTATCGTATATCTAATCATCTCATACATTTTTTCCGACGGTTTCTGCATCGTATTTCCATTGTCTGGCCAATATGACGTTACCATTTAATAATCACTGACTGGCTTGGAATATAGGCGTGTTTGAATTTATTTATTGACCTCATCACTTATTATTATTATTATTATTATTATTATTATTATTATTATTGTTATTATTTATTCACCTATCTATTACTCCTTGTGGTAATTATGAAGGTATGAACGTCGCAAAAAGGCATCACAGTAGTGGGCACCTTAGGGCGGCACTGTAAGGCAACAGCGTAGGGCAAAGGGCGGCACTGTAAGGGTGTGACATGAATCGATACAGTATATACGCCCATATTCGGAAACATTTTACTGCTGCACCACCTCCACTATTTCAAAAGGCTCCTGTTCAAGTGACACAAGTTTCCAAGGGTGTTTTCTTATGGTTTTAATGACAAATGAACAAGGTTGCTATATCATTGACGGGAGAAACACCCTCAGAAACCCGTCTTATACTCTCTGTGGCCTTTGAAAGTAGTCGTGGTGAGAGAGCGGAGCGTCTCTGAATACAGATCATATAGTGACCGTCGAGCGCGTCAGTGTAGGCATGAAAGCAGCAATAACAGTAGCAGAGGTGTCCATATTGAGCAGTGACACATTTTCCAGCATTTACATAACCTTACCCTGAAAAAACAGAATCTAAATATCTTTTCCTTTACTCCGTGTTCCGAATCATGGCAAGGATATTCAACCTCTTGTTATGGGGGAGGAGAAATAAAAAGCAGCAATAATAGTAGCAGAGGTGACCGTATAAGCAGTGACACATTTTCCACCACTTAGATAACCTTATGAAAAAATAATCTAAACATCTTTTCCTTTCCTCCGTGTTCCGAATCATGGCAAGGACAACGCAGCCAACTCAGCCTCTTGTTACGGGGAGAAATGATCACCTGTCACACCTGCCTGCACGTGACCTTGGCGTGGGTGGTCAGCGGGGCAGGGGAATCAAAGAAAATGACTGGGAATTAAGGTCAGCTTAGGTCAGGCAGGAATGTGCGTGCTGGCTGTGTTGTGCCTCTTATTCATAAAACAGAGTGGTCAGGGAGAGCGAGGGAGAGGGGAGAGGGGGGAGGGGGGAGAGGGGTAAGGGTAAGGCAAGGGTGGCGTTAACCTAGATACTGTTATCGAACGAATCTTGCTTAGCGTGACGTGACGTGAACTGACGTGACGTGACGTGACGTGACGAGAGGGAGTGAGTGAGACGGAATCTATAGTATACGTAGGTGCAACGTGTGTGT
>CM035182.1:9022013-9042275 GCA_020233015.1 Callinectes sapidus | reverse complement strand
CACACACACACACACACACACACACACACACACACACTCCTCTTTTGGGGTGTAGCACCTGGTTCACTCTACACACTTTTGAAGAATACCAAATGTACTTTCCACCAACACCCCTCACTCACTCACTCAAACACATACACACACACACACACACACACACACACACACACATTTAAGCTGTGTGTGTGTGTGTTTCATCAATAGTCGTTTAGTTCAGGTGTTTGGTTCATTGGTGTGTTATGTGGTGGTGGTGGTGGTGGTGGTGTGCAGTGTGTGAGGTTAGGTTAGGTATCTCCTCACACTTATCTCACCTGTCATTCACCTTGTCATATTGAATGGGGATGTGTTTGACTGTCAGTGGAAAAGTTTGTGGTGTGTGTGTGTGTGTGTGTGTGTGTGTGTATTGATGTGGTTGTGTTTCTGTATGTATTGTTTCTTGTTGTTGTAGTAATTACTTTTATTTTTTTCTCTTTCTTTCTGATTGTTTCTGTATTTATTAGTTCAGTTTTTCTTTGCTCCTCTTTCTTTTATTTTTGTCCTTTTTTTCTCTGTGTTTATGTATCTTTACTAAATTTGACCTTTTCTTATCTATCATCCCTTTCTTTCTTACCTTTTTTCTTTCTTTTTTGGTAATTGTACACTCTTTGCCTCTACAATCTCTTCTAACATATCTTGTGTGTGTGTGTGTGTGTGTGTGTGTGTGTGTGTGTGTGTGTGTGTGTTGCTTTCTTTTTCTTCTTTGTTCCTTGTGTGTGTGTGTGTGTGTGTGTGTGTGTGTGTGTGTTGCTTTCTTTTTCTTCTTTGTTCCTTGTGTGTGTGTGTGTGTGTGTGTGTGTGTGTGTGTGTTGCTTTCTTTTTCTTCTTTGTTCCTTGTGTGTGTGTGTGCGTGTGTGCGTTGACCCATTCACCGCCAAGATGCCTTTACTAGTTACCTGTCCAGTGTAATCAGGTGCAGACGCTCATGAACTAGTATGAGGTGGATCTGAGACCCTGTAGGAGAAAAGTGACTTTGCACAAAAAAAGTGAAGACTGGAGAGAAGAATAAAAATAAGCGTTGAGGGACTTTACCTGTGGAAGGGGAGGAACAGTGTTATACTCTTGCAACAGATCCTGATCAATTGCACTCTTAAGCCCCAACCTGCTGAAGGATATGCCTTGTTAGGAGGTTAACAGCTGCTTGTACAATACTCTACAAGTAAAGTGCAGTGGCTCTG
Source organism: Callinectes sapidus (assembly GCA_020233015.1). Lineage (NCBI taxonomy): Eukaryota > Metazoa > Arthropoda > Malacostraca > Decapoda > Portunidae > Callinectes > Callinectes sapidus. The sequence goes on along the minus strand of CM035182.1, from coordinate 9,041,061 downwards.
GTACTCATACTGACTCCTGTAGGGTAAACTTTGTAAACCTTCCTCTTCCATTCTTGCATCCCCCACTTCTCCCCCCTCTCCTTCTCCCCCTTTCTTGGTATGTAGTTGTTTTGTGGTTTTTTGTATTAACTGTAAATGCTCATTAATTCGATGCCTCGTTTTCGCCGCGCCGCAAAAGAAGGCAAGTGAATCACGAATAATTCTCCAGTCACTGGGCAAGAAAGATAATTACCCAATGTGGATTTACTGGTGGCAAAAAAAGGTGCACTGGCAACTCATGCAGGACCTTGGGTGTTAGAGAGGGAGACTTGAAAATGGTAGGAGGCTGTGGGGGAAGACCAGTTGTGGTCAGTGCAGAGCTAGTGTGCAGGTGTACTGGTGTGAGCCTTAGCCCGCATAACACCAGGTGCTCAGAGACTCCCGCTCCTCCCAACCAGCAACCCAAGCAACCCTCCAGTCTGCAGTGTCACCTACACCAGCCTGCACTCCCTCCCTCCACCCATCCATCAGACCACAGCTCACATCTCCAAGACAGAATTTATGGAATTAATCTCTGTCACACCAACTGCTTCAGTGACAAACAGAGGCAGAGAGTTTGGCTGTGTGTATGAAGTAAGGAAGCCCAGCCCTTTGCACAGCCCTCACCACACCCGGCTGACTTAGCAATCAACTGACACAGACAAGTGTTTGGTGCTTCACAACGCTACCCGCTACCTTTACCCCATCAAGAGGCCCCTCAGCCCCCCTACAGCAAGTCAGGATGGTGGTGCAGACAAAAGAAGACTGTCCCGAGGACAGGATGGAGGCCGGGGAGGAGAGTGAGCCCATGGTGTCTGAGGAGAGCACAGCCGAGGTGGTCCCCATGACCATGAAGGAGAAGGAGCTCATGAAGGAGAAGGAACTCAAGGAGCTGGAGGTCATTGTGGAGGATCCCAACAGCCCCACTCCATCCGTCAAAGCCAAAGTTAGAATTAAGGTACTTGTTGCTGTACCTTTTATTGTGTTTTGTTCTCCCCACACCCCCTAACCTAGTGGCCCTTGACACAGTGAATACTTCCCTCTTTGAGCTCATTCCTAGAAAACCTTATGAAAACACAAGCAGTTCCTTTTCACTGAATGAGAAACACCAGTGCTTTGTCAACACTAAGAATTCTTCATGTTTTGCTGTACATAGTATTAAAGGGGTAGTGAATCACAGTTTTTTAGCTGTGGTAGTGAATCTGTGGTTGTGGTGGTGGTTCCAGTAGTTGTATCATGTTGAAAGGCTTCATATATGCTTGCAAGCATTGGCCTTCTCCACCTAACCGTGGCTGGCCTCGCTGCACCGTGCATGGGAGCCGCCCTACTCTGGCCTGCCTTGGTCTCTTGAAGGCCTTGTGCACCACTTTGTTCCATGGTTTGTTGGAATAGTTCTGCCACCACTGTTCACATCAAGTCCCATCCTCCATCAGTTCACCACCCATGAGGCCAGGTCTGTTGTTTGGTGATGTGCCACACACCATCCTCCTGTCATTCCTCACATATGTTCACTTGAGTTCCAGACACTGTCTTTCTTCACTTCCAGGTTTCACAAGTATGCAGCATTACAATTCTCACACTGTTCACACTGCCCACTAAGTTCTAAGAGAGAGTCTTATGTGTCACTTAAATCAACAGTTCCCTGAGCTTTCTCCACCCACTTCTAATTCTGTCCACCACACCACCAACACTTGCACTGCATCCTCTATAAATCATGCCTTCCTAATAAGAACATTAATGTAAACATTCAAAGAACTCACCATTGAAGGCATTTCCTTCACATCCCTCTCCTCCTCCACTACTCGTTACTCTCTGAGACACTCAAACCAACTAATTCATATGGCAATATAGACTCCACATTCCTACCACTGTGAGAGAGAGAGAGGGAGAGAGAGAGAGAGAGAGAGAGAGAGAGAGAGAGAGAGAGAGAGAGAGAGAGAGAGAGAGAGAGAGAGAGAGAGAGAGAGAGAGCATCACTGTCAAAAGTTACATTGAGGAAACAGTTAAATATGCAGTTTGAACACAAGTGACATTTATCTCCTAATCACTACCACCACCACCACTAGTGTGCATTTCTCACCTCCCACCACCACCCTCACCACCACCACCACCACCACCACCACCACCACCACCACCACCACCACCACCACCCTCACCACCACCCTCACCGCCACCACTGCCACGCCTATCCTGTAATCCTGTTGCTTCAAGGCAGGTGGCTGCACTGACTCAAGGCCTGCCATTGCAAAGTGAAGCAGGCGGGGCAGGTAAATGTGGTGAAGTCATGTGCCCTTTCCTGGCCTGGCCCAGCACATCACCTCCCCCCTCACATTAGCCTTGCCAGTGTCACGGCCAGGGTCACACCTCACTGAAACACTGCTGTAGGAAGTGATGGGAAGGGAAGGGTTTGGTTCTGGTGATGGGAATGGTTAAAGGCTGGTTGACTGAGGAATGACTGATGTTGTGACTGAAAGAAGGAATGTATGCAACTTAATTCTCAGGTGTTGTGTATCTAGCAGCATTATCATTCCTCCTCCTCTTCTTCTTTGTCTTCTTCCCTCTCCTCCTCTTCCTCCTCCTCCTTCTCTTCCTCCTCCTCCTCCTCCACAGGATAAAAAATAATCATCACTCCACCTTAGTAGATAAAAACTGGGTGGTATTACATTTTTTTCCCAAACTGGTTATATTACTACGTAGTGCAGATTGGATACAGATGGTTATTATTAGATCAAACAACCACATCTGTATCCTTACATGCACACACACACACACACACACACACACACACACACACACACACACACACACACACGCATGCACACAATATATTTACAGTTCTATAACTCTGGAAAGTTGTGGTTCATTGGACACCATTATGTAAGACAGAATAGCAGTTCTATTTTTATTTAGTGCTGGTTCTCATTTGCTTAGGGTGTGGAGCGGTGTGGCAAGTCACCACATGTGCTGTCTGCCTGGGAACACTTGCTTCAAAGTTACAGCAATTAGATGTGTGCTAGTTAGATATTTCTTCATATGGGAGGTTAAGCAAGGCAGTGGAATGTCTCAGTCTACATGGGGGTCTTCAGTGGGATGATACGCCATAAGAGGTGTCCAGTGAGTACATGTTTTGGGGCCTTTTTGTAAGTTTTTCTGATGATACAGCTTACATCTTGCAATCATTTTTAAGCTATAATCTTTCAGCACTTAAAGGAGTAATTGGTACAGATTCAGTGTATTTTTCTTGAAACCTACCAGTGGAACATAGAGTTTTAGATCTAGCATTATGCTGAAAATAGTTTGCCTTACTATACATGGAAATATGACTTGTATTGATAGATATGCAGATATACATAGTACTGCCTTGAGGGTAGTTTGTCACACTATAAGAGAAGCATAATAGATGCTATGAATCAGTGAACAGATTTAGCTAGATAGCATTGAGGCAGGTTCACTGCCAGGGCCACTGACACATACACACACACACACACTGCAGCCTGGGAGTTAGAACAGAGGCTGAGGGCAGTAGGGGTTTTGATGTTGTTATTGCTCACTGTGTCACCCACTTGAGGTATAATTGGCAAGGTCCTGAGTGGATGATGCCGTGCATTTCCTGGCAGTAAAAGTGGGTGCCCAAGTGTTGCCAGGTCCTCACCTCTGAGACAACTCTCCTCCACCACCACCACCACCACCACCACCACCACCACCACCACCACCACCACCACCACCACCACCATCACTGACACCTGCTATGTGTGGTATTTGAAGTGGTGTTGCAATACTAGCTGGTAGTGGTGGTGATGGTGGTGGTAGTGGTTGTAGTAGTAGTGACAGTAGTAGTGGTGTTAATGTACCAGAGTACATGATTAATGATAGGCATTTCTTTCAATGGTTTCTTGGTTTGTTTTTTCATATTTATTGAGTGTCAGGATAATAGATCAGATTTTTGTGGTATTCAGTGCACGGGTTTATAATGACAGGTGGTTCTATTAGCCTTTCTTTACATGAGGTTATTTTGGTTTTGTTTGAGTGTTATGTGGAGACAGAAAAGTAGCACTGTTTTTTTGCCTACTGACTATCAGGGTTTAATGAGCAATGGTTGTTTTGTTTAAGTCTCTCACATGGACATCCTCACTGCGGTTCCCTTGTTTATTTCTATTCACTGCCACTGTGGTTTGTGTCTTCCCTTCGTCTCAAGCTTTGTTTTCTGTCAGGGATCTTTGCATTAATTTTCCTTCTGTCTAAAGTCTTAATGTTAGTCAGGAATCTATGAATTTTCCCTCAATCTAATCTTTATGGTGTGTTAGCAATATATCAGTCATCACATGTTGCTGCAAGATGGCCACCATGGTGAAATAGTACATATATTTACATATATTTACTTTTTGTTCACACATGACATGAAGTGATGTTTCTTGCCTTCCTTCACCCTAATACACAGGATTTTGTCTTTGTCTTAATTAGAGCATGAGAAAATGTAAGTTCTCCTTTCCAGTACAAAACAAAGTCAGTCAAGTTTCCCCACAATAGAGTAAAAGGAATACATAGTGTCTTGTTTCCCAGCACAAAACCAGTCAGTCCTTGTGTTGTATTGGGAATCTATCAATCATCACAATGGAGGTGAATACAGAAGGTTGCTCCAATTCGGACCACAATTGTATATCTTTGAGGCAGCTTCCCAGAACCACTTACCACCACCACCACCACCCCTTCCACCCCATGACTCATTCAAATCATTCTTTCATTCATGGTTGTAATTCTAGGCAACTTGTTATCCATAAAAGATGACTTGAATACCTACTGTCAGCCTTATGTTGTTGCTTAGCCTTTCAACTCTAGTTATTGCTTTCTCACACTCCTCTGTCACTACCTATTATCCACTGCACCTACACATCTTGAATTCTTAAGGATTGTCAGGCTTGCCTTCTCATTGTAATGGTGACATCCATATTGTTCGTGTATTTTCATGATAGTGTGATAAGGAAACTATTCAAGCTTGTGGACATCAAATTATTTTTTTTATCTGTCCCTACTTTTCTATATCTAATATATTTTCTTATGGTGTTAAGTGGCATGAGGAAAGGGGAACCTGTTAAAGTTTTCAGAGTTATTAAGTCAGCTTTCTACTAACACATAGTTTTTAACATCCTCTTATACAATGCGAAGTAAATATATTTTGCTCATTTTTAAGTTAAGTGAATATATTTTGCTCATTTATTAGTTAAGTAGTACCACAAAACAAGTGAGAAAGATAATGTCTTTTAACACAAGAACAATTTGTGCTTGTCAGGGTCGTATTGAGGAAGGCGATGGACTATTTGAGGAGCGCTCCACCTCCTCTACCTCAGATGATGACCAGGGTGCCTCTCTCATACAGTCAGGCGAACTGCAAGTGGAGACGGAGACCAGCCTGGCCATCCTGATGCAGGTCATGCTGCCCTTCCTGGTGGCCGGCCTGGGAATGGTTGGCGCTGGTTTGGTGCTCGATTTAGTACAGGTATGTGTGTTTCTTTCTTGTACTTGATGTTTTCTTTGTCATTCAGCACAATGGTTTATTTTTATTTTATTTTTTTTTCCCCTTGGCTAGTTCTCTTGTGTAAAAAAACTACCATTTACACACACTTAGATTTATTCTGACCTGACCTGACCTGACCAACATTGGTTTCCCACCCACAGCACTGGGCAGTGTTCCGAGATGTTAGTGAACTATTTATTATGGTGCCGGCGCTGCTGGGGCTGAAGGGTAACCTGGAGATGACCCTCGCCTCGCGCCTCTCCACACACGCCAATCTGGGCCACCTCGACAAAAAGGAGAACTGCCTCTCTATGATCATTGGCAACATGGCGCTGATCCAGGTGGGTTGACGAGCTGGTGTGTTGGGGAGAACCTGGGAAACTGTGAGGTGGAGGAAGGAAGTGTTTTGTCTCAGTTTTTGAAGAGAATCAGGGAAGGTACAAGGGTTAGGAAGGATGTGTTTTTTCTTGGCATTACCAGGGAGGTGGAAGAAAGTACAAGGGTTAGAAAGGAGGTGTTTTGTTGTAGTGTTAGAAGAGAATCATTGAAAATACAAGGTTGAGAAAATATGTGTTTTGTTGTAGTACTAGAGGAGAATCCAGGAATGTACATGAGTTAGGAAGGAATGTGGTGTTTTGTCTTGACATTAGGATTTACATGAGTGGTAAGAAGACAAGTGCATTGATGAAATGTTTATTGTTGAGATATGAGTATTTTATCTTGGTATCAGGAAATAAGCAGAGTCAATCTAGAAAAGTATCATTGAACAAGCATTTTGGTAGTGGAGGAAAAATATTTGGGTATTTACTGTAATTAGTGAATAAGTAAAACCAGCAATCATAATACTAGTTAACATTTGCAGTACATTTTTCATTGATGTTATAAGAGCTTTATTACTTTCTGTTATTACACTAAGGTTGAGATGTTTAGAGTGATTAGTGTTGGTTATTAGTGTTGGTTTGAGCCAGTGTTGTTCCGACAGTGCCAAGCCATTGTGGTGGGCTTCCTGGCATCTGTCGCAGCGGTGGTCATGGGCTGGATTCCTGAGGGCCACTTTGATCTGCTCCACGCACTACTACTGTGTGCCGCTGCCCTCGTCACTGCTTCCCTTGCTTCCCTCATCCTCAGTAAGTAGTTGTAGTAGTAAGCAGAGGTAATTGTAGAAGTTCATAATTCCTGTGTTCTTTATTCCTATATCCCTTGCATCCTAAACCATAAGATTCCCACTTCCTGCCTTTTCATCACTCATACCTCAATGTTCATATTTTTAAGTAGTGCATCTTTCTTCTTTACTTGCAATAAAACTGTAGCATACCTAATATCTTTCCTCAGAAATAAACTTTGAAGCATCCACTCACCCACTCTCTTCTCCCCACACACAACAGGTCTCATCATGGTGGGGGTGATTCTCCTCTCGCGTAAGTGCAACATCAACCCAGACAATGTGGCCACACCCATCGCCGCCTCACTGGGAGACCTCACCACTCTGGGACTCCTTGCCTGGATTGCATCGGTCCTGTACAATGCTAAGGGTGAGTGTTGCTGTGTGCTCTTATCTTCTTCTCTAGTTTTTTTTTTTTTTTTTTTTTTTTTTTTTTTTTTTTTTTTTTTTTTTTTTTTTTTTTTTTTTTTTTTATGTAAGAGGGGGTCAGCCAAGGGCAAAATAATGTGTTGTTAAAAAAGGCCCACTAAGGTGCTTCTCCTTAAACAAGGCTTGTAGAAAAGAGGTTTTTCTTTCTTTTTTCTTTTTTCCTTTTTTAGATCTTTATTTTTGTTTATTTATTTAACTCAGATTGATAAATCTTGTGCAATTTACAGTGTTCAAAGTAGTGTGTAAAAAGAAATACATAAAGACTTGATTTCCCAGTTTGGTGATATTACTTGTCAAGTGTTACTTATTGACATTACCTTGATCTGATATCTCACTTGTTTTTTTGTGGTTCTGGAAATCCCAACCTAGTGATGATCATGAAGTGAAAGAAATTCTAATAATAAAGTTCCTTGTATTCTGTCTAAATACATACTGCCTTTTGTATTTTTCATTTGATGCTGTGATTTTCTGATGCATGATGTCTTAGGGTAATACATTCAGTTGTGTGTGTGTGTGTGTCTTTGTCATATATGGGCAGCTTTTCTTTATTCTAGTCATGGTAGGCAATCTTTATGTCTGTGGCGTGTGGGAGTGATAGATATTTTTGCTCAATTTCTCTATTCTACGCGTGAGAAGCCACAGTTTGCATACACATGAGGGATCAAGAATTTTACTCATGTCTGGTATGAATTTTCATGGGTGCAAATTTGAGTGTGTGAGTGGTAATAGATATTGAGTGTAGACATGAATGAATTGGTAGCATGAAAGGAATGCAAGTCATTTCATGTGGAAGCATCTGTGTGACTGAATAATAATATGACTTTATAAAAATAGACACACACAGAGAAGAAGGTTAAAGGTTTAGGATGTGTGAGGAAGGTTTATGGTTCCCTTCCCCCTCAGGTACTGATGTGTGGCTGTCTCCCCTGGTGGTGGTGGGGTACCTGCTGTCCCTGCCTCTGTGGATATGGCTTGCCTCGCGCAACAAACATACCAAGGAGGTCCTGTACTCCGGCTGGACCCCCGTCATCTCAGCCATGATGATCTCAAGGTTAGTCTCTCTGACCTTTATCTTTTTTGTGCCGTCTCTGTCAAGTTTACTGTTATCAACCTTGTCCGTCTTAATGTTATTGCCGTGTTTTTGTTGTTGCTATTTATGATATTGCTTTGCCATCATTTTGACTACGCAGTGTAGGTACGGAGAATTTAATATATTTTTACCATGAAAATATACAATTAAGAGTATAACCTTCCCTTTAACACATGATCTATACTTCCTCATCCAGCTAACTGAACTTGATCTGGCCTTGCATGCCTTTCATTCCTTTACCACAAGAAAATAATTACTACCTATATAACCTGATCAGCATAGAATTCCCTTGCTTTCCCTCTTTAACACATTAAATGAAATGCCACTAACCTAACCTAACCTTACCTGATCTGGTCTAACATTCCTTCAGTTCCTCTTACTACACCAGAACAAACACCATCCAACATTGGAAGACATCATTTAGGCTGAAAATTTGGAGACATTTATTGCATTCTTTTGGCTAACTCTCTTGACCTTGTTGGGGGACTGGCATATCAGTAGGCTTTTTGCTTTGATAATTTTTGTTCCCCTTGGCCAGTTCTTCCCTCTTATTTAATACCTAACCTTGCCTTACATTCCCTTTATCATTCCCTGGATTCCTTTTACCACTCCAGAAAAATATCTCACCAAACACCAGAACCTAACCTAACCTAACCTAACCAAATGTTGCCTTGCCTCTCTTACAGCATGGGCGGGCTGATCCTTGACTACACAGTGTCCAGTTACAAGGGCATAGCAGTGTTCCAGCCAGTGATCAATGGAGTGGGAGGGAACCTGGTGGCCGTACAAGCCTCCCGCATCTCAACTGCACTTCACGCTGGTGCTCCATTAGGAAAGCTGCCCAAGTTCTCATCTGAGCTCTGCATAAATCCCTGTTCAGCATTCTGTGCCAGAGGTGAGGATGTGAGATGCTGAGTTGTGTTTGTATGACTTCCCTCAGTCCCCCTATGGCAGGACATGAGGTGGTTAGCTATGGTGAACATGAGGTGGTGGTGTAATATGCCTCCTGTTAAATGTGTGCACCTTATTGAAATGAGGAATAAGGACCATTTCTCTCTCTCTCTCTCTCTCTCTCTCTCTCTCTCTCTCTCTCTCTCTCTCTCTCTCTCTCTCTCTCTCTCTCTCTCTCTCTTTCAGTCACTCAGAGCATTGACTGTCCCTTTACATGTTGCTGGGTCTCGTGCACTTAGTGAAGTCTTCTGCATGACAAACACAAAGAGATGTTTTTATGATGAATACTAAATAGATACTTCTTTTCTCACGAGTTTCAAGGCTGTTTCTGTAATCTTGGCAAATCTTCAGTGGGTGTTGGCTATATTCTTGGCAGTTGACTGGTGTAAAAAGGGGAGTGACTTTGCAAATTCCATCTGGGCAAGAAGAGGTGTGGAGTAACAATAGCTCCGGTGTCTTTTTGCTGCATTTGTTGAGAGACTGAAGGTATCTCAGTATAGCAAAGAGACAAGAGAAAGTGAAACAGAAATAAGATTGAAAAAGATTACATACCTAATGTCATGACTCTAGCAAATGATCACTGTAGCACTTTATTAATTGTATCCCATTCGTTGGATGTGCAATGCCTGAGCTCCTTGTGTGTAGTGAGTTTGTTCTTGAAAATATCCCTTTCCATTAGTGGCTGACTGGGCTTATGCTTGTATTCTTGGACATCAGTGTGGTTCACCTCCACTATTTCAAAAGGCTTCATTTGAATTTACACTAGATTTTTTTGTTTTTCTTGGTTTATGAGTGACAAGATTTCTACATTATTAAGTGGATAAATACTTGAAAAGCATGCTAGTTACCTCTGTGGTCTTGGAAAATAGTCATGGTGAGAGAACAAAATGTTTCTGAAGACTGACCTAAGAGCACAAAGTATATGAGTGTGTGTAGCTGTTTCTGGGCCACCCTATGTAGGATCATTAACTAGACCTGAAATATTTTTTTCTCTCTCTTGGCTCATTTTGGCTTCACTCGCTTAACTTGTGTTTCTTTTCCCTCCCCTCAGTGGGCCACCCACGCACTGCCCGAGTGTTGCTGCTGTTGGTGGTTCCTGGACACCTGGTCTTCATGTACACCATCTCCTACCTGAAGGCGGGACACACTTCCCTCACACCCATCTTTGTCGTCACTTACTTGTTGGCTGCCTTCTTGCAGGTGAGAATGAGAGGGAGGTACTTTTGGGGTAATGGGAGGGAGTGGGGAAGTAAATGTTAATGTCTTAGTTTTGTAACCTTTCAGATGGTAGAGAAAATATACTAAAATGTAGTTTATATAATCTACTTTTCTGTAGATAGATAAAAATATACTAACACTATGTAGTAATGATAATGTTTCAGTTTTAGTAGGGAAAGTATGGTAGTGTACAGTCACTAATATTTTGTATTTACCATTTTTAATTGGAATAGATGGGAAGTATTTGTAGCATTTTGTTGTATAATTTCATGTAGTCTTAGTTGTCACTTGTAGTTGTTTAAGTTTTTACATTCCTTTTCTGTAGTTGTAGATGTTGTACCTACTGAGTATTTAGTGTGAACATGTAGTGTATTGAGTGCAGGGACATGTCACTCCAACAGGCAGCTCATAGGACATGTGAACCAGACACACACACACACACACACACACACACACACACACACACACACACACACACACACACACACACACACAGAAGGAGCCTTGAGTGTAGGATGGGGTGTGACCCTGGATACCCTTGTCTGACCTGCAGGTGGCCATCCTCCTCTATGTGTCTCATGTCATGGTGCACTGGATGTGGAAGACGTCCATTGATCCAGACAACTCGGCCATTCCCTACCTTACTGCCCTAGGGGACCTGCTGGGCACTGGGCTGCTGGCCATGGCATTCCACTTCCTCTACATTGTTGGGGACGGAGACTCTGACCTTGGAGACTAACACACTCGCCCGTGGCGGGAATATTCCTCAAAGGCCTGGCTGGACCTGTGCCTGCGCCTGCTGTCAACTAACCTTACAGTCATTACGCTGGGTGTCCGCGGTGCCACGCTCCGCTGCGCTGAGTCTTTAAGGTGCTTGTGTTGTGGCTGCAAGTGGATGTTTGAGTGAACTTGGCTGTAAAGAGGGATTGTTGAGTGTGTAAGTGTGTCTCAAAGATTCTCAGAAGCTCTTCCCGCGCCTGTCTAACAATAACGTGTGTGTATGTTTGTGTGCGTGTACGTACCGTTGCCGGAGTTGTTAAGTTATTCTCTGCGACTTAGACGATGCTGTGTTCTTGTTGACATCTGTTGGTAGTGGCTGCGTAGTGGTGACAGGCAAGGAAGTGTGCTTGTGAGGTGCCCTCCCTCCAAGACGCTGCAGTGCGTCATGCAGACGGCGAGGCGGTGCCAAGGCACATGGGCAAGGCAAGGTGAAAATTGTGACATTTCCTCTCAGTGTTGCAGAATTGTCTGTTCTCAAGGGTGTCCACTTGTATTATAACTGTTGTTGTGATTAGAAGCACACCAGGGAAAGAACTGGCAGGTGCTCTGTGGCTATGTAGTCTTAAGGACATGTACACTGGGAGTATTTTTAACTGGCTCCTCTGTTTGTAAAGCTGCCCATGCAGGAGCATCTGTTAAGTTAACAGTGGCATGTGTGTGTGCATAATCTGTGATATGGAATAAGGTAGCTTGGAGAGGAAGGATCACGCGAGCCACGCCGGGCGGTCCTCAAGTGGCAGCAACAGACCTGCCCCGCTGGACTGCCAGCCAGACGGCGGAGCGACCGACAATGCCAACTTGATGTAGAGTACAAGTATATTTAAAGCATATTTATAATAAAGAATGTGCTAATCAGTGGCATACAAAAATTATTGTGCAGTACTTTGTTACTTCCTGTTGCGACTGGTGTAAGATATAGTGCATAATATGCAGTACACTGTATTATGCCAGAGATGTTGCTATGCACCAGAACTTCCTATTTTTGTACGAGAACACCGAGTCCAAAGAAACAATGTCATGCCAAACCAAGTCATATTCAAGGTATTTACCCTCAGTCAGCAGGATTCTTGCCATCCTCATGGGGCAACCAGCAGGGCCACTGTCACCTGCTGCACGAGTCCCCACACCTTGTGAGTGTGTGTGAGAGAGAGAGAGAGAGAGAAAGAGAGAGATTGAGCATGTGTGCGTGTGTGTGTGTGCATCCCACCGGTGTATCCCGAGAAACAGGTGACCATGGGAAAGAAAAGTTTCCTGTGTGAGGCACAAAAACACTTCCTGTACACAAGCTTTGTACTGAGGAATAATGTGTTGGCTGCAGGATATCTCATGTGACAAGCACACAGCTCTCCCAGCCTCAGGGAACGTTGTGTGCTGTGGCATTTTACTAGACCTTTACGAGATAAGGTGTCACCATTCAGCATTATTTCATATGTGTATGAAGTTTTTCATTCTGGATGTGTAGAAATGTGCAATTCCTTTAAATTCTTTTATGCGAAGAAGACCATACAAAGCCTGCTGAAGTGGGAGGTGCTGTGTCCCATAGAGAGGCACCACCAACCAGTTACAACGTGTGTGTGCTGTGAGTTGGGAGTGTTCAGCCTCTCTGTGCTGACATAAAGTGGGAGTGAAGCTCATGGAGCAGAGACCTAATATAGAAATCCAAAAAGATCTCTGCCATCAAAGGTCAATAAAGGTCAATAATATGAATGAATTGTGTGTCACTCTTCTTAACACATCAAGGTTACTGGTTGCTGTGTTGTAGGTTTGTATCAAGGAACAGAGACTCACCATGTAAGAGTTGAATCAAACTTGTGAGGGAGTTGTATACATCGTATGTATGATGCAGGATTGTGAAGAAGTTGAGGTTTGTGCAATGTGTGTGTGTGTTGGGTAGGTTGAGCAGGGAGGTGAGGTGGGTGTAATGTAGACCACCTTATGGTAGAGGGAGTGTGTGTGTAACCTTTAGTGTTCTTACTGTTGCTTTAAGTACTGCTCTCCTTAGTTGACTTGTGTATTGAATCCTTTACACCCTTCATGATATCCTGGTGTCTCTCACGTGGAAAACTATCTTGGGTAGGGTTACTCTCTGTGTTGTGGGGACGGGACCGGTGTTGTGTTGTGTTGCTGAATTATGTTGTTGAAGAGTTTTATATTTGTTGTTACTCCAGGGAATTATTAGTTTGTTTTATGAATTTGTGTATGCCTTATATAAAATGTTATTTTTTGTTTAACAAGAAATTGATTTGTGGGAGGAAGTAATGGATGTGTAAATAGATAGTATATGTATCTTCCCATTCAATATAAAGGCTTCCAGTACTTTTTTTCATGTTAATTGGTAATGTAGAGCATTGTGTCGTGAGGTGAAGCAAAGTGACGCCTCAGGAACACAGAGGCAGCGAAGGATGTAGGTGAGATCATCAACAAAACTGAAACATTTGCCAAGTGCCTTAGTGATTGACTCCTTGACCCAAATATTCCACAGCCTCCCCTTTCACCATTACCACCACCACCACCTCCACCACCACTACCATCTCCTCCTCTGCCTCCCCTCCATAAACTACCATCCTGAACTTACACACCTTCCTCATCCTCGTTGCTGTTGAAGTTGTATAGGGAAGAATGAACGAATAATGTACAGAACTCTTCAAAATAAAAAGAAATACTGCCTTGTTATTGCCCATCAGTTTTATCATTGCCCTTCGTAACATGAATGAAAAATGTTGGTACACTATTATTCTATTTCCCCATACGTACCTTATTGTAAACATGTTAGTGCAACACACTCATGTAGTTAGTTGGGTGGTTGATATCTTTTAAGTCTACTTTGTTATGTTTTCTGCATCCATCATACCCATCTCCAGTTTGTGTTCCTTGTGTGCATCCAGAAAGCTCGCTTAACCCAAGACTTTCTTCTTTGTATCACTACTATTCTGTCCATCTATCTAATGTAAGAGTTACCTAACTAGTAGTTTCAATCATTCATCCCTTTCTCTGGTAAACTCTGGAACTCTTTACCTGCTTCTATACTTCTATCTTCCTGTGACCTGAACTCATTTAAGAGAGAGGTTTCAAGACATGTATCCCATTCTTTTGGCTAACTCCCTTGGACCTGCTTGGGGACCAACATTTCAATGGGCTTTTTTGTTGAAACATCTTTGTTGCCCTTTACCACCTCTCCCCACTTACATAAAAAAAGGAAGAAAAACATACTGCTTGAAATATGTACAATCCAATTTAACTTGTTCACAAATACTTTAATTTGTTATTTCATCTGTCACCATTTGTATTCTTGCTTGTGAAACTTTTAACCTCATTAATGTTCCCAGACTGACTGTTCTTCTGCTGTCTCTGTTTACCATGGTCCTTACTTTTGCTTATAAACCCGTAAACAGTCTTTGGTGTTCTATTTATACACTGTACCTTTGAAGCAAAAATAGTGTACTTATCTTATTCATGCTGAGTCCTTCACCTCAGTCATCCTTCCTTCAGGGTATAAATCTTTTGTTTTTGTTTTCTCTTATACAAATCTCTCCTTGAACCATTGTCCTTCAATGCTTTCTCATAAACTGTCCTCTAAAAAGTCAGTGTCCTTCACTCTAGGATGAAAATGCAAGTTTCCCTTTTATTGTTCAGAATTTATTTGCTTCCTGTGAATAAATAGTCTTTCTTCCACCCTATTTTTTTTCCCCAGAACTCTCTTAAAACTCTTGGTACTCTTCTTGTAACTTGTTCATCTTTAGGATAAAGATGCACACTTTTTATTTTTTCCATCTTTTGTGAATAATTAACTTTCTTCATTTCTTAAAAATTAGAATTACATATCTTAAAACTTAGACATCCACTTAAATAGGGCAGAAATATGTGTTCCTATGTGTCCTCTTCATTCTTTCTTTCTCACTCATAACAATTTTACTTGAGCTAAGATATTTCTTCTTTCACTCATCTCGATATCAATATCATCTGTCACTCATAACTATTCCAGTAATGAATTTTTCCTTGGTTTGAGATGCAATACGACTCTTACTACGCCCACAAAATAAGTATTCTAAGAGTGTTTGACCTTTACCTTCCCCTGACAGAGCCTGCAGTGTTCTGGCAGTGGTGTGGCTGGCAGGGAAGTCCCGGTCTGCTAACCTGTCTGTACCACACCTTCAGGTAAATACTCTTCCTACTGTTTGTCTTTCCTTGTATTTGTTGGTTGATGAACAGATGTATACACTTGCTAAGGTGGGCAGGCATGTGGGAGGAATGGGTTTGGTTCACTTGATTGTTGGAGTTTTAAAGTAATAGCATAAGATAAGTATAGTTCCAAGCTGACTAAGTTGATATTTTTAGACTAGCTACAATATTGATGTTTTCGATACTATAAGTGAAGGGAAGAAGTGTAACTAGTGCATTGTAGTGTTCAATAGTTAATGTGTCTTATATTGACCAAAACTTTATTACATCGTTGTTATTTATTTATTTATTATTATTATTATTATTATTATTATTATTATCATCATCATCATTACTACTACTACTACTACTACTACTTTTTTCCAAGTAAGGGGGGAGGGAGGCTGGCCAAGGGCAATAAAGACAATAAAATAGAAAGCCCACTAATTTGCCAGTCCCCGCTGCTGCTACACATTTAAGGGTAATTAGAGAAATACGTTGGTATATATTTAATGGGTTTGCTTGGCCGTGTTTTTATACATTTTCTTATAAGAGTATCTACAATACATACACTCCATCACTAAGTCTTAGTATATCTGGTCCCCCTCACCCTGCCTCTCTCTCTCTCTCTCTCTCTCTCTCTCTCTCTCTCTCTCTTCTTTTTTCTTTCACACTGAGTTGTCTTTCTTTCTATTATTCTTTCTGTTTTTATTTCTTGTCCTTTCTGTTGTTCTTCCCTTGCCATCATCCTTTATATTATATTCTCTTTACTCTTTCGTTGTATAATTTCTCCTATTTCTTTTTTCCATCCATCCGTCCATTCTCTCGTTTTTCTCCTTATCCATCCATTTCTTGTCTTTCCATCCATTATTCCTCTTGTTTTCCCGGCGTATCAGTTCTTGGCCCTCCTCTTTCCATCCATCTTCTTTCCTCTACGCTATCCACCCATCCTTTTCACCTCGTCTTGATGCTCACCCCATGAAGCGAATGTTAGTATCGAGGGCGGCTGGGCGTGTGTGTGTGTTGCAGAGCCTTACTAGAGTTCCAGTGTTGCGTCCTAGCCTCACCTCATGTAGCGCCAGTAGCAGGGCCAGCATCTCCCGCCTGCTGGGTCTGCACATCTGGTACTCGTTCATACTGCTTTAAAATATTCACGCAGGACAGACGCATACATTCACACATTCATACGGAGAGAAGAGAAAAATGTGGTTGTTAGTGGTTTCGTGGTTAATTTAGTGTTATTTATTTTATTGTGTAGCTTTTATGGGTTTTATTTATGTATAGAAAGAATGGAAGTGTATACAGATATCTATACTTATTGGAGGAGAGGAAAAGACATTGAGGATAATCTACACACGCGCGCGCGCGTAATCTATATTCGTTACCAACTGGATGTTCAGTTACATACGCACATAATTATTCTCTCTCTCTCTCTCTCTCTCTCTCTCTCTCTCTCTCTCTCTCTCTTATTACTATTTTTATCATTATTCATTATTTTCATCTCTTTTGCTCTTTTTTTCCATTTTACATCATTATTTACTTTGCTTTTCCTGGTGCTGCGGTCAAGGCGTGGTGAGGGAGCGGCGGTAACAACAGTAGGTCAGCGGGCGCCTCGGTAAAAATAACTCAGGGACGAATTAATTGTGCAATCGTCCCAACCTGTTACGATTACCCACTACTCGTCTGTCCCAGTGTTCTTCCCTCTCTCACTCCGTCCCCTGCCCGTCTCCCTCCACCCATACCTCCACCCTCCCCCCCCTCTCCCTGCCCTGGCCTCTCTTGTCACACTCGGCCACCACATGTTCCAGTGTTTCCTGTCACTCTCACGTGTTGTTTTGTTAGGTTAGGTTAGGTTAGGTTGGTTGGTTAGGTGTTAGGTTAGTGTCAGCCGTGTTCTTTAGTTTCGTTAGTTTGATGGGTAGTTTTTATTTATTTTTTATTTTTTAGGTTAGGTTAGGTTTGTTGATTAAGTTTTTGTTAGTGTTGGTCGTTTTCTTTTAGTTTCGTTAATTGGATAGGTAATTTGTTCGTTCGTTAGTTGTCTAGCTGCAGGTACATTGTGTAAGTATTATCATGATTTATTTTTATTCTGGTTCGCACTGGTATGAACTCCCTGGGCGAGGTCAGCTTGTGTGAAGGCGGGCATTGAGAGAGAGAGAGAGATGAAGTATAGATAATGGCGACCTCGCTTCTGGCCTGGTAATTTCCACCATCTGATAATTATACACATTGTCGTAATCTTAAACATCTCGCTCTTTGTCTTAAACACGCCACAAAGCAATGCCTAAATAACCAGATAATCGTTGAACTGAGTCTGACTTCTTTGGCGAATAAATAAGGTGAACGGAATAAAAAAGATATGAAGCCGGTACTTCCTGGATCCACGCGGGGAAGAGTAGCGATTAATTAAACAGGTTAGTGAAGAGGAGCGCTGGGAGGCAAGTAAGGGACATCACCTGTTGCCACAGACAACACCGGCATGTGTGCTGCTTTAGATAGTGTTGGTAGAGGTGAAAGTCATGATGCCAATAACCTTTTTCCTCATTATAGTGCAGAATCGATCGCTTCCAAGTTCAATAGTATAGTAGTACTTTGAATAACAGGCTGATGATGTTAACACCTCTCCCTTATTTGTCTTCGTTATAGTGTAACAAAAGAAGATACAGGATCAGAATATTAAAAATCGTAAAATCGACCGTTTTTGAGTTCAGTAGCAATAATGGTAGTGCTTTCAATAACAGGCTGATAATATTTCCACTTCTCCATTTCTCTTCATTACAGCAGAACAAGATATCGGATCAGAGTATCATGTGTAAAATCGACCAGCTGTAAATTCGATATTAATAATGATGGTAGTACTCGTAATGAACCTAATGGCCGTTCCCCGTCACAATGACAAACCAGAAGATAAAAATAGAAAAGTTATCACATCAAATTGAGCGGTAAGAAGAGAGACGCAGTAATAATAGCATTGTTAACCTATTACTACACACAGCTTCCAAACTTTAGGAAGTCATTCGCGAGTTATGATAGAGGAAATGAGACCAAAAAAGTACGTAGGATGAGGAAATAAGAATGTCATATCAATTAGTAGATGTTACTGAATCCCTTAATAATAAGACGCATCATTCCTCATCAAATCAAATCTTCCAAGCACTCTTAATAAAACCAATATCGAAAACATTAAGGATACAGCTACCACCACCACCACCACCACCACTAACACCACCACCACTTTGTTCCCCGTCACAGCCCAATAAAAGGGATGAAAAAAGACGAGTTTCTGTACAAAATCAAGTCAGAAGAAGAGTGGTGACGTAAATTAACAAAAAGTGAAGAAGAAGAAGTAGTTTCCCCGGCGCGCGACAGATCCGGCAGCGAGTCAAGGAAGTGTCCGCGCTCGCTCACTCCCTCCAGAAATGTTGCTCTTGACGTCATTTCTCGTAAAAATTGTGGCGCGCAGTTTTGACACCTCGCGCCGAAACAAGGTGAAGCAGAGGAGGTGGGGGGAGGATGGGGGATGAGGGAGGGGTGAAGGAGGGAGAGAGGGAGGGGTGAAGGAGGGGGAGAGGGAGGGAGGGAGGGAGGGTGGGGAGGATGGAGAGAAGGGTTAAGGTCGCGGCCAAATGTTGGTTTTCATTTGATTCTCACCAGTCCATTGACGTCAAACGATTATTTCATTGTTACTTCTCTCTCTCTCTCTCTCTCTCTCTCTCTCTCTCTCTCTCTC
>CM035182.1:8976495-8998995 GCA_020233015.1 Callinectes sapidus | reverse complement strand
ACATTTATTCCTTTTTTTTCTTCTCATCTCGTGGACCTGCTCGGGAACTGGCATTTAAGTGGGCCTTTTTTTGTTTAATCATCTTTGTTGCCCCTGGTCAGATTTTTCCTTAAATAAAAAAAAGTCTTTTCTTTATGCTGTTCTACTATTTTTTTTCTTTTTTTCATTATACTGTTTCTTTTATGATAGATGTAGTTTGTGAGAAATGACCTTGTAGTGGCCAACAGGTCTTCTACTGTTTGTTCTTCCCTTTTTCTACAGTCGCGCTACAAGGTTAGGTTACAGTTTTCAAGCGTTTACGTTCTAGTGCAGTATGAAAAATATTTTGATGAAATTAAACATTCTTCACGTATGGTTTCGCTGCGGGGGTAAATAAGGTTGGTAGGTGACAAGGAGTGCAGTCCAAGAATTTGTGTATTATTAATAAATCTTTCCATATTCCACGGAATTCAATATATCTTCTCTATTTAGATTCGATGTCGCAGTTGTCTTGTATTTTTATCATTTAGTAATTGAACTTATGTAACTCTTCCCAAGCAAATTAAAAACTTTTGTTAAACTGGTTAAAGAGATTGTCATTTTAGTGGCACTACATATTAAAAACTTTCTAATCTGAGCTTAATATATGTCATAAACCAAAGGATATTTCTTAAATATGACTCATAACTCAGATAGCATAGTTTTTCTCTCTTCTTTTTTTATCTCGAGATTTATAGATTTCCGTTCTGATGAAACTGAAAACGTTATTATATTCGTATGTATAAAGCGATCTATACCAGACTTCATTCACGTCACAAACCAACGCAACTTTCAACAACATTACTTGAACCTCAGACATTATTATTTTCGTTTCATACTTTATAGATTTCCATTCTGATGGAATAAGAAAAAAGAAAAGTGCGCTGAAATTAATATACCATCATTGCCTACACAACAAACCGACATCATTTCTTTCTTTTTTTCGCTCCATATTTGTCGTCGGCACAGTTATTGTCATTCCTGGCGAGACATCCCAGCGTACCCGCCACACCAGTTTGGCGCGCCGCTGATAACCAACAAGGAACAGGATGAGTATATAGAAGTGCAGGGGACTCGCGCTCATAAAGACTTATCTGAATCGCTTCCGTGCCCCACCTCGACAATACCACATCAGAAGACTCTATATTATTTGGATTTTTAATGATGTTTTTTTTTTTTTTTTTTCTTTAAGGTTCTAGTGGTAGTTAACAAGATTACTACATTATTGCTAGGGAAAACGCTCTTCTGAACCCGGCTAATTATCTCTGTGGCCTTTGAAAGTAGTTGTAGTGAAAGTAAAGCGTTTCTGCTGGCGGTAAAGAAAAAAAAAATGACACGTGGAGGAAGAGATAAAGGAAGAGGAGACAACCTTTTTTTTTTCATGCAAGAAGTTAAATCAAGCGTTACTTCCTTCATCATTATAAATTATACTCATCTACTTTCTTTGTCGGTGCAACATTTATTATCTTTATTTTTTTATTTGTTAGCCTTGAATAATAAGTCTACCTCTGTGCCAAAGCCAGAGTGAATTAATTGGGTGGTGAAGGGGGGAGGAGGAGGAGGAGGAGGGGGAAGAGTAGGAGGAGGAAGAGGAGGAAGAGGAAGAAACACTAAACAAGGAAAAGATTGAATAGGACATGAATAAATAGTAAGCAGAGAGAGAGGGGGGAGAGGCGGGGTTATAGGGAAAGATGAAGCTAAGAAATGATGAAAAAGACGATAATGAAACAAAATTATAAAACTAGAGGATAATGATGAAAGGAAAAAAAAATCGAATTATTTCCTCTTGTCTCATCTCCATTGTCTTTTCTATCATCATCATCATCATCATCATTATTGCAACCAAACTTACACGAGTAATGTATTGAGAAGATATGTCGCTATTTTTTTTTCTCTCTCTCTCCCTTTACATTTTTTACTAGCATCATCAACCTTCCCCCCGGCCTCTCTCTCTCTCTCTCTCTCTCTCTCTCTCTCTCTCTCTCTCTCTCTCTCTCTCTCTCTCTCTCTCCAGTCCCGCGGTAAATCAGAACCAGTGTTGCGGGGAAGGTAAGTTCACGTGGTAAACAAAGGAAGGAGATCACACGCCACAAAACACAGGGCAGACTGTGGCAAGTAACTATCGAGTGCGTCAATAGATGATAAGTTACGATGAAAACAATGAATAGACGGGAAGTAGGAGATTGGAGAAGGACGAGTCGAATTATATGAAAAGATTTAAACGGAAAAACAAAGGCCTGTATCAGAAACAACTAATCTCTTATGTGTTTCTGTAAAAAATGTAGAGATCTTGTTCTATCTTTAAAAATAATGTTAATCTGTCACTACAGTGATAAAAACAACTTTGAAAACCACGTACCTTATTAAAAAGAAACATATGTTCAGAAACCCTTTGTTCTCTCGCCAAGACTATTTTCAAAGGCCACCGAGATAGATGATTGGCGTGGATTCCTACGAGTATTCCCCCCGTTAATAATGTAGCGATCTTGTTCATGTGCCACCAGAATCATCAAAACACCCCAAGAAACCCGTGTCACTTCACTCAGAGCCTTTTAATTAAAAGTAGCAGATATGAACATTTTACATTTACACTCAAAAAAGAACAAAAGATGCGGATATTTACTTCGCTTATCCTTCTTTACATCCTTGAAGCATCACAATTTTTTTCCACTCTTTTCCTTCTCTCTACAAGTCTACTTCCACATCTAGTGTCTTCTTTTGCCGCTGTAAATAATAATCTGGCGGTAATCGAAAACATCCCCCAAGGTTGTCCTAATGATGCTGAACACGGCGCATCAAAGGTCTTATTTGCATACTCAAGGCTAGGCGGTCTCCCTCTTACTCGTCTCCGCGGCCCCCAACCCTACACACCTGCTGGAGACGAGTGTGTTGTGTGGCGGGAATTGGATTATGAGGGAAATGATGTAAGAAGAGGAGAGAGAGGAGGCGGTTATTAGTCGTGTCTTTGTCCGTCTTTTTCTAATGTTAGTGGTTGTTACATTCTTCTTTGCTTTATAGTGATTGTTGTGTAGTATAGGTACATTTCACCCCAGCTCTTCATGATGCTGTTCACTTTAGATCATTAATATTAATTGATTTTTTTTTTGTGCATTAATTTACTTTTAAACTTCTGTTCACATTAAAATTCGATGTGTTTAACCTTCAAATAACTTCCTTTTACATTTAACACTAAAACAAAAAATAAAGAATAAATTAGTCATTCTTTTCTGCATCAGTCTAATATTTCCTTTCACAGCCTAATTATTCAAGGCAACTCTTTGTATAGCTATTGTAATAACAGCTTCCACTTCCTTATTTTGCCATCACCAGCTACATTCTTTCTCTGCCAAACCACAAACTTTGTTACTCCTTCCCCATTCTATTCTTTGCCAAGCTGCTGAAACTTTGCTTAAGTCACTACAGGGGAGATCAAACTTCAAATATTGAATGAAAATAGCTATGAAAACTTTATTATACTCAACTGAAAGAGCAATGATACATAATTACATCTCTTCTGTACAAACATTCAAAGGAGGAACAAATGCAGAGTATACAAACTGTGTTAAGTACAGTGCATATGAAAGGGAGTCGGTTCCCATCACCAACAGCCAGGCAGTGGTGAGGTCTGTGATCCATGTAAGGTAATGTGAAAGCTCAAGTACTGGGGTGGCAGGAAGGCAAAGCGATCACATGTCCATTAGTGTGTGTGATCTATGAAGGCAGGAATAGAGATGTATGTGAATCAGATGAAGAGTAATATGAAGGCAGAAGTCAATGTAGAACTGTATACTTGTAGGAAGCTTGAGAAGAGATGTACTTTTCATCATCATTTTTTTTGTGATCATAAAATAAAGAGGTTGCGATTTATATCCATAAATGTCACAGATTACATAGCAAAAGGTGTGCTAAGGAGGAAGACATTGTGTGTGTGCGAGTCAGTAGTGTGATGGCCAAGAGGGTGTGCCTGGTTCGGTGGGTGGTGGCCTGGTGGTATGGTAAAGTGCAGCAAGAACACAGAGGGAACTATTGCATCTTTTAACTGGCTATGGGAAGGAAAACTATTATCCTGCAACTTGGAATGAAAAAGGTGGACATAATTATGCTTTGGTAAAGTTGTGGTCACAAATCAAGTAACCCTCTTCACTCACTTCCACTGTACTTTGGGTTGCCTCCCAATCTAAAGTCCTCTGATCTGCTGACAGGCTAGTTATATATAATGGCAAGTGATACGTTTTTAGCTGACACAGGAACTTGAGATTGAAGGAAAACACTGAAGTACAGTGAAAGTGAGGGAGAGATGTTACTTGAATATTAACCATGAATGTCAATACTATTTTCCTACAAGTGCCTGATGTCAGAGTGTGTACTGTATGCTAGAAATGGACAATGACTGAAGAATCCTGACCACCTGCCTCTCATAATGCCCATGTACAGTGGCAACTGTTCACTGCATTCATCCACAGCGACTTACTTCACCTCTTATGTCACTCAGTCAGTCCGTCCAACAGTCAGTCAATTTACAAAGTCGGTCAGTCTATTAACGACAACCTTTTATCACTGTCGGTCTACATATATTCCCTTACGTCACCAAATCTCAACCTTTAATGATACAGTCTTCTTTATACATCCTAGGCATCAGCTCGCCACTACTCCCCAATGAGTCGATTAACGAAGGCCTCAATCCTTGACTCCTCTTGAAGACCAACGAACTTGTCCACCACCTTGCCGTCCTTCACTGCAAGGACTGAGGGCACAGCCGACACCTGAGGCACAAATGTGAGTTAGACAAGCCACATATGAATAACCTAACGCTATCTTTTGTTAATCCTACATGACTGTTTCACTGCTCTTCATCTTTCCATGTTCAGATTGTAGTGTTTCATCATTATGTTTTGCTTATTGTGAAATAGAAAACAATTTATTGATATCCATTCATGCTTTGTATGAAAGTTGTTATTCTTTATCAATCAGTTCATCAGTCTTTATTTATTCGCTGTTATCATATTTATTTTTTTTCTTAAGCTTTATCTTTATCATTTTTAATGACAACTCTTCTGCTCAGATCATTAAGGTCACTGTAATTATTACTAGTAATACTTTTCTTTACTGCTTCCTTGAATTTTTAAACTATTTTTTTCTCTCACTCTATTAGACTCTTATAATTTCTACAAGACATTCATAATCATGTAATAATACACAAGTCTTCATCACTTTTATTTTTTTCTGGATAAATATTCTTTTCATTAGTAAACACTTCAAAGATTCCTTAGAAAGATGATGTCCTTACTGAACCACCTGAACATTTGTTGGCAAAAATTGAAGTTTATTTTAGTTTTATCATGATTAGTTTGATCTCTCACTGATGAGTAAAACATGCATTAGAACTGGTAACCACTAACAACTCACCCCATAGTCAAGTGCCAAGTCTGACACGTTATCAATATCAACCTTCGCCAGGTGCACCTTCTCGCCCTTCCCACCAATGATGGTCTCCAGCCGAGGCCCAAGCAGCTTGCATGGCCCGCACCATCTGTAGCAAGGCTCAGGTCAGTGTGGGTGTGTATTCACTGTCACAGTCACCTGATGGTCAACCAGCCAGCATTTTCCCTACAGAGCAAGCTCAGAGCTCATAGACCAATCTTCGGGTAGGGCTGAAACCATATCACACACTACACACCAGGACAGCGAGGCCACAACCCCTTGAGTTACATCCCGTACCTACTTGCTGTTAGGTGAACAGGAGCTAGATATGCATTAAGAGGCTTGCCCATTTGCCTCGCTGTACTTGGGACTCGAACCCAAGCCCTCTCGGTTGTGAGCTGAGCGTGCTAACCACTAAACTACGGTGTGTGTGTAATTTTTTCAAATTAGTGTTGATTAGTTGGTATTAATTTTGGTTGGTTGATTAATATCAGCTGTTTTGATGCTTAGAGTTAAAGTTAAAGATTCTTTCTAGTTTTATTTTCATACAAACAGCTGAGTTTTGTTACTGGTGTTATTGCAACATTATTGTTGTTCATCAGTAGGTATTTGGGGAGTCTTATTGGCTAATGTTAATACAGTAGGTACTCAATACTAGAATGTCTTAGAAGTCAAACTTTTTGATCCTCAAACACAAAAAATCAACTTGGTACTCAAAAAAAACATCTGACACTCGAACATACGTGGTTATAAACAAAGACTCCCTCCCCACCGCTGCAGCTGCCACCTGACAGTTGTCCCACCGCAGTTGTGAGAATAACATCCTCCTGTGTTCTATGGTTTTCCATTTAGAAACTTACAATGGTACTAAAGAGGCTTATTAGAGGTGAAAATAGACCTAAAAGGAAGAGTGAACTGATGACCAATGAACAGAAAAAGATGATTATTTATAGATATGAGAAAGGAGCACGAATCACCAATCTTGCAGCTGAATATTGTATGGCGAAATCTGTAGTAGCCACCATACTGAAGAACAAGGAGGCCATTAATTAAGGAAACTGATGTGGCAATGGGAGGGAAAAAGGAACTAGTGACCTGCAGCAGTGGAAGAAATGGAGAAATTGTCAAAATTATAAAGAAATTTACATTAAATTTTTTTTATAAGCTTGGTTTTGCTAGGGTTATCAAATTATCTGATTTATAGGTATCACTAGTCAAACTTTTTGGATACTTGAACAGCCATTTGGAGCTACTCAAGTTCCATTATTGAGTCCCCACTGTATATTGCATCCAATATCACATATCCAATATTTAAATTTGATCATAAGTTTATAGAAATTTTAAGATCAGAATTAAAGAAATTATTTAAGCATTCAGTAATGAACACTGGATATTTGGCAGACATCATGCTTACTAACACACTACAGAAAGTGGAAAGATAAATTCTATCTGTATCACATTGATGTACAGAAAATGAACACTATTGGTATAAAATTAATAAGCATTTTGTACTGATTTTGACTGATAAACACAAAATTAGTATTGTTGAGGCTGGACATTTGGATTTATCTAGCAAACATTTCATGAATACCCTCGAATCTCATTTATTTGGCAAGAATAATAAAAATCGACTAAAGATTTATTTTGCCATCACTGATCATGCATTAAAACCTTTAGAAATAAGCAAAGTGAACATGCACATGGAGCAAAAATGACTTCTCTGTTTAGATGCAATGCTAAATGGCAAAACCAGTATTGATTAAATCTACTAAATCTGCAATGCTGTCCATAACCAAGAGAGAGAGTGACTGGAGGCACTGAGACATGGGCTCTGGGAGACAGATGGAGCCCTGTGTCAAGCCAGATGTATCACCCACTTATAAGTCGAGGAAAGGTATAAAAAAATGAAACCAACAAATAATCTTAGGAAACTGACAGAGTTAATGGATGCAGATGTCAAATAAACTGTGGAAAATGGGGCAGAATACAGCAATAGTAAACCACAATGTAAGCAATCAAATCCTTTAAGACACCATATCGACACCAGACTGCAGAATACCCAAACACCACAGCCCTTCCTATCCTAACCTACCCTATCCCAGTAACAAGTTGCAGCACACCATAAGGCATCAGGCAGCCTGCCTCGCCATGCTGCACCATCACCACAGCATGCCACCGCACGCCATTAAAAACCACCACAGCAACCCCCAGAGAGCTATTAAGACGTCACTGAGAAGCAAGGCAAACTGAACCAGGAAGTACTGTGGCTAGGCACAGGCAGCGGCCCCAGCAGACGAATGACGAGGGATACATGACCCCCGGACAAACATCCCAGGCACAGCAAACACCCTCTCACGGGAACACAGTATCCCGGGAGGTCCTGAAAATTACCCTACACTGAGCCTTAGCATAGAGATGGTCTCACTGGGCATGGAAATCGACGACGACGGGAGTGGAGGAAGAGAGCACCCGGTTCCTGAAGTCCTCCTCGTCCTGTACGGTGAAGGAGGCCCTGGAGGTGGTGCAGGTCCCCAGGCGCCTCACGGGGTGCACCAGGTGGGATAGACGTCGAGGCAACATGACTAGGAGCACAGTACTCAGGGAAATGGTGAGAGCTGGGCGGCGCTGGGAGCAGGAGGCGCCGAGGCAGTCAGCCTTGAGCAACTCTCGTCCCCTTCTGCCCGAATCTCCTTCCTAGTAATAGCTGATAAGTTTATTGTTGGTTGTTTCCTTGTGTGAGTTCAGGGTTATCTGATTGTGGATGCTTTTTTTCCAAAGAGTTGATTAGAGTATCGTTCTATTCACTGCGTGGCTGCGGAGTGCGTGCGTGAAAAGCCAGAAATTCTGGTGCTGGTGGTACATGGCGGATGTGTCCCTGCTGCTGCTCAGCTGACCGCTGCTCATGCTTCGACACATTTTTTGCTGTCATTTTTGCCATTTAATGATAGCCTAAGGTATTTTTTATGGGTTTTATAGACCTATTTGAATCCCCCAAGGTTAAGAGAAACTGCGCCTGCGTGTAGTAAGTGAAAATATGATAAGGAATTATTTTGTTATGTGTGCATGCGTGTTACAATTTGATCTGATTTTATTACTTTTAATTAGTATCCACACTTTGCTTACAAGTTAAAAATGATAAGAATTGCACTGAATATAGATTTTCACTTGTTTAAAATACAAAGTGTTGGAGAGCTTCCAATAGGTACCTGTTTGCATTTCCTTGCCCCAGTAATGATGAGTTGACAATCTGTAGCCATAATACATAAAACAGCAGAGTAAAGGGGATTGTGAGGTATTACATAACAGTAGGTGATGTGTGTTGGCAGGCATTATTGCATCACTCACCAAGCACTGGGGTGACAGGAAGGCAAAGAGTGGGTAAAGACTACATACCTGAAGACTTGTTATAATTTGAAATAATATAATAGCGTGTAACAGAGTATAAAGTGAGGTATTTCAGTTTAAATAATTGCAGACGATACAGCTTCTTCCCGCCATGGCTAGGCAGGCAGGGTGTCCAGTCAAATGAGGGTCAATACTACACACTTCACAAATCAAAATTTATTAACAAAAATACCGCCATCATAATTTCACATTCTTGGCACCAGTTCTATGTAGCAAGGTAAGCGTGTACATTTTGAAGTGTGGAGGGGTGTTATGTGTACACAGACGCTGATGTGACTCACCATGTTTCGTCACTCAGATTGATCACAAGGCAGAGGTTGTCGTCAAGTTTTGGCCTTATTACACCATGGCGGAGGGCAGCGAGGAAGCCAACACCATCAGCCTGACAGTGAAGACCGCCAAGGACAAGCAGCAGATCGAGATAGGGCAGGAGAGCACCGTGAAGGAGGTGAGGGTGGCGCAGGGCGGCGGTGTTGTGCTGGTGTGCCTGTCATGCTTGTTGTGGTGGTGAGGCCCAGAACCTTCCTTCACTCCCCTGGTAGCCGCCCAGGGCCTGTGGGCGCCGGGCGTGGGGGGCGTGATGGTGGATGGGTGGGATTTGGGCGTGGGTAGTGGTCAGGTGGGCGGGGAGGGAAGGGCGGGGCCCCGGTGGTGGTGTGTGACATGCCAGTTATGTTAATTGTCCCCACACCGCCTTCCGGTAGTCCAGTAAGGGTCAGGTTAGACAAGCTTGGGATGGATGGGATTGGATTCACAAGTATAATGTATTCCATTGTATCATTAGACTTTATTCTAGCTGTGTTAGGTTAACTGCATTACATTATTGTAACAAGTTATCCTATCATTAATATATCTGTATGAGTACATGGACAGCCACATGTCACCACAATGTGAAGTAACTACCTGAACACATCTTGTCCTGATATGTCATTGACTTACATTCCAATCATTGTAGGATAGGTTAGACTTGATTAATTCAATTTTCCTTGATGCAAGGTATGCCTAATATAAAGTACATGTGATGGCTGGACCTTTTGCAATGTGCCGATTGTCTTTGCATTTCTGCAGTGCCACACTCCCAATGAGTGTCAAACAAGAGGGACTGCTGCAGCAGCAGAATTAAGCCAATTTTAAGAGAACTTGTATACAGTTGTTGGTGTTTATCATAGTCCTTCTTTGAACCATGAACCACTCCTCTCTAGGAAATATATGAAACTCAGGATGTGAACATTTTGTGGTTTCCTGTTTAGAGATTTTTTTTATTTTTTATATTTTTTTTATTTATTAATTTTTTTTTTAACGTTATCAGACTTAAAAAATTCATGTGCTATTAAGACAGGAAAAATGCCTTCTCTGTTATTACTTATTGGCATTCTTTGTCATTCACGAGTTTAGAGAAATGTAAAAAAGGTAACACATTTTATATAGAAAAGCTGGATATTTGATACTTTATTTAGCTCATATTCTACCAGAAATTTAAATGATTCAAATACTTATTAGTTGCTTATGTCTGTCACTAAAGGCTTGTCTCTGTGCCTCTTGCAGCTACGAGAGATTGTCAGCAAGAAATTCAATACCTCACATGAGCAGGTCTGCCTCATTTTTGCTGGAAAGATTCTGAAAGATGGTAAGTGTTCATGGTTATGGATTGTGTCATGCATGTGTGTGAGTGAGTGAGTGAGTCTCTAGAAATATCTCCACACACACTTAAACACAAAGAGAGATGGAGATAATATATGATTTCTAACCTTTTTTTTTTTGTTGTGTGATTGTGGGATTGTTGATTATTTTAATGGTGAAGTGATTGCAGCCCCATTTTTCTTTTCATTCCACTTACTTAGCAAATTCCTACATGACATTACCAGCGACAGTTTTATCTGTGAATGGATCAAGAAAGTTAACTGATAAGATGCCGAGAAGCAGGTTACTCAAATCACCTGAGATAGATTGTAGTGGAGGTGATATGATGACGGTAAAAGTTAGATTATAGGATCTCATAATGTGGTGACAGGAAGCAGTGTGGTAATCTTTGGTTCTGTCACTACTCATGCTTGTGTTATTCCTCATGGAAGTTGTCAAGTTCATGGGAATAGTAGTCATGCATTCTTTGTTAGTATTTCTTCTGGTTGTAAAGGTTTCTGGTGAGTTACGTTGTCATTGAACACTTGTATGGTTCAGTGGAGCGTATGAGCTTCAAGGGTGTTAGGTTTAAGGCAGCCAAACATTGATACAGTCAAGCATGTACAGGTTGTCTTGGTGTTCATTGTGTATGTCATCTTCATCGGAGTAACAATGTTTACTTTTTTCCTTTTGACTTAGTTGTGTTCCATGTTCAGTCATTATTTGTCAAAGAAGATAGGTGTTGTTGGTAATAGATGAATACAAAACAACTTGTCTCTTCATTGTGGTTTATTGTAGACATAGCAGCAAC
The DNA here is from genome assembly GCA_020233015.1 of Callinectes sapidus. NCBI lineage: Eukaryota > Metazoa > Arthropoda > Malacostraca > Decapoda > Portunidae > Callinectes > Callinectes sapidus. The sequence continues at coordinate 8,987,720 of CM035182.1, read as the reverse complement.
ACCTTATCAGACAGGATGCATGGATAGGTACATGGTGGTATGAATGATTGAGAATACTGGTTAACTCTTGCATCAGAGTTGGACAGAATAGGGTTGGGAAGAAGAAAGTCTTGTGCAGCGAGGCTACAGGAAGGTGGGAGGCATGCGTGAAGTGAAGAAGCTGTAGTGTGTAGCTGGACATGCCTGTAGCAGGTAGAGAGATCTTATTTAGCATTGCCCTCCCACCATAGCCTTGCATCAATAGTACAGAGTCACCACCACTGAAACTGTTTATTGAAAGGAAAGATTATGATACTGTCTCATGTCTGCCACTCTGTTCTGTCTTAATACCTGTGCTTTATTGTGTTTTTTATTGGTGGATTGTCTTATAAGCATTCTTCTTATTTCATTTCATTTTTTGGTTGTCATTTTAAGTATAGTGTAGTTTTAGCATGAACTTTATGGTGTTGATTTTTGAAGAGCTTTTGTTTTATTACATTTTCTTCATTGATCCAGATGAGTCTATTCTTGTTCCTGTGGGTTGGTCATGTCACTGATTTATCATGTTTTTAGATGTCAACATTTTGATTAATCTGTTTCTGTTTTTATTTTATCTTTTGTGATTGTGTTGATGTTTATTTAGATTGGAAATTGGATACCCAGTCTTATTCCTGAGAACATTTGCACCACACCAAGATATTTAGTCTGATTTATGCATATAACTGGATCATTCATTTGTGTTTATATCCTTTTATGTATTTTACAGGTTTTGTGGTCAATAAAGTATCTATTTTTCTATCTGTGTGTGTATGTGTATGTGTATGCTTACCTTGTTGTGAGATCAGGATAAGTCTCACTAGGCTTGTGCTGTCCTGTCATTATATGGACTTTTATCCAAATTTTCTTTGAATTTATTGCTCGTCTTGGCACACACTGTTTTGTCAATAAATTCATACTTTACTGCTATGTTTCTCTTGGGAAAGTTACCTTTTTTCATGTTGTCTTCTGCAGACACTCCATTTTCAATTCCTTTCCATTTTTTTCTGTTTCCTGTATCTGTTATTACAAGATCTTCTTTGTCCAATTTCTCCATCCTTTCCAATATCCTATATAATTTTATTGAATCACCTCTTTCCCTCCTTTTTCCCATTGTAATCAGGCCCAATAATTATACCCACTTAGAATTGTAGGAATTGTAGTTATTACTCTGAATTCTTTCTAGCTTTCCAATAGCCTTCTTCAAACTTGGTGACCACACTAATGCTGCATAGTCCAATCTTGATTGTATCACTATTGTTATTGTTTTTTATCATACCTTTATAAATGTAAGTAAATGCCATCTTTGTTTCTCAGCAGATTTTATTTCCAGTGATTTGTATTTTTCTTAAATGACAGCATATTAAAAGTGATTACTCCTATATCTTTTTCTTTTGTTGCAGTAATTTCTTCATTTCCCAAATAGTAGTTATCTTCTGTTCACACACAACAAAAATTCATTTTATTAAACTCAGTGTTACACTTCAACTGCAAGCATAGTGTCATAGCCAAAGAAATATGTGATTCTCTTGTACTACTTATGAATAATTGATGTAAAGGATGCTTCATGTCGCTCCTTTACTCTGTGTGACAGCTATTCCATCCAAGATGCAGTATAGGTTGTTGCATACTTTTAACATGATTTCCAACCCATGATAATGTGAGGAGTCTTGGTCGCTGGTGGCATTAACCTCATGTGATGATTGTTTCCCTGCAGACGAGAAGCTGAGTCAACACAACATCAAGGATGGCTTCACGGTGCACCTGGTGATCAAGAGTCCCAGCGGCTCGGCTCAGCCCAACAACAGGGCCGCCTCCACCACTCCGGCTGCCACTACCACCCCCACCACCAGCTCCTCAACGCAGCAGACCACACCAAACCCCTTCGCTGGCATGGCCGGGATGGGGGGTCTGGGCCTTGGGGGACTAGGGGGCCTTGGCAATCTGGGAGTGGGGAATCCAAACTTCCATGAGGTGCAACAACTCATGCAGCGCGAGATACTGAACAACCCAGAGATGATGCGGCAGATCATGGACAACCCCTTTGTGCAGCAGCTGATGAACAACCCAGAGTATATGCGTGCCATCATCACCTCCAACCCACACATGCAGCAGCTCATGGAGGTGTGTGTGTGGTGCCAAGATGCCAAGGGTGTCTGTGATGTGCCTTATAGCTGTTTTGGCTTCTTCAGAGTGAATTAAGGGTTTTGGTATCCCATCTTTCTTGAATGTAGTCACTAAACATAAAAAGAAAAGTTTCCCTGCTATTAACTTGTTTCTCCATCACCAACATCTGTGCCTGACTTCCACTAGTCCCTCCTAGTAATGTGCAGCTTCCACCACCATTCCATTAAGGTGTTTTTTTTTACCCTCTACTGCCTTTGCCACCTGAAGCTAACACATCTGTTCTGTCTACCCTTCACAGCGTAACCCAGAGATTTCCCACATGCTGAACAATCCAGACATGCTGCGGCAGACCATGGAGCTGGCACGCAACCCTGCCATGCTGCAGGAGCTCATGAGATCCCATGACCGTGCCCTGTCCAATCTGGAGTCAATACCAGGTGAGGGAGTGTTGATGTTGTGCACTTTGCTGATCAAATGTTGAGATGTCAGTACCCAAGCATATATAATTAGACCATTCACAGATCTCAAGGAATGTAGGAAAGGATTTGATGGTTCTTGTATTTCTGTGACTAAGCATTACAAATAATAACTGAGGAATTGAGAATGTGTGTATGGTTGGTGGCATACAGACTACAGATTTTGTGTGTGTTGCTCACTACACAGGTGGGTACAGCGCCCTGCAGAGAATGTACCGGGACATTCAGGAGCCCATGCTGAATGCTGCACAAGAGCAGTTTGGATCCAACCCCTTCGCATCACTTCTCGGGAACAGTGCTAATAGTAAGTGCTGGGAAGACATTGTGCATTGTTGTAGGATTCCAGCCTTGGAAATGATTGCTCAGGAACATTACAAAATTAATGAAAACTTTTTATTTGTAGACATTTCAGAAGGAAAAAAGTGAGTTGATAAGGACTGGAAGGAAAGAAAGATGAGTTTTAACAGTTAAGACTATACTTTGATATATGTAAGTTTTTAAACTTCTCCCTGTCCAGCCAACTGTTCCTAACCTCTTTCTCATTGCCGCAATCACAATGCTGCATTTCTTGCTATCTTCTGTTTTAATACCAACTGACCTGATCTCGCAAACAGCATGCCTCCCTTCCTCCAGCAGCTTTGCTGCACAATACTTACTTTCTCTCACCCCTATTCTGCCCACCTCTTTAATGCAAGAGTTATTAACTAGTATTCACAATCTTTTATCCCATTCTCTAATAAACTGTGGAACTCTGTTAGTACTTCTGTATTTTCATTTTCTTTGACTGGAGAACCCTTTTATTTGTTTATTTTTTGTTAGTTCTGGCATTGGAGTGTGGGTGTTATGGTAGCTCTTTGTAGCATCATTCCACTAGACCCTGATCTAAGTGGCATGTTACAGTAGCACCATTGAGTGTCACTCCTGGCAGTGCCTAACCATTCCTGTGGCAGTTGACAGTGCACAAGCGGGTCGAGAGAACAGCGAGCCTCTACCAAACCCCTGGGCACCACGGGGCTCCTCCTCAACCACCACCACAACAACCAGCCCCTCCTCTGGCACCACCCCCACCACCACCACCTCAACAACTGCCTCCAACAACACCACCAGCAGCACCACTAGCACCACCACTACCTCCTCCACCTCCTCCAGCTCCACCACGATGCCAGGGATGGGTGGCCTGGGTCTGACCGGGATGCTGCAGACCCCTGGCATGCAGTCACTTATGCAGCAGATGATGGAGAACCCACAGCTCCTCTCATCCATGATTAACGCACCTTATACCCGTGCCATGTTTCAGGTGAGACACAGAGGGAGGAAGGGAAGGGAGGGAGAGAGAGAGGGAGAGATTAGTAGTAGTAGTAGTTTATTGACAAATTTTTTTAATACACAAAATAGAATAGTTAAAAGTACTTTACAATACCAAACACTTGAGAGAAACATTAGATCTATTTCCTTATGTATTCAATTAATGATGTCTTCATAGAAGACATCATTAATTGAGGCCAGTCAAATAAAAATATCTACAAAACAGTAAGCTACAACAAAAAATTAGGCAAAAACCCAAATAATCATAAAAATCTCTATACATTTGTAACTCCTTGTGTTGTATCATATTATGCATATATGTTTTTATTTGTTGAGTTGTTTGGACTGAGTGTTTTTATTTAATTTTTCAACGTGATGATGGCCACCATAGTCTGGGTATTGATTGATAGACATACACCACATCATCTCATTTACCTCATCTCTAATAAGTTTTTTTTTACTTTGCTCTTCTTCTTTGTAGAATTTGGCAACCAACCCAGACTTAGCTCAACAAATCATTGGCTCGAACCCTCTGTTTGCCGGCAACCCAGTCCTGCAGGAGCAGATGAGGACCATGCTGCCCAGCTTCCTCAACCAGATGCAGAACCCTGAGGTGCAGAACTTCATGACAAACCCACAGGTAAGTCAGTCAGTGGAGGCTGCAGGATTAGCTCACCATCTACTCTCCTCTTTTTATGCTGTCTGTGTATTCCAAGTCACCCAAGCAAAATTTATCCCTTCATTTGTTTCCCTGTCTACCTTGTCTTTTACCAATATGAAGGTACCATTCCTTTACTCTATTTGCTTGTGTGTTATTTGCTTGATACTTAACGTTTCCTGAGAATTGCCACCAAAATGTGTTCATCTTGTGTGTGAGAGTGACTACTGAGCTGAGCGACCTGTGTGTTTGAATGCCAGATGGATCATTAGTTATCATTCCTCCACTCTATTTGCCCATCTGTTATCTTGTTGACACATTACTTTTCTTCAATTATCATCAAAACATATTCAATCTTGGTGTAAATTATTATTCATCCATTGTATTGCACTCATTGTATTTTTACCTTCCTATGACCTGGATTAATGTAGAGGGAAATTTCAAGATGTTTATCCCATTGTTTTGGCTAACTATCTCAGACCTGCTTGGGAATTGGCATCTAAATTGGCCTTTTTGTTTGATTTGTTGCCCTTGGCCAGATTTCTCCCTCTTACTTAAAAAAGAAATGTTAGCCAGTGCTTGTGATGGTGACAGACAGGTGGACTGCTGTAACACAAACCTCTCGTCTCTGCCAGGCCCTCGCTGCAGTAGTCCAGATTCAGAATGCCTTGGAACAGTTAAGACTCACTTCTCCGGGACTCTTCAACGTCATGGGCCTCAACCTCCCACAAGGCATCCCCACAGCTGGCCAGTCTACCACCACCACCACATCCACCACCACCTCCTCCACCACTACAGCCTCCACCAATCCCACCAACACCAACACCTCCACCACCCCTGCTCCTCCCCTCATCCCTGGACTTGTTCCGGGTACAGACGCCTTTGCCAACTTGATGTCCACCATGGTGAGTTGTCATCTGTGTGTTCCTCAGTTGTGTGTCTGTTGTTCATCCTTTTGATGGTGTTCATTCTGTCATTAACAAAGTGTCATTGACTGGTGTTTGCTTGCTTCACTGCCTGGGGATGCCAGTGTCTATGGTCATGTCTTACGCTCTGAAAATTGGAAGTAGCTTCTGTGTTCCCTTGCATCACTGCTTGGGTAAGTCTTGTCAGAATTCAAGGTATAAAGACACCACGAACACTTGTGGCACAGTGTTAGCGTAGAGCAGGACAAGATGGTACTCACCGACCTCCTTCCTTGTCTTGGTGACAGTCACAGGCCCTGGGTTCAGGCGGCATTGGTGGTGGCGGCATTGGTGGTGGCGGCGGCGGGGGCGGCGGCAACCCTGAACAGCAGTACGCCTCACAGCTAGAACAACTTTCAGCGATGGGCTTCATCAACAGGGAAGCCAACCTTCAAGGTAAGGTGCCAGGGATGTGTGTGTTACTAGACCCTTGAGTTACGTTCCTCTGTATCTTTCCTTACGTAAGTTGTCTTATTTGAAACTAGTGTTCTGCTGCAGTAATGTAATTTTCAGGTAGCATCTTCTTTTTTGATGTTTTGGTTATATAGTAGCACTCTTTGAGCAACAGTAACTTTGCACTTGGAAAGTAATTTCTTGGGGATGTAGTAACCTGTATAATAATAATGTTGTAAATAGTTAGTAGCTCATTTACATTATGCCAGAACACATACTGTGGACCATCTTCTCACGTAAACTGCCATGTGATTATGCATTTTGTCACAGGCTGACACCAAACTTATTCATGGTCAGGTGCATTCTCTGGGAATTTTCTTACCAGGAATGGATAAAGTATAGGAGATTATCTGTGTTGGTTTTCAACTCAACATTATTCTTAGTAATATAAATATAAAGAAAGATGAGACATTGCAGTTATGAAGAACAAGGCTATTGGTGAGAGCTGGTCATTTGATTGGCTTCTATGTGGCAGCTGGCCTCTGTGAGTGACAACTGGCACAAAGCTTACCTCAGTTGTTGGGGCAACTCAGAGCCTTCTGGAATGTGGAGTAGTCTTGTCTTTGGCTGTTGGGAATATCGCATGTCCTTGTGACAGCTTCACTAGGCACATGCTGTTTTGTGGGCACCTCTTAGGCCAACTATAGATTGTGGAGAAATTCTCACTACCAATCTCAAAGTGCATCTGCATGAACATGAGGTAGTGATGGTGTGAAGCAATAGCCTGTGTGAAAATTGCTCACTTTGGTTCTGGGGCACTGAGACTCCTGCTAGGTTATCTGCTGTACTACAGACTACTGTTAATAAACTACAGGCGGAAGAACATGATGTAAAGGAACAGGACCTTAAAAACAATGGACAAAACAAAATTTCCCGTGAGACCACAGCTAAAATAGTAGCATGAATGGTTGTGATAGTGACAGATAGGTAGTTAAGGTGTTTGAGGTGAGTGACACTTGAAGCCTGACCTGGTCCCCTCTGCCCTCCACAGCCCTCATTGCCACCTTTGGGGACGTGAATGCAGCGGTGGAGAGGCTTCTGGCACGCCCGGACCCACAGAGCTAAGGCAACGCCAGCCCTGTGTTGTAGCTCCTCATGTTGTAACTGTTTCTCCAATAGTTTCCTCTAATCTGTGTGGGGTGTGTGTACTTCAGTGCATAGGTACTTCCTTCTCACCACCCAGTTGTCATCGCTGCTCCCCTCCAAGCAATGCAGCGTTGCCTCCTGTTGGTCAGTCAGGGGACCTATTGGCATTGGGTGCATTTTTCCAGGTGATGATGTGGTGTTTGTATTGTTCTTGACCTGCAGGTGGTTCTCTGAGGGCAGCACAGAGAACCTTTGTTTACATTGTACACACAAATTGTATCACTAGATGGAGCTTGTCAATTTGGTCTTCATGAGGAAGGGAATGGCCTTGTGGTGTGAGTAGAAGATAATTCATTGTGATTTGTTACCTTAAGGGGTATTGTGAGCCAGGACAAAAATTAAGCTGTACAGTTTCTCATGGAAGAAGGACTAGTAAGAATAGCAGCTATTGTATGAAGTAATTGTTTGCTTCTCCAGTAACCATCAATGCTGTGTTTCCTTGAGGATTCTTGCATCAGTAGCAGGCCCCCTCCTTCAACCCCTGTAGTGTGGCACTCAGCCGTGCCTGCTAACACCTTAAGTATGCTGTCAGGATCATCATTTACTTTGTCATCTCTGTATTCAATGCATACATACGCTCATCTTTCTTTATTTTCAATATTATATTAATTCGTTTGTTCCAAGTTTGTTTCTCTTCTTTGTACATAATACCATTACGTACTACTACTATGACTATTACATGTTGAAATATAGTGAGCATTTTAATACTTTTAACTGTGATGTGGTTTGTGAACTGGTCTTACATGCAAGCCTTCACCCACAAAGTTACTTCAAGGACTTGAATTTCACAGTGTTGTACTACCAGGGTTTTGTTATGTGGTGAATGGATGCAGAGTGTCATTAACTAAGCAGACTCTGATATGTTTGGTATGTTAAGAAAAAGGATTTGATGTGTATGTGTAAATAGTACGACCTAATGATTCCATTCTTCTGTTTCTCCAATTGCTGTCAGTCCCACGCCAGTGTGAAGAGCAGTGGTGTGGGCTGGTCTCCGTACCTCCTATGGGAGGCGATTGTCAGGGACTCCTCTAATCTGGTGACCTTATCCCGCAGCTGTTGATTTCGGGGATGATTTTTGCAGCCACTGAGGGACATGTGGCCCTTGGCTGGGTGATGTGTCAGGTGGTGGTGGTGATGATGGTGATGAGCAAGATGGAGGAGGGGTTCTGATGATGATGATGATGTGCTGGATGATAACTGGTGAGAGGGTTGGTTGGTAAGGTAGTGGTGTGCCCTTGTAAGCTGCTGGATTGCAATGGTTGACTGCTGCAAGAAGTGGCAGTAAGTTGGCGACGACTGTTAAGGTGCCTGCCTCGGAGCAACGTGGCATTGTGCTAGGAGTTGATTTGTGGGTCGCTAGATTGTGGCTATTGATTTATTGGATGTGTGCCGGCAAGACTGGAGCAGAGTACTGGGGAAGATGCAAGTGTTTTCTTTGTTGATTTTCTGGTCTTTGAAATGTGAAGGAGAGTGAACTGGTGACTGGGAGTGAGCAGAAGGCAATCAGTGTTACTTGTTTACACTGGGATGATGAGAAATACTGCTCTAACAAAATGTCCCTGCCTTAGTTTCTGTTGATTTTTTAAAGTGTCCATAATGGTCTGTGATTGTGTAAGGAAAGTTTGGGACACTGCAGTATTTTGTTTTCCATGCACCCATAGTTTTCTCTTGGATTTTTTTAGTTTGACATGCTGTATTCACTGTACTGTGTGACCCAGAGCTGCTGAGGGAGTGCCAGAGTTGTCTCTGTGCTCGGGTGACACTATCGCTCAGGCTTCCCAGGGTTGTTGTCCCCACACCCAGATGCATTTCATCTTCACAACTCTAGAGACATTTTTTCTATATACATAGCTTCGTGTTTTCCATATCATAGTCTTGCTAGACATCTGACGCCTTTCTTTTTTAACTTGTCTTTTCTGTTTCTTAGACGTGACACCGTGAGTGAGAAATCTAGGCGTAGATTTGCTAGCTTGTTACGTAGCCTTGTCTTGTGCTTCAGTGAGGCGCGTCACAGTCTGCCGCTGCCTTGTGTAATAACTGTGAACATCATCAGACAGCACAAAAGTCAGGATTTGTATCTGCTCTTTGTTTCTCTGGAAGTCCTTTATTGTAGTGTTTGCTCAAAAATCAGGTGAACATGTAATTAATTATTGTACCTCAGCTGTGGCAGAGGTGGAAGGCAGCCCTGCCACTGGCTCCTGAGATTCTGTGTCTCCAGGTACTGTTGTGTACATGCAATAGTCTTGGGCAGCAAGGACAAATTGGAACAGAGAGATAAAAGAAAAGTGCATTTATTTTTACATTTCCATTGATGCCATACCTGCACGGGACAGACAGAGCTCATGAGTACCTGCCCCTGAGCCCCAGCAGGCAGCGGGGGCTGTGTAGGGATGGGGAGAGCCCTGTGATGGGAACCTTACTGTGTGTCATTCAGGCTACATTAGGGTGGGCGAGGGGGGGAGAAAGAGAGAGAGAGAGAGAGAGCGAAAGGAAGAGAGTGTGACCACTACCTTTTGAGATATAGACATATATTTTTCACATCGATATGTATTAGAACCTCATATATATATTTAGTGTGACTTGTTTGTGTGGTGAGGTGTGAATGCACAGCCTGGAGCAACTGAGCAGTGTAGCCCAAGTTTGCATGTCCTGTCTTGTTTTGGAGCCATCTGTGAGCAGGTTTTTGCAAATATACTTAGACTGGAGTACTTTACCCTAAGGAAAATTATGGAAGGTCATATTTATATTAGATCATAACTGGCATGAAAATAAAGCAACATTTTGCTCCTGAAGATGAGATCTTTTGTCATTCTATCCTTAGTGGTTGTCTGTACCTGAGAGAGAGAGAGAGAGAGAGAATCTAATCTTCCAAGCTTTTTTGGGAGGATTGCTTGGTAAAAAGGATGTGTTGTGAGGGAGAGAAACATGGATCTTGCGAACTTCTTTTGTTGGTGGTGAAGGAAGTGTATGTGATTTGGGTGTGAAGTATCCCAGTGGTAATACTTTCACTTCTTGCTGCGTGGCACGGGAACACTGTCAGGACTGGAGGCTGTTCTCTTACGCGCGCGTACACACACCCACTTGTCCATCAATTCATACAAGAACTGGTTAATGAAAGCTTCCTTAATTCCTACAGTTCTCAGCTTCCGTGCATCATCTATCATCATTACTCTCTCTCTCTCTCTCTCTCTCTCTCTCTCTCTCTCTCTCTCTCTCTCTCTCTCTCTCCTGAGATTAGAGTGCGACAGGACAGGGAAGAGAGGGAGAGAAGGGTGTGTTTCCTCCTGTAATATGAGAGGAAGACAGGAAGCCCCGCCCGTACTCCTCCTCCTCCTCCTCCAGTGTCCTTCCTCTCATCCATCCCCCTTTGATTTTAGCACGCGTCACCTTCCTTCCTTCCTTCCTCAACATCCCTTCCGCCAACTTCCCCTCCTGTTTTTCCTCAGCTTTCCTTCTCCTCATTTTCTTCCTTTTGCAATTCTTCTTTCTTAACTCTCTTGTCCTTTTCTTCCATCTCTGCTTTTCTCCCTTACTTAAGTTTACATTTTCTTCTTTTCTTTTTTGGTCTGTTTATCTTAGTTCCTTTCTCTCTGTCTACACTTCCTTCTTAATAATTTTGACCGATTTATTTATTTACTATTATTATTTTATTATTATTTTTTTGGCATAGTTATTTCTCTTATTTATCCCCATTCGTTTGTTGTGTTGCCTTATCATCATTTACTCTTCCCCTCCTCCTCAACAATTAGACAGGTTAATGATGTAATTATGGCCCCACCTTGACTCTATAAGAAACGTAATGACTGATGAAAAAATATAGTGGTAGTGGTAGTAGTAGTAGTAGTCTCTCTCTCTCTCTCTCTCTCTCTCTCTCTCTCTCTCTCTCTGATGAGTATAAGGATGATTTTCTTTGTAATTATTGTCTCATTCACTCTTTACTCTTATTCTTGTTTTTGTTCTTTTTTTCCTTCTTGTTTTTGTTGTTGTTCTCTTACTCCGAAATTTGATATACTATAAAGGTCGTGTGCTTTATTAACTTCTCTGTCTTCCTCCTCCTCCTCCTCCTCCTCCTCCAAGTGT
>CM035182.1:8916207-8931207 GCA_020233015.1 Callinectes sapidus | reverse complement strand
TACTACTACTACTACTACTACTACTACTACTACTACTACTACTACTCTTACAACAGCCAATGGGTTCCGAGTGGGCTTTGAGCAGTGGCCATCATCGGAGGTAGTAGCAGTGCCGGGAACAGAGGTACGCCTGCCCTGCTCCACCAACTACACAGCCAACAAGATCTCCTGGAAGTTCAACAGCCACTTCCTGCACTCCCCCAGCAGTGGTGCAGAGTACGCTGTGCCTGAGGGGTTCCAGGTGGTGTCGGTGCAGGGCGGCAGTGAGCTGGTGGTACGTCTGTCTGAGAATGAGGCACAGTATGCTGATCAGACTGGACTGTATCAGGTAAGTGGGAGAGGGGAGAGGAAGCAGTGGTATAGAGAGGTGGTGGGAAGATAGAGAGAAAGTAAGAGTACAAAGATTGAAATTAGAGAGAGAGGGAGAAAGAGAGAGAGAGAGAGAGAGAGAGAGAGAGAGAGAGAGAGAGAGAGAGAGAGAGAGAGAGAGAGAAAATAGCAACCTGAAAGGAATAAGAAAAACTGCAATCAGAGAGAGAGAGGGAGAGAGAGAGAGAGAGATAACCAAAATCAAACAACTCAAAATCAATAAAGATATGAAAAGAATGAGACAAATTGCTGAGAGAGAGAGAGACAGAGAGAGATGATAACGACACACCAACACTAAGATCTCCATTCCTCCTGCAGTGTGTGGCATGGTTTGGCCCCATCGCCCTCACCTCCCTTCCTGGCAAGCTGCAGGCGGCGGTGTTGAAGGCGCCAGAGGGAGAGGTGCAGCAGGAGGAGGTGCAGGTGGTGGAGGGTGGGGCGGTGAGGGTGGAGTGTGAGGTGCCCTACTCTATCCCTGATGCTGTGCTAACCTTCTACAGGAATGGCACTCTGCTTGACCTCACTAATGAAGGTAAGGAAGGTCAGGGAGATCAGGTAAATATGTACTAAGTAAATACACACACACACACACACACACAGACACACACACACACACACACACACACACACACACACAGACACACACACACACACACACACACACACACACACACACACACACACACACACACACACCAACCATAATCTTTCCCACTTAACACACCCTAATGTAGCCTAACCTAACTTAACATAACATGCCACAATCTTTCTTTATGCATTTAACATTACAATTTCCCATTTAACCCAACCATTCTCTGGCTTAATTAATGTCACCTCCCACAGCATACCGGCAGACACCACATGGGGACCTGCTGGTGATGGGTGTGGGATCATGGGCAGAGGGCGTGTATACCTGCTATGCCCACAATGAATTACTGGACAGGAGGGTGACTCTGCCCACCGCCACCAGGGTCAAGGTGCTCCCCAGGGCCCCAACACTACCTGTGGCCTCCCCTGTGTTTGTGACTCTTGGGACTGTTTACAATGGCCATGCTGGTGAGTGAAAGAAAGGGTTTGCTGTGTTCCTGGTTGTTGTGTGGTTGTGTTATGTAAAGAGGGATGTTTATCAAGAGGGAAAAAAGAGAGAGATAGGTAGAAGCTTGAATTTTTTTTTCCATGTTTTTTAATTCATGGGTTTAGAATTTTCTATTTTCTCTCCACCTCATCTTCCTTCCATCCTGTCTCATCTCCTTTCCTTTCCTCTCTTCTCTTCTCATCTCTTCTCTTCTTTTCTCTTCCTTTTTCTGCTTTTCTCTTGTCATCTCTCTTTTTCTTCCTTCCTTCCTTCCTTCTTCATGTGCTTACAACTACAACTACCTCCTTTGTGCCTCACCCTACCCTTCTTATCCTCTTCTCTATGAAATCTCTCTTGTTCTTCTTTACATCATCTATCCTTAATAATCCTGTGTCATCTTCCCCCAGGCACCAACCTCACCCTGCCGTGTCTGGCAAACGGCAACCCTAAGCCAATAGTACGGTGGTCACGTTATGGCACTGCCCTTCCCTCAGGGGCATCTGAGGGGGCTGATGGCTCTCTGCAGCTCTCCAATGTGGCTGTAGAGGATGCAGGGACATACTTGTGTCATGCCAGTAATGGTGTGGGGAAGGAGAAGATTCTGCCTGTGCCTGTGGAGGTTGTGGGTGAGTTTGCAAGCTTGAGTGCATTTCAGGATTACACCTGGGTTTTGTTTTGGTGGATGAAATGTATAAAAGAATGCATGTACCTTTTTTTCAATAAATAGCTAATACTGTTTATGCCTTTATTTTCAGTAGGTATTTTTAAGTAATGCCTAAAGTCCAAGGGTGATGATCAACTTGGTTTGAATGATGTATGTTAATTGATGTTAGACACTTGGCCAATAGGCAGACAATAAGGTAGACAATAGATAGAATGAAAATAAATATGCAACATTATATTACTTAAGGTGTTTTATATGATTCAGTGCAGCATTGATATTAATATATAGCTTTCATTGTTGTGCCTCAGAGCCTCCCAGCATCACAAGGACACCACAGTCACAGCGCGTGGAGGAGGGGGAGGCGCTGACCCTGCACTGCCGCGCCCGGGGCTACCCACAGCCCAGGGTGATGTGGGTGTTCAATGGGGAGGTGGTGCTTGACTTTGGCAACATGGCTGTCACAGGTGAGGCAGAGAGAGAGAGAGAGAGAGAGAGAGAATGAGCCAATTAAAGCCCTTCCTCATTGTTTACAACCCTTCCATCCGCAGAAGAATACAACCTTCCTTCATATTACTCAGTCTTGTGTAACACACATACACTTGCTTTGGGTTGCCATTTACCAGATAGAGCAGGATGGAGTTGATACATGAAGAAAGAGGATTATGAAAGATTGTGGTCAATTAAAGGAAAATAAATCAGTGAGAATGAGAAGGAGGATGAGGAGATAAATACAGTATTCATCTGCCTCTACACCTCAAGCACACACTCACAATGTTGTTTTCCACCCCACAGATGAAGGTTTGGTGATCCGAGCTGTGCAGAAGGAGCATGCAGGGATCTTCCAGTGTTTTGCCCACAACCCTGAGGGAGCAGTGCAGGGCATGGCCATGGTGAGTGTGGTGCCGCGGACCATCACAGCTGTGCCGGGAGCTACACACACCAGGCCAGGTAAGGGAAGGAGTACCATAGTGGTAATGGGGATCTATGGGGCTGAAATGCATTCATCATTATCACAGGTATTGTTTAAAAGACATAGAAAGATTATTTTACTCCTTGCATCTGTTTGAATGTGATTACTTCACCATATTAAAGGACACATTGTTTAAGCTCTTTTTGTAAACTTTAAGGTTGAAATATACGCCATCATTATTTGGGGGAAATATAGAAATGTAACTGCTTTTATATGAGTGAAAATACCTGCATTGTCAGCAAATCCTTCATATTTATACCAACAGATAACATACCAGATGCTGTGGGTCCCAGGAAGAAAAATGTGCAAGATGGTGAGAGCAGTGGTGGGTTGGGAGGGAGAGGAGGGAGGAAAGGAAGGAAGGGATCAAAGAGAAAGAAGACTGAGAGAGAGGGAGACCTATCATCATATGGAGGGAACAAGATGAGGAAGGGAGGCAAAGGAAACAGAAAGAAAGGTAAGATTTCTGGTTGTATACAAATTAGAGTGTGAAATTTTGTGATTTACTCTTGAGGTGACTGTGTTAAGAATACCAGAATTTAAAGTAACTTACTTGCCATTTACTTATTTACTGAACCCCCTTCAGGACGCATGGTGCCACCGTCCATGCCCCACATCACCAAGGTGTCCGATGAGTCAGTGATGGTGTCCTGGGAGGGGCCTCCTGAGTCACAGAGCCTGCCAATACTCTTCTATAAGGTAAGACTCTATAAGACTGTTCCCTCTGCCTTCTTGAATGGGAGAGTGGCTGGGGTTGTGGAAGTCTAACAAAAATACCTCATTTTCTTTTATTTGAAAAATGTTTTGAAAGAGAAAGGCATTTTAGTTCTAGAATTATTTATTGCTACATTTTTGTTTGTGTCTTTCTATTCACAGTTCATTTCTTGCAGATCCAGTACAAGCTAGTGAGGAATCGAGAGCACCAGGGAAGCCATTGGATGACGGCCGATGAAAACATTCCGCCACACATCACCACCTATGAAGTGACGGGGCTGCTGACGGGACGAGTGTACAGGTGTGTGGTGGTGGTGGTCATGTGTAATGTGTGGTGGTGGTGGTGGTGGTAGTAGTATGTGTGTGATGTGTGGTGGTATGTGTTGGTTAGATTGTTTGCTATGATGAGAATGATTTTTGTTGCTATTGTTGTTCCCTATACAAAAGAGAGGAAGATTCAAGAGCAAAACCATATTCAGAAGGAGAAAAGAGGTTCACTCCATCCTTTTTTACATGAGAGTAGCACAAGGGCAACAAAAAAGAGAGAAAGAAAAAAACACTGATAAATAGAAGGTTAAAAAAGTACAACAACGACCGTGATGTGAGAATAAAGTCCTAGATAAAGACATGAGACCCAGCAACCCTTCCATCAACACCCACAGGTTCCGCATCGCTGCCGTTTACATCAACAATGACAACCTCCTTGGGCCAACTTCCCGGCGATTCCTGCTGGAGGAGGACTCAAACACCCAGCGTCCAGAGGTGCCCCCAACCATCACCTCACTGCTCCAGGAGAGTGACACAATAGTCAGGGCAAGGTGGAGCTACAACCCCATACCAGGAATACCAGTGGAGGGGTTCTTCATCCATTACCGGGAGTCTACAGTGGCAGGAAGCTATACTAAGGTGGGTGTTGCTGCTGCGGTTGTAATAAGGGTTAATGTATCATCATCTTTCTGTTCAGTTCATAGTGTGTTTGACAGTGGAGAGATTCTTCATTCATTAGTGGGAGTTAATGGCAGGGAGCTTTACTAAGATGGGTGTTGGTGCTGTGGTTGTATTAAGGGTTAAATTGTCATCAATATCATCATCATTTTCTGTCTGTTCAGTTCATGGTGTGTTTGACTTGTGTCCACCTTAGTAATGGACACCTCAAGCTACAGAATGGCAGTGTAAGGTTAAAGAAGGCAAGGCAGAGAAAGAACTTGAGGAAGAGTTGAAATTGTAAGTTTTGTTGGTTTGAAATAGATATGTAAGCTAGAGATGATAAGAGAAAACTGGAGAAGGAAGACTGTCTTTATTCTTGTTTTGTATTTCCTCCTCACATTCTTCTTTCACCCATTTCTCTCGCCTATTTGATTCATCTATTTGTACAGTCAATTGTCATCCTTTATGATTACAGTTTGAAGGAAGACTGTTTATTTTTCCTTTCTTTCCATCCCTTTCTTCCATCCTTTCATTCTTTTCTCATCGTTATTTTTCATTCCTGTATCTGTGTGCTGACAGTTGTGATCACTAATGAAGGCCAAAGAAGGGGGACTGCTTGTATTCCTATCCTTACATTCTTTTCTTCCATCCTTTCTTTCATTTGTCACTTCTCTCACATAATCCAGTGATCTATTGATACACTCAGCTGTGATTCCTAATAACTAGAGAGAGTGGAAAAGGAACACTACTTCTATTACAGTTTTTATTCCTGTCCTTACATTCTCTTTCATCATTTCATTCTTTCTTTTCTCACTCACTTCTCTCACATAATCCAGTGATCTGTTGATACACTCAGCTGTGATTCATAATGACTAGAGAGAATTGAAAAGGAACACTACTTCTATTACAGTTTTTATCCTGTCCTTACATTCTCTTCCATCCTTTCATTCTTTCTTTTCTCACTCACTTCTCTCACATAATCCCGCAGTGCATCACTCTATCAGTAGTGTCACTGTGATCTGCAATATAAAATCTCTCAACAGGTGACAGTGTTGGACCCAGACAAGAGAGAACATGTAGTATCACACCTCAGGGCAAATGTTTCCTATGACTTCAAGATGCAGTGCTTCAACATGGCTGGCCGTTCCAACTTCTCCAAGGTGATGAGAAACATTCCTCCTGGTGAGTGTGTTGCTCTCTGTACTCTATGAGTCTCTCCCTCTTCTCATAGTCACAAACCATCTTTTCTCTGGTGTTTGCCCTTATAAATTGTGTCTTCCTTGAGGTTTTCTTCAGTCTTCCCTCTCATTGCCTTTCAGTTCCCTCCTACTCTGATGTTTCCTGAGGATATGTATGACAAGAGGGAAACAAAGAGGACATGAAAAAAACGAGAAAATAAAAAAATGATAACTTAATACTCTCACGTCTTCTTTATGAACACCTTAGCAAATGAACTTCAACCTTTTCACCCATGGCAGGTCACTCAGCAAGCACTACCCAAGAGCCACAGGAGGGGGAGGTGGAGGCCCGGGAGCAAGTGCCAGTGGTGAGGGAGGGAGAGCCAAGCAGTCTTTCCAGCACCCACCTGTACATCATCCTGGGAGCTGCACTGGGTCTCCTGCTCCTCATTGTGGTGGTGTCGGCCTCTGTCTACACCTGCCGCAACAAGAACTCTGATGGTGAGCTTTCTGGGGCGCTGGGAATAAGGGAGTAGGGTTAAGGTTTATTATTTGTAAGATGGAAAAGTTCAAAGAGAGAAAGAAAGAGGACAAGAAAATGAGTGTGTAGATAGAGAAAAATATATATAAAAAGGTTAGGGATGTTTGGAAAGACTAAGTAACGTGTGTAGAGGCAGAATGGGCATGGAAGGATAGATTGGAGATGTGTTAACAGGGATCATAATAAATTCTTTGTAGGGGTTTTCTTTATTGATGGAAGGTTGTACAGTATTTCAAGGGATGGCAATATACTAGTTCTTTGGAACATTTTGTTTTTAACATAAGAAGGAAAATCTAGTCAAGGGGAACCAAAATAGCTGAACAAAAAGGTCCGCTTAGATGCAAACTCCTGAGCAGGTCTAAGAGAGTTAGCTTTAGTGACTGTTTGAAGTGTTGGGAATGATTCACTAGAGTTTGCTTACTGTATTTTTGTGGTTGTGCAAGGAGTTTCTTCACTTGACAGGAGAATCAACTACATTTCAGTGGCTAACATTGGTTTTATACTTTATCTGTTTGGGTGAGGTATTCATGGTTTTTCTGGTACACTCTGAAATTCCCTACCTGCTTCTGTATCTTCACCTTCCTATGACCTGAACTCATTTAAGAGGGAGGTTTCAAGATATCCCTTCCTTTTTGGCTAACTCTCTCAAACTTGCATGGGACTGGCATCTAAGTGGGTGTTTTGTTTAGTAATTTTTGTTGCTCTTGGCCAGATTTCCCTATTACATAAAAAAGAAAACTCTTAAT
This sequence comes from Callinectes sapidus, assembly GCA_020233015.1. NCBI lineage: Eukaryota > Metazoa > Arthropoda > Malacostraca > Decapoda > Portunidae > Callinectes > Callinectes sapidus. The sequence continues at coordinate 8,924,023 of CM035182.1, read as the reverse complement.
TGCATCTGCTAGGTATCTCTGGAGTTACCATGGGGTTTATTTCTGACATTTCCTTACTGGAGTTTTTGAAGTGTTATTTCAAAGGTTTGGTTTGGTTGACTAGAAAAACTTTTGGTATTTTAAGGCATATCTTGATAATTTGTGTCTTTACTTATGAAGACATTGAATAGATAACTTTCTATGCATTTTTTATAACTATTTCTGGGTGTATTTCATGTTTACTCCTTTATTTGAGGTATTAATAGTATAGAAGCTGCCTAACATACAAATCTAATAGAAGACTGATATTTTGTAACAGTTGGCAAATTTTGTTCACCGTTTCCATGCACCAGACGGAAAAAGCGAGTCTTAAGGTAACAATGGGTGGGGAAGTAGTGCTTAGTGGCAGTGCTTCTCTCCTGCTGTAGATATTATATGTAAGTGTGTATTGATTGGGTTGGATCATACACACAGCAACATACCACACTTCCTTCCTCAGTATTTTCTTAAGCCTTTCACTGTGATGTATAACAATGCACAACACAAAAGATCCTGTATTAAATCTCTTATACTAAATATGAGAAGAAAAATTAAAAGGTTCTGTATCAAATCTCTTAGACCACAGAAAGAAAAGGAAATGAAAAGAATAGATCATCTTGAGTAGTGGAAGCTGTAAAACAATAAGTGATATTGTGAAGTGATTTGTGATGAAAGAAACCCAAAATAACAGTGAGAGAGTTAAGATCTAGTACATAGTTTGGTTTGGTTGTGTTCAGAAATGGAACCTGACAATTGGCCATAGTTCTTGTCTGATCACAGGACTTGAGGTTGAGGGAGATGCCAAACAGCAGTGTGTGTGTGTTACAACTTTATACCTTTTAGCAGCAGTTCTTGTGTGTGCTAGAATATTTTGATGGTGTTCTCTATACGTATTATAAATTTCTCATGGTGATGGTTATTATCTTATCATAGCTTATGTGCAGTATGCATTTACTTAGTTGTATTTAGCTGATTGTAATTCACAGGGCCTGAGCTACCTACACTTCTTGTCCTGTGGCTCTGCCCCAATACCTGTACTTTTCCAGCTCTTGTTCAAGTTGATGCACACTCTTTGCTGACTGTGTTTTCATTTTATCTGTTCAAAACTTTGGTAACTTAAGGAGAAATCTATACCCTTGTTAGTATATTATTATTTTTTTATTTCTGGACTCTTTTAGGCATTCTCATGCATCTTTCTTGATTTTTAATAACCTCTATTGATTATGATTTTCATATTATGCATTTTTCCATTATTTTTTTGCTTAAATATTGTGTTTTGTTTTGTTCCAGATGATACCCGGTCAGTTAAGTATGAGGACACTTCCCTTCACATCCACCGAGAGACCTCCACCTACTCCCTGCCACAGACGCCCCGGGGCAAGGGACCCAACGGCTACCTGCCTCACCAGGGCATCACCATCACTGCAGACGATGAGAAGGTCAGCGTTGTGTTAGGCAGAGACAGAGCCATGATGCCACAATATCACTCACTCTATGTTTAAACACAGAGAATACCAAAATAAGGTTAAATGAAATGATAAAGATATTGACGAACTCTGGATTCTAATGTAGTATTAATTGTCTTGATTAACATAGAAATTCCCATAAATAACTCTTATAGGGAAAAGAAGAATGTGAAATATAATTATGAGGAAAGTAACAAACTTTGAATCATACTAACTCAATCCATTCTTTCTATTCCTCTCGCTTATCACCACCGCTAGCAGGCGGTGATGGAGAGCTCTGTCACTGAGAACAACAATCACAGTACCAGGCAAGTCAGCCGCTGCTTCACCTCCCCAGCGCGTCGCATTGCCTCCGAAGACGGCTGCGTCGACATGGGGGTGAAGACTCTCGCCATCACCAAGTCAACCTACGACACTGGCCCTCCGCCATCACCACCTCTCAGTGCTGTGGAGTCCCCTGGAAAGGAGTATGCTTACAACTCCTGAGGTGGGCCTGTTGTGTTAGATGAGTAGTGTGTTGTGTAGTAGTGGTGGTCAGGGATGAGAGATTATGTACAACAGTTACTCAAGTTGTTCAATTTTCAGCATTGATCAGAACCAGTCTAATGAAGCACCTGCATTATGGTGCTCCCTTGTGCTATGCTGTAGTGTTGTAAAGTCATAACTTAGGACATCAATATATAAATACTTTACCTATATTAACTCACAGAGGATATTATGTGGTAGATAAAGACATAAGGAAATATAACAAAAATCAGCAAAGTGGAATACACAGGGACAAATACTGATAGTGTTGTAACCATAAAATGGAAGTTAACACCATTGTATACTAAAGATGCCCTGTACTGTTTCTCATCCCTGATGGCGTTAGTGGTGGTGGTGGAGGTCCTCTTTTGTACCTGTAGATATGATGTGGGTGCTGAATTCCTGAGAGGTTTGTGTAGTGAGGATTGCACTCTCTGAGGGAAGTGAAGAGGTGTTGTGTCCTCACTCTATTGCTATAAGAATCAAATAATGTGGTAATGAAGTATACATTTCCAGCCTTATAAACTTTTGTGATGTGCTTGTGTGACTGTGTAATGAAGAATATACATGCATACATTTATCAATCATTCTGCACTTCAAACTCGGGACTGTAGTGATGAAAAAGTGATCAGAATACATGTATTGTGTGATAAGTGTCATCATTCTAAAACATGTGACTCACGAGTGATACAAGCTTGGTGGGTCATGATAAGGTGCACACAGCAAGGCAGCAGCAGCAGCAGCAGCAGCAGCAGCAGCATGGCACATCACAGGAGGGAAAGGGAACAGTGTGAACTTAAGTGCAGTTATCTGAATACCTGACCGGTGTACCATTGTGATATTATTATTAAGGTTTTTGTACAAAGATGGTGTGCGTGTCCCATTGTATCTAAACTGTGAAGGAATGTGTATGTGTGTGTGTGTTTGTGTGTGTGTGTGTGTGTGTGTGTGTGTGTGTGTGTGTGTGTGTGTGTGTGTCCTCTCATACCAATAAACTATAATGAAAGGAAAAAAAAGGAGCTCAGTATGTGTATGTTTTTGTATGTGCTTTTCTGTACCAGTGTTTGACCTCAAGATCCACTCAAGAAAAAAGAGAACAGAGTGGTCATGATGGAGTCTTGTTGTCCTAGTGTAGTAATATTAGTCCTTTGTAGTCCTGTGACATAAATGGGTAAGAAGTAACATGTGTCTCATTATTGCTTTGTTAACAATACTTCTCTTCACAGCAGCCATCAAAAGTTTATGTGAAGTTGGAATCAATTTTCAGCCCCTGACATGCTGTCCATAGCACAGCATAGCACAGCACCTTGACTCCATAAAGACTGCAAGATTTTAAAATTTTGTTGCCTTTGTAATGCTTTTGTCTTCATTTAATTGTGTTCACTTGATTGTATTTGTGCTAGATTGGATTGAGTTTATAATGCACCTTTTTTTTTAGTTTTCTTCTTTTTTCAGATTTTTCTTTAAAAAATGTGAAAGTTTTTTGCTGCAAGTTTTGATGGTGAAAGTATTACTTGATTGGCCTCACCTGGGTGGTTTTATTATAAAAACTTTTAATGTTTTACGAGTATACAGTAATTTCTTGTTCTCTGTGTGAGTATGTGTATGTGTTTCAATATCTTCCTTGAGCAGATTACAGTGCTGGACTGGATATAATAATGGCAGCCTTGGTAATATCCTTCCCTGTTCAAGACTGGAATACTTGTATGGGTGTGACAATACCCAGATACTTCCTTAACCTTACTGAAAGGTGATGAAATACACTCTCTCTCTCTCTCTCTCTCTCTCTCTCTCTCTCTCTCTCTCTCTCTCTCTCTCTCTCTCTCTCTCTCTCTCTCTCTCTCTCTCTCTTACCTATTTTGTAAATGATATATTGTTGGAAGGATACATTACCATTTAAGACAAAAGGCAAGGTCAAGCCCTGGTCAATTTCCTTATGTTAAAAAAAAAAGCTGCCCTTACATTGATACACTGATTGGTAGATAATGTAACATGACATTGCCACTCCAGATCCATAAGGAAACTTGATATGTATTGCAGTACAGTAAAGAATAAAGAATAAGTTATTTAGAAGTCGATAAGAATGGGATATGTAACACTACATTATTATATATTGTGTTGCAGGTATGTAAGTGATGCTAATGTGGATGGTATATGCTGATTACACCATAAACACAACAGAACTGTCCAGGGCTGCTAGCCTGTAAGAAATGCACTGATTAGTGTGACAATAATGAGAGTAACCAGTTAACTGAAATTACCTGGAATGATAAGAGATTGATGTGGAGTCAGGATGATTCAAACTCATTTTACAATCCACTTTAATGTGTGATGCATCCCACCTTTAGTAGTGCTATGACCTTATTTTGCTCCTGATGGTCTGTCTTCTCTTATGAAGGAGGGTAAGTAATTGAACTTTTCCATTTAATGACAAACTGTGCCACTGTTATAACGATATGCCAAGACTAATAAATTATTGCGCCTACGCTCTTGCCGCAACCACTCCCCTAAAAAAAAAAAATAAAAAAAAAGTATATCGTACTGAAACTCGCTGAAGTGAAAGGTTAGGCCATAAGGTTACGTGGAGGAGCCTAGATCATGTCTCCATACTCCCTTTCTCTTTTCGTTGCTTCCTTGTTACTAGTCAGGCAAGTACTGGCGCTGATCTTGTTTCATCCAGTTTCTCTCCCTTGCATTCCATTACTTTGTTCACATCTCCGTGCCTGAATAAATTAATCCCATTGAAATATAGCTACCGTATGCGATAATTCAAGTGGATATCCGAATAAGAAAATAAAGGAAGCTGCTAGAAGTCAGCAAACCTCGATGTGACGGTCTACATGAAACATACCTAATACCTACCTATTCCCGCCTATCATCCGCATCCATTAATTCATCCTACAAATCAAAGCTCCCTTATGACACACAGAACGAATGTGTGAAGGAAAATTGAATACAATGTTGTACAATCAATGTATTCATCCTAGTGTGTGTCCATCGCATGTCTACACTTCATAAAACATTCCTCCCCACCCCTTACAATTCCGTTATGACTCCATAAGCCTCCCAAGTTACGGTAATTACAGCGAGAACTGCTGGTGAGCGAACGAAGCAGAAAGAAATATTGATGACCATCTTAAAGTCTACTCCAGTAATTCCCGTTCACTGCATGTTCATGTACTGATGGTCGATGCTGTGACTCGCTTCTGCAGCAGTTCAGCTGCTCCCATTTCTCAAACCTCCTCCACCGTACCGCAGCTCCATCTGTCACTCACAAAGGTCACGGATGCACAAAGACCCAAGGAAGAAAAAATAAATGCTTGCAGTTTTCAGAGAATTGTACTACTCCTTATTCATGTTAATCACTATACGGGTCTTCATTCTTATAAGCCTTTCAATGCAATTTGACCTAGCTTGCCTTAATCACTAACCATTCGAGATGTTTCTTTTTTATTGTTCTATAGTCATTTTTAAGATTTGTAGGTTGGAAACTGAAAGTTTGTTCATTCCTTCCATCTTTCCGAGCGTGCTTGTAAAGGTCTTGCATTGTAATTTAAGTGCGGTAAATTGTGGATCGTCGCAATGAAAGTGTGAACTGTTCACCTATCGATCTGTGAGACAGACTACTGTGCAAGAAACAAGGCGAGGAAGCGAAACTTTCATGAGTGATTAATATCATCTTATTTTGACACGTTGCACATGCTTTATTGGAAAGTAATGGAACTTTCAAATGTTTGCACCAATGTAATGATTTATCAGCGATGGTTCATCAACAATGGGGAAAACCCTCATGACTACACGGCTGTGACAGATAAATAGATAATGAAAAATAAAGGAAAAAAATCCGTGGCCTTTTAAAGTAATATGAGAAGATTAATTAATGGAGGCCAGTGAAATTGCCATGAGTGTCTGCAACTTTCCAGTGATGTGGTTTAACTGCAATTATTATGCATCATTAAGAAAAAAAAAAAAAAAAAAGCAGAACACGTCCAAAAATTTCCATGGCCTTTGAAAATGGAGTAGAAAGATCGAACCAGATTTAGTAGGATGAGAGAAGAAAGCTGGGAGGTGGAGGAGCACGAGCGAAGTCAGCGAACGAAGGAAAAGGAAAACTTCAAATCAACGCAGCGAATCAGCCGCTCAGAGCCTCAGCCGACAGTCGCTCAGACTCAGTAGCAGCCAAGAGCCCGTGGTGAGTGGATGTACGCACCTCGCTCTGGTGAAAGCTGTGACAGACTGAGAAAAGAAAGTTAAACTCGAACTCTTTGAAGGGAGCTATGTGCGTAAGGACTCCTGAGTGAGGGACAAGACGCGTGGCAGGAGTGTGGTGGGTGTTGTAATCACGTGGACAGCTTCCTTGAGCCCAAGATGACAACTTTAGCGAGACTTTGGCGTCAGTATGTGCCGGCGAGGTAAGGACGATGGTTGGGTTGTTCCGCGTCAGGTGTGAGAGAGATGTTGAACTTTTGAGGTTACAGTGGATGGCAACTCTTGGGTTTTCTCTCCTGTGTAGTTGACAGTGGAGGGGAAAGTGCACCTTTTATTTGTTCGTTAATTTATTGGATGATACTGAAATGACAATTATTTTCATCCGATGGCTAGAGCTAGATTTATATTAATGCAACTCGTTAATTTTATTGTTAATCACTTCATTGTGTTGATCAACGTTAAACAACAATATCTAGAAGAAGTAAGTGACACTCGAAATGTAGTAATCGCTTTCAGAAAACCACACTTATTTGTTTGTTTTCATGTATCACTGATTTTAATGATTGAAGTACAAGAGTTATGATTCACTCAGTGCGTGTCAAATTCTTCGGATCTCGTCACTTTCTCTGGCAAGCAGGTTACAATTCTTACCGACGCCATGAGAAAGAAAAAAAGTAAATAAATAGATAAGATAAAATGATTAGACAAGTGAAACATAAAATTGTAAGATGAGAATAAGTGAAAGTAAAATAACAGAAACCATATTTAATGACAAGGAAATCTTATGTCTATTGATATGTTGTTTACTGTATTTGCTACGAGTCTTTCTATTTCACTTTTATTACAAACAAACAGACTGATACTGTTCTTGCGAAGTTATTCGGTGAGCACCTGGCAATAACGTTACTCAATTACTGTACTGTCTTCGTCACTGCATCATTGTTATTGTTGTTATTTGTTAGCACTGATCAAGTTTCTCCAGACTGCAACTAAGCACCACAACTTGTTACCTTTCTTACTTTCTATAACTTTCTTTTTCAGTGTACATTTTATATATTTTGTTTTTGTTTTATTTGTATCTATTTATTTTGTATTATTGTTAGTATTTTCTTTCTCTTTCTTTATTTGTATTTTTCTTCTTCTTTTTCTACGGTAGCTTTCAAGGCATTCATTCCTCCTCGCGCCATTTCCTGCGAAAGTGAGAGAACGAGAGAACTTGTGTCAATATTTCCCCAAGTTTTCCCTTCAGCCGCTGGACCTTGGAAGTTAAAACAGACTGCATCGTTTTTCCCCTTCACACTTTCCAAACATTAACTCTCTCTCTCTCTCTCTCTCTCTCTCTCTCTCTCTCTCTCTCTCTCTCTCTCTCTCTCTCTCTCTCTGGTTCATTTTCCCTCATTAGTACGGAGCCATGATGAGTGTCATTATATGCTTTCATTTCCTGCATTGTGTCAAACGCTCTGATAGTGGCGACGAATTGATATCATTAGCATCCATTCATTGCCACTTCCTCCTTTCACCTTTCGCCTTTCAATCCCTTACTCACGCTGGTTTTCTCCTCGTTCCAGAGAGAGAGAGAGAGAGAGAGAGAGAGAGAG
>CM035182.1:8834980-8913251 GCA_020233015.1 Callinectes sapidus | reverse complement strand
TCATGATCTTCTTCTTCTCCTTCTTCTTCTTCTTCTTCTTCTTCTTCTTCTTCTTCTTCTTCTTCTTCTTCTTCTTGTTCCATCATAATCATCATCATCATCTTCTTCTTCTTCTTCTTCTTCTTCTTCTTCTTCTTCTTCTTCTTCTTCTTCTTCTTCTTCTTCTTCTCCTCCTCCTCCTCCTCCTCCTCCTCCTCCTCCTCCTCCTCCTCCTCTTCTAGTTCCTTGTCATTATTGTCATTATCGCCACCACCACCACCACCACCACCAGCTGTAGCATGACCTGTAGAGCTACATATGGGGCGCTTCTGGTGAGCGGGTTGTGGTTCTACGCGGCTCTTCTCTCCCACCACCGTAAATTATTGTTATCTACACCGTGACTTTAAATCCAGGTTACCCACCGACACACGTACTGCCGAAGATGTGTGTGCGTGTGTGTGTGTGTGTGTTAGCATGTTGTTACTTCGAAGCTGCTTTCTATTAATTTTTTTTCTTTTTCTTTATTTTGTATCCTATATTTTTTTTTCGTTTTTTCTTTTTTTTTCGTTTTTTTTTTTAGTTTCTTCCGTGTTTTCTTTTATTTTTCCCCTCTGAAGTGCCCCTTTGACATATCGAATAGTTCATACAGGGACTGCCACGGGTGAGTCTGAAGGATCATTACAACTTTCCTTATCTCCTTTCGTTCTTGTATCGTGTCTTATGTCATTCTTTGATCTGTATGTCGCACTTCAGTAGCCTTGGGGGGGCCTTGGGCTAGGTTAGGTTAGGTTAGGTTAGTTTAGGTCTGAAGGGTCATTACAGCTTCTCTTATCTCCTTGCTGTCTTGTGTTGTGTCTGTGTAATTCTTTGATCTGTATGTCGCACTTCAGTAGCCTCGCGGGACTTAGGATGCGGGCAAGGTCGGTGATGAGTAGGTCAGTAATAAAGGAAGGAGTGATCTTGGTGTGAAACGTTCCCTCTAGAGAGAGAGAGAGAGAGAGAGAGAGAGATAGAGAGAGAGAGAGAGAGAGAGATTACCGCCACCTGTTGAGTGCCCCGAAGAAACAATATGGTAAAATTTGTACTTCTTGAAGCGAAAAATGAGTAAGTCACGAAGAGGAAACATATGTGGAACTCTCTCTCTCTCTCTCTCTCTCTCTCTCTCTCTCTCTCTCTCTCTCTCTCTCTCTCTCTCTCTCTCTCTCTCTCTGACCAAATATTACGAAGCACAATTTCAAGAGAAGAAAAACGGTGTGGAAACGAAACAGCGAATTAAAGGTTAGAAAAATTAATGAGAATTCACAGATGCAGTTAATGGTTCGCATCTCTCTCTCTCTCTCTCTCTCTCTCTCTCTCTCTCTCTCTCTCTCTCTCTCTCTCTCTCTCTCTAAGCCTTTATTTTTCACTCTGTTTTACTTTCTTGCTTTATATTTCTCCATTTTTTATATTCACATCATGCAGAGAGAGAGAGAGAGAGAGAGAGAGAGAGAGAGAGAGAGAGAGAGAGACGTCAGGCAGGATGGTGAGATGGCCCCGTTATCAGGCAATGTGTTATGAGTCAGGCAAGGGGGCTGGTCATTACCTGTGTGTGTGTGTGTGTGTGTAGGAGTGGATAGGCTCGGCAGTAGCGGGGGGGGGGGGACGGAGGCTGCACAAAGGAATGGAATAATGCAGTTCAAATCTTTATTGTGTCTTTTGTCTCAACGTTTATATCTATTTGCATCTCCGCTGACGCCTCCGCAACAAAATAACAAAGTAACTAGTTCAACACATGAATAAATGACTAAAGGATTAACTGCACGAATAAGTAAACCAATGCAGTTAGAATCACCACTCAACCACCACCACCACCACCACCACCATCATCACCACTAGGCTTGCTCTGAGGCGACAATGTGTACCGACCACTTGAAGTATTATTTAAATCTTGTAGTAACCCCTCCAGTACTGGGACAAATTTTCACCACGAGTTTTGTGTAGGCTGGACGATTTTATTGACATTACGAAGGGTCTATAGAGGTCAGGAAGATTAATGGCCCGAGTCTGTACTATTTGAATCCCCACATTCTGAAGCTGTATAAAATCGAGAAATAATAAGTAGAATGAATATAAAAACGTGTCCCAGTACTGAAGGAGGACAAAAAGAAAAAAAAGGAATATATTTTTTTTGCCTTGCAGTAACGAGAGCTTTGATATTTGAAGACTGATAAAAGTGAAGTGTGACGTTGGTATTTTAGAGTTCAAGAGTCAGTGGTAGGAAAGAGACACATTATTTAGTGTTCCTTAGAATGACGCAAGCTTTGATATTTGAAGATTAAAAAAAAGTAAATATGTCATTAATGTTTTAGAGTTCAAGGGTCATTGTTAAAAAAAAAAAAAGACACACGTTATGGTTTTCCTTAGGATTGCCATTCATACGAGTTTTGATATTTGAAGATCGAAAAAAAAAGTAATAATAAGTACCATTAATATTATAGAGTTCGAGTAGGAAAAGATAGGAAAAAGACATGTTATAGTTTTCCTTAGAATCATGCGAGCTTTGATATTTGGAGGAAGAACAACCTGCCATCAGTACTTAGAGGTTCAAGAATCATCGAGTGCATAGGTTCGAATCCTGGCCGCGGTCCGAGGGGAGACTGGGGGGGGGGGAGGCATCCACTCTGGTTAACGGGTTCCAAAATGGGTGGGCTTTCAGATAGGAGGTCTCCATTAGGTGGTCTCCTTTAGTCCATAAATTCCCACAAAAGCCCACATTGCATATAAAAGAAAGAAGGTTCACATAGATAAATGGAGAGAGGAAAAAATAACACGTGATTAATGGAGAAAGGAAAAAATGACACGTGATAAATAAAGGAAGGAAAAATAATACGTGATAAATGGAGAGAGGAAAAAAATAACACGTGATGAATGGAGAGAGGAAAAAAATAACACGTGATGAATGGAGAGAGGAAAAAAATAACACGTGATGAATAAAGGAAGGAAAAAAATAACACGTGATAAATAAAGGAAGGAAAAATAACACGTGATACAGTTTTCCTGGGCTGAGAATGACGCGACTTTTGACATTTAAAGACAAAAAAAAAAAGAAAGAAAGAAAAGAAAGAAAAAGGTAAGACAAGCCTGTCATTAGTAGACTTAGAGGTTGAAGAATCATCAAAGGTTCACAGGGATGAAGGAAGGGAGGAAAAAATAGAACGTGATATATATATATTTTGTATTTTTTTATTATTTAGAATGACGCCAGTTTTGACATTTGTAAGCTGAAAGAAAGTGAACTCTCTATCTGTCTGTCTGTCTGTCTGTCTGTCTGTCTGTCTGTCTGTCTGTCTGAATCCTCCAAAATTTACATAAATAAGAGAGAGAGAGAGAGAGAGAGAGAGAGAGAGAGAGAGAGAGAGAGAGAGAGAGAGAGAGAGAGACAGACAGACAGACAGACAGACAGACAGACAGACAGATAGACATAAGATACATTTTTCATCAAAGTTACAGAAACCATATAGAAAAAAAAAAGAATGATATAAAATTACCAATAACACAAATACGATAAGTCATCAATCACCAAAAATAATAATAATAATAATAATAATAAATAAAAAAGAATCCATCAACGTGAAAACAAACACAATAACAAACCAAACATAATAGAAGACAATAAATAAATAAATTCAAAGAAGAGACGTGAGGTGTAGGAGAGTAGTGTGTTAGTGGCTTCTGAAGTGACCGCGGCTGTACAACGGTGTGGCTTTATTAATCAGTGGGTAGTGGCTCCGTTCGTCCCACTCCATCAGATGTCGTGGTGGTGGTGGTGGTGGTGGTGGTGACGGTGGTGATGATGATGGTGGTGGTTTGTGCTGAATTGGTTTACTTATTCGTGTAGTTCATCCTTGAGTCAGTTATTGATTTGTACAGTTACTCCATTACTTTCTTCTATATTGCTCTCTTATACTTCCTTTATCGTAACTTGATTGAGACATTTTTATAATCATCATCATCAACAACAACAGTAACAACAAGTCAACACACTCAGGTCAAACAAGAATAAATCACCATACATCAACATTCCTTCCTCTCCGTTATGGGGCGGGGCGGGGCGTGGCGGGTTGGGGCGGGGCGGGCAAGGTCACGGCTGCCTCCCACGTGGTTCCGGGGTCATGTTGTCGTGCCTCAGTTCACTCCAGTGCGTGTCAACAGGTCTGCGGTGGCGTTGACCCGTGGACGGAAGCAGTAACAGAGGCTGGGAGCATCTTGAACTACCTACCGTCACTATTGTTAAGCCTTTCAGTACAGTTAACTATCACCAAACTTCACTTCACTTCCCTTCAGTGCTGGGACGCGTTTTCATACTTATTCTTATTATTATTTGTCAATTTTATACAGGTTCAGAAACTCATTTGAGGGGATTGAAAGAGTACAGACTCTGGCTATTAATCCTCTGACCTCCATAGACCCTTCCTATTAGCAATAAAATGGTCCAATCATGCACAAACTTCATGGTAAAAACGTGTCCAAGTACTGAAGGGGTTAAACATTTAGTATTAGTTGAATTTGTGTTGGTTGGTTGACTTATGCTGACGGAAGCAGTAATGTCTGAGTGGCTTATTTCCTTCATTGCGATGCGAGACAATTAACATCAACATCAACAGCAATGCATGAGATCTCTTTTTTAGCATCTGCGAGAAAGGAAGTCATAAAAACAGAATATATTTAGCAATTTCTACCCAGTGTAAATATTTTAGATAGCTATAAAAAAAAGTAAAGATGTCTTAGAGAGATCAGCTATTTAAGGAATGATGGAGTAAATAGCAATGAAAGGGTTAAACTACCACCATCATCATCATCATCATTAAGGGTTTTATTTCTCCCTTTTCCTGTACGTTGTTATCTATTGCCGTTATCACCATCATCATCATTAGCGTGTCTTCATTCTTTTCCACACATCATTACCTTCGTCCTTAGCTTTAGATAGCATTGTCTTAACTCTAAACAATCTTCCCTCCTCTTTCCTCCTTTATTATCTTATTTTCCTTTATTTTTTCCTCCTTTCTTTCTTCCTATCATTTTTTTTCCACACATCATTACCTTCATCATTAGCTTTAGATAGCATTTTCTTCGCTCAAAACAATCTTCCCTCTCTGTGCTCCTTTATTATCTTATTTTCCTTTATTCTATTTTTCTTCTTTCCTTTTTTCCTATCTCATTTTTTTCCACACATCATTACCTTCATCATTAGCTTTAGATAGCATTGTCTTCACTCAAAACAATCTTCCTCTGTGCTCCTTTATTATATTATTTTCCTTTATTATATTTTTTTCTTTTCTTTCTTCCTATCTCATTTTCTAGTTAACTGTGTATCTATCTATGTTTCTGTCTACTTACTCATCTCTATAATGAGTATGTATCCTTTCTTACATGTTCTTTCCTTCCTTTCTATCTTATTTTCTAACTGTTTATCTATGTCTCCTTCTACCTATCTATCTCTGTATCTATTTATCTACCTTCCTATTCAACTATCAAGCCATCTCTTCATCGCTTCTTTCCCTCATTTCTTTTCTTCCCCTCTTTTTGCAAGTCTCATACCTCAGACACCATCAGTATATCCACCATCATTCGTTTACATAGTCTGTAGTGGCGTGGTGACTGGATTACGAGTCGTAAGGGCAGCAACCTTGGTCTTATGTGAGCTGGGCACCAACACAGGCGAGGGAGAGGCCAGTGAACCGAGGAAGGGGCAGAGCACTCCCTTGTATGACTCCTCTCGTTATGGTACGCAAGGAAGTAGTAGTAAAAGAAGGACGAGGAAGAAGAAAAGGAATAGGAAAAGAAAGAAGAGTTGAGAGGTAATGGAGGGATAGGTACTGGAAGAGGAGGAGGAGATTTGAGTCATCTTCTTTTGTCATGGGTAGACCAGAGAGAGAGAGAGAGAGAGAGAGAGATTGGGGAGGGGAGAAAGAATCCTTAAGAAGTCCACTACATCACACGTTGTAATTTAATATTCTCTGGAACATTTCCAATCTTTAATTTCCAACCATCATTTCCTCGCCAGACAACATTGAACCAGTATTTCCTATCTCGAGACTCGCCAGGAGAAAGCAGTGGACTCTTATTAACCTGCTATACATTCTGACCCACATAACTTGACGACGAAAACTACTGGAAAAGAAAGAAAGTGGAGGAAAAAACTTGGGCGACATTCCTTTCACACGTGAGAAACATTGCCATATCCTCACCTTTCCTAATTTTAACAAGTGGAAGTGTTTTGACAGATATTTTTTTTATTCATGTGTTTTAAACGTGTAATAATGTGCAGTATAGAGAGTACTATTAATAGAAGACTTGCTGGAAACGGTAGGAAGAGAAAGACGAAATGGGAAGTTACTAGTGAATATTCAAGTTAGCTTTACTGACACAATGGTAAATGTCACGACGTCTTGCATTTGAACGTGAGGAAGTGCTGCGAGTATGGAGGAGCGAGAATGCACTGTGAAATACAAGTAGGGAGAAGAAAGTTAAGAGAAGCAGTGTCAGGCAACAAGACGGGAAGTTATCGGTAAATATTCAAGTTAGCGTTACTGACACAAAATAAAAGTGTCACGACGTCTTGCATTTGGACGTGAGGAAGTGCTGCGTGTATGGAGGAGCGGGAATGCACTGTGAAATACAAGTGTTGGTAGGGAGAGGAAAGTTTTAAGGGAAGCAGTGTAAGGCAACAATCTTTGGGTTCTAACGGTACACAGCGCCGCCGCCCCTCCAGCTCTTGGGACCGCTAACCGCACCGCCTTCCCGTCACCAGCCAGTCAGTCAGCCAGCAGCCACCCAAGCCACGCTGCGGGATGACACGGCACACTCATTCATTAGCCTACTTATTACTTACTCATGAACTCACTTACACATTTAGAGGGATGTTATTATTGACTTGGAGGTGATCTGATGTTATAATCTCTCTCTCTCTCTCTCTCTCTCTCTCTCTCTCTCTCTCTCTCTCTCTCTCTCTCTCTCTCTCTCTCTCTCTCTCTCTTAATTTTCATGGTTTTCTCCGTATTTTGACATTTCCTTTCTTTCACATTAGGTGCTGGAATTAACCTTTTTTCAGCTTTAGCAAGATTTTAACTGACGCTTTTCACCTCCTGCACCATTGAATTTAAAACGATAAATAAATAGATAAATAGAAATAAAAACAAAGAGTACTTCCATGTTATAGTGTGGTCAGCGTATCCTAAAGTTAGTTACCTCCACACCTGCAACATTCCCACCGCTGCATATTAACTCAGGACGCCGCGGTGTCTGAGTGTGTACATTAGTCAGATGTCCGGTCGTTCTTTCAAGTCTCCCCATTACAATATGCAAGGAACGATTATCCCTGTGTTTTTATGAAATGTTTGTTTACTCACCAATAAACTTTAGTGTTAAAATCATCTGAACTTGAACTCTTTGTCATTCTTTATTAAATTTTAAGTACTGGGACACATTTTTTATCGTGAGTTTTATGTGTGATTAAAGGGTTTTATTGACATTAGGAAGGGCCCATGGAGGTTAGAAGATTAAAGCCCAGAGTATGTACGATTCAAATCACCACATGAGATTCTGAAGCTTTATAAAGTCACCAAATAATAAATTAAATGAATATAAAAACGCCTCCCAGTACTGAAGAGGTTAATGACCTTCTTTCTGTCCTCTGTCCTCTCTTCTTGAAAAAAAAATAATAAAAAAAATAAACTTATGTATCGCATCTTCACTATACTCAAAAGGCTGTATTGTTTATTCAAGTTTTTTTCTCTCTTGTGCGATTAATTAAACAAAATTCCTACGTTATCATCAGTAGCAACACTCTTGAGAAGCCGGTTAATCAATGTGGCCTTTGGAAAACAGACGTGGTGAGAGAGCAGCAGGTTTCAGAATGTGGATCTTTTTCAGGTTAAGAGGGTGGCCGGTACGGTTATCTGGAGATTACACTTCTAAGCTGCAATACCAAGGTCGTTGTACCACGCTAAGATTTCCCCTATGGTGTGTGACGCTGCCGGGTGGGTGATTAATTTTGGAAGTCTCTGCGTCAGGTGCCGTTGGTGTGTGTGTGTGTGTGTGTGTGTGTGTGTGTGTGTGTGTGTGTGTGTGTGTGTGTGTAGTGGAGCGGAAGAAACACATTTTAGCCGCTTCTGTGAAATGTAAACATGTTGGATGGATGGACGGTTACAGGCGGATGGATGGACGCACAGCCTAATGTAGTGTGCTTAGTAAATGATGATGATTCGTGATAGTGTTTGCATGCCGTTACTTCCGAGACCAATAATGATGCCAGTAATAAAGACATTTCTCGTCACGGTGTCACCTTTTCAAACCAAGAACAGAGGCCATATCGCGTGGCTTGGTAGATTTGGTTAGGTTAGAGAGTACAGTTTTCTTGGGTTCAATTCGCTATACCACGTTAGAGTCAGACGTGGGGAACACTTCAACACACCTGGCTGCTTCTGGCTCCGCTCCAGTACACGATGCTCTTGCTTTGAGTAGATGACATCCTCTCAACTCACAAAGCAAGAAGTACACGCGGTGATGATAAATGGTAATGAAGCTGTTGCGAGAAATAAATGTGTGTTACCAAATTTGTGTTCTAAAAAGATAAAAGCATATAGAACAAGACTGAAAACGTTAATGAAGTTGTAGCAAGAATTAGATGTGTTACCAAATTTGTGTTCTAAAACGATAAAAGAGTATAGAATAGGATTGAAAACGTTAATGAAGTTGTAGCAAGAATTAAATGGGTTACCAAATTTGTGTTCTAAAACGATAAAAGAGTACAGAATAGGGCTGAAAACGTTGATCAAGTTGTAGCAAGGTATAGATAGATGTGCGTTACGTTACTAAATTTGGGTTCTAAAAAGATAAAACAGTATAGAATAAGACTGAAAATGCAGATAAAACCACTAGCCATGAATAAAGAACTTATATCACAAAAACTACAAGAAAACATATAAATAACAGTACTACCCATTTCACACCCATAAGAAAAGAAAGCTCCCTCTGAAATCCCCCCAAGATCCGTTGTCCCAATAAGAAACACGTACTACTTTTCAACACCAACTAGAAGTAACGCGAATAACAAAAAACACGATAACAACACAGCCTCGCCCCTTCCATACCGGTAAAGAGAACCAAAACACCACCTTGAAAACCACGCAAAAACCTTCTCCCGTGTGAAGAGAACATAATTGTCAGGTTAGCGTGGAAATTTGCTCCCATAACCGTCAAACCACTGCAATTTCTCTCAACGCCGTGTACTGCTGAAGGAAAATAGCCGTAATAAAGTGTCACTGGCCGCCTTAGATCAGCTGTGAGTGGGTGGTAGTGGCGGTGGTGGTGGTGGCCCTTCCGTTCACGCAAGAAGGAAGGAAAGAGGGAAAAGAAAACGGTTTTATGATTTAGATAGGAAGATGAGTTGACGTGCTGAAGGAAAGGTACGTAAGAATGTAGGGTGTGTGTGTGTGTGTGTGTGTGTGTGTGTGTGTGTGTGTGTGTGTGTGTGTGTGTGTGTGTGTGTGACCCAGACCAAGTACTTAGCAATCAGTGTGTGAGCGTGTTCTCTCTCTCTCTCTCTCTCTCTCTCTCTCTCTCTCTCTCTCTCTCTCTCTCTCTCTCTCTCTCTCTCTTCCAGTTCGCCTACTCTTCCTGTTTCATTACCTCATCATCTTTGTCCTCATTTCTCGGCCTTGTGTGTGTGTGTGTGTGTGTGTGTGTGTGTATCAAATGCCATGTCCCGCTGGGGATCGCAGCACACACACACACACACACACACACACACACACACACACACACAGAGAGAGAGAGAGAGAGAGAGAGAGAGAGAGAGAGAGACCTTTTCTACTTTCAGCATCATAATGGAAGTTCCTGGAATTTTCTAGGGATTTTTTTTCTTATAGAATTGTAATGATTGTTTAAGGAAAAAGATTCAGCATCATCAGTGGCGGCGCCAAGGGTGGTTTTAGGGGCCTGAGCCTCCCCCATTAATGAGCCAAGTCCCCCCCCTCAGCCCTCCCCTCCCCCAATATTGCTACCAACATACATAAAAACATGACAATTGTCCATGATCCTTATACGTAGCAATTTACCATCATTTACTCATTTTGGCAACATTTTGTGAAGTCCCTCCACAGTTGCCCGCAGCCTACCCTCAGCCACTCTCTATGAAAATTTCCTGTCTCCCCCACTGAGCATCATTAACATGAAGAAAAATCGTGATTTTTTAAAATATTGTTGGTAAGAGAACAAACTATTGTAATCTATATGACTCAGCGTAATGTTATGGACAGGATTGGATAAGTATTTAGAGATACAATAATCTGGTGAGGCCATTGAGGATTTGTAATGTAATTTTTGATACGTAAAAGTACTTGGAGTTACGGAAGATAAATTTATACGTACCAATAACTGACTTGAGTTCATTTAAGAGGGGGAGTTCACGACAGTAATTCCATTCTTTTGATTAACTCTCTTAACTGACATATGGGTGGGTCTTTTTATTTGATCGTTCCTGTTCCCCTTGGCCAGTTTTCCCCTCTCATATAAAAGAAAAAAAAATGTGGAGATTAAAGAGTCTATTTAGTTCGGAGCTCTGTGATTTGAGAGACGTGACTGTGGTGGCGGTGGTGGTGGTGGTGGTGGTGGGAGGAGCACCAGCATCAGGCCATAAATACGTGCGTGACAGAAGCAACCAGAACAAATTAAAGAAGAATTGAAGGAAAAAAAGAAAGAAAAAAAAGGCTCGTATGATGGGAAACTTCAGTGACGGTTATCACTAATTAACTCTCTTTTACCGGAACTTGTAACACTTCAGATGGTATTGGTTCATCTCGCCAGTCTAACTAACGTAAAGGAAGATTGCACAATAGACTCTCTCTCTCTCTCTCTCTCTCTCTCTCTCTCTCTCTCTCTCTCTCTCTCTCTCTCTCTCTCTCTCTCTCTCTCTCTCTCTCTTGAGTGTTGTGGTGGTGGTGGTGGTAGCAGCAGCAGCAGCAGCACGTACTTACTTAGCGAAGTCACATTCCAGCCTCACAAATCATTGACAAACAAGTGGATAACAAACGCGCGCGCACACACACACACACACACACACACACACACACACACACACACACACACGTCCTTCACCGTGCTTTGCTCCACTTGGCAAGTTGGCTGGGCCCGGCTCATCATTGTGTCCAGCGGCAAGCACAACATAAACTGCCATGTCCGGCTTTCCGATGGGGCGTTGATCTGTTGGCGGGGTTGGCGTGCATCCCCCCTCCCCCGCTCCCCCGCTCCCCTGCTGCTGCTGCTGCTGCTGTTATTTGCCCGCGTGCTTGTATGAGCGTGAGTGATAACACGGGCGTTTGTGTTTGGGGGAAGGTAGACGCCTGTGTTTTTTGTCGTGTTCGTTCTATGCATCCAAACTGAGACAGAAATTGATGAGGTTTTAAGCTTTAGTATTTTGTGGAGTTATCTATTATTTGTTTATTTATTCATTGGTTTTTTTTTATTGTTTCATGAGAAAATTAAGACACCCATTTTCCCCTGTGTGTTTGTTTAGAAAGACAAGTGATTTTGTTTTTCGTCTTTTTTACTTTGCATTTTCTTTGTTTACTTCTCTGTAATTTTGACTTTGGGGAAAGAAATATGGTTTACTAGTACTTCTACTTTTTTTTATTTAGTTTGTCCTTTATACGCAAATCATAAAAAAAAGTGATGTGAGCCTGTGCATGTTTTTTTTTTTTTTATACTTTTTTTATTGGTTGTATTTATCGATCATTTTGACCTGGGGGGGAGGGGTAAAAGTTTAATATTCATTTCTTTTTTCTTCAGTATGTCCTCTACGCAAACTAGAAAAAAAGTGTGATTTTACGCTTGTTTTACTTGTTACGCTTTTTTTTAACTAATGGTAGGGACAAAAAACGAACAAGTTTACGCCTCCACTTTTCCCGCGTGTTTGTCCTTTACTGATGCCAAAAAAACAGGAAGTATTGGGGTTTTTACCTTTGTGTGTTTAGCCATATTCATTTTTAGCTTTTTCTTCAATTGACTACGGGAAAATATAAGGTTTACGCCTCCATGTTTTCTCGTGTTTACCTTCCACTCAAGGTAAAAAGGCAGGAAATGATGTGGTTTACGCCTGTGTGTTTTCCCATTTACCATTCACTTATCTTTATTATATATATATATTTTTTTTTTCAACTGATGATGTGTAGAAATCAAGTCTGTGTGTCTGTTGTCTCGTTTTGTTGGCGTTTTTTCGTTGCGTGACAGGGGAAAGTTTGGAAAGCAAGGTATGTGGCGAGGCTGTGCTTTGATGCCGTTAGTGGTGGACATGTGGTCAGATACGTATCAAGATATGTTTGTGTTTATCATCCACCGTGGCTCGCAGTGTAAACAAGAAGATGTACTTTTTTTCTTTTACTTGACTCTTCTCTATTTATTTATCTATTTTGTGTGTCTGTACCTATGAAGTGGACACAGCCAGGGAAAAAAAAAAAAAAAATAGAGCCACCAAGGTGCCGACTCCATACAGAATTGGAAGTGTCAGCCTAAGCCAAGGAAAAGCGTATTGATTGAATCCTTCCTTTTGAAAGATTTCGAGTCTTGGGAAGGTGGAAATGTAGATGCAGGCATGGAGTTCCAGAGTGTACTATAGAAACGTAGGAATGTTGGTTAACTCTTGCATTAAAGAGGTGGACAGAATAGAAGTGAGAGAATGAAGGAAGTTTTGTGTAGCGAGGCTGCGGAAGGAGGGGAGGCATGCAGTTAGCAGGATAAGATAAACAGTTGATATGAACATAATGGTAGAACACAGCAAGAGATACAACACTGAAGGGATGAGAAAGAGGCTAGAGGCAGTCAGTTAAAGGAGAGAGTTGATAAGACGAAAAGTTTTTGATTACACCCTGTCTTAAAGCACTGTACGAGAAGAACCTGACATTCATGTGAAACATACTCCATATTAAGTGCCGCAGCAGCTTAGGTCATATGGTACCTCTAGAGTTAACGGGAGAGCGCTACATCTCCCACTGGGTAACTAGGTTTGGCAAGGATTCGAAGCCGGGCCGCCAGCACCGGAGGCCCAAGACGAGCTGCCAACTATGCCACCCAGCCCCCCCCAAATAAGATGTGTGTGTGTGTGTGTACGGATATGATGTTATGATGTTACAGCGAATAGAAGAATAGATAAATAACGACGATATACGATACGAGTTTCCACGATAACGATGCGAGTTTCCACAATAACAATGCGAGTTTCCACGATAACGGTGTGATTCCAGTTTCCATGATAACGATGCGATTCCAATTTCCACGATAACGATGCGAGTTTCCACGATAACGATGCGATTCCAGTTTCCACGATAATGATGCAATTCCAGTTTCCACGATAACAATGCGATTCCAGTTTCCCCCATAATGATGCGATTCCAGTTTCCCCCATAATGATGCAATTCCAGTTTCCATGATAACAATGCGATTTCAGTTTCCACGATGATGTTGTAGGCGTGGCGATGGCTTTACGCCATTGAAGTGTTCCTATCTACACAGGTACCAGGACGAACCCTTCCTCCCCAAAGGTCCACCCCAGCAGTCCTGTGGGTGTGAGGGCAGTGACGATGCAACCTTGCCGCTCCTCACACGGCTCTCCATGACCAATGACCCGCCACACACCACTCCCCAAACACTGTCATGAAGTGAGTCCTTTCACCCCCAAAGGACCCCCCTCGTACTGGCAGTGTCCTCTCACCCCTAAAAGGACACCCCCCCGTACTGCCAGTGCCTGGTGCATGGCGCACAGCGTGCCCTCGTTCATGGCGAGTTGTTCAGCCCGGTGCCACCACAATCAAGGGACCCGTACACACCCTCCGCCAGACTCTGTGGAAGGAGCCCTTATCTCCCAATCAGGACTCCCCCCCCTTCCTCTAATGAATGGTAGACATTGATCCCTTGCTTATGGCGACCCCTTGCCTAGTGTGAGGCGCTGCAAGTGGATGATTACTAGTGAAGCTTGAGCTGGCCGCTAAAGAAAAGACGGACCTGCTGCCAGTTCCCTGCCTTGGGCCACAGGCCAGACCCAACAGCCACCTTCTCCCGTGCGGCGCCCAAGGCCGTCACGGCCCTGCACGAATTTTGGCCGAAACTTTTCAAATCTCGTTTAAATTTTGATCCAAATACAAAATCATCGATGGTAAATGAAAAATGGCTTTGGTTTCAAAGTGTGCACAAATCGACTGATGAATAAAACAAAGTGAGGCAGCTTTGCTCCAAGGTATTTAGAGTGTAGGTTCCTTGCATGTTTCCTGCTGTGAATGTGCGCATGTCCGTGTGGGACTGGATAAAAACACTAATGCAATGATAGTCTACTTAAATACATATATCTGTCAATTCATGCACCGAATGGTATGAGGTATTCTGAACAAGATAAAATCAAAATTATCCTAAAATTTTTCATGGAGAGGATTTTTAAACTACTATTAGATGTAACTGTCTTCATCTCGTCTATGACATTGTAAGACCCTTTAGCTAAGATCTGAAGGGTTCTTTAGAGATTCAGATGCCAGTGAGCAGCAGGTAAAATCAAGGAAGGGAGCGCAGATGGTCTATCGAGGCAATGTCTATGCTGAAATTAAATGTACTGTACTACTGAACCACATCTACACGTGTACGTTGTTGACAGTGGGAGATGTAGCGCTCTCCCGTTAACCCTAGTGGTGCCATATGACCTAAGCAGTTGCGGCACCTAATAGAATCATTTCCATTTATTTGTGCGTTATTGAGTCGACACCAGAGCTTCGACACGCGAACAGACATTCCACCATGTTTCACACTATCTGACCTGACATTCTCTCGATACCAAGACAAGTGTTTTCCTTACCTCTTAAGAATATAAGATAAAAAGTATATTTTTCTTGTTGTACAACACAAGATAAAGCGTAGGTCGCAGGCCGAAGTAGAACGATCACTTTGAGACATTTTGACATGTTCTACAGCCACTTCCAATCGTTAAACTGGGTAAAAATTGCAAAATATACTATTTCTGATCCTCTTCTTTTTTGTAGATGCTAATAAAGATTTTGTATATTTTGTTGGTATTGATTGTTTCCTATCACAATGTAAAGGTATGCCCACCATATTCCTAATTCTTCGTTTGGTTTCTAAAACGCTTTGTTCTTTGTCAGTCCTGAGTAATCAATCTTTTCCGTTGTCATTTACAGCTTTTAAAAGACGACTGTTTTTGCCCTGTAGGTACAGTCTCTTAAATTCGTATTTTTAATGTTCTCGCCAACAATCAATTATGGTGATCGCCATAATAACAAAGGTTTGTTTGTTTTTTCGAACACCATAAAAATTATTACTATTTGGGTTTTTATCACTTTAAACCAGTGATTATGCAAAATTTTTGACAAATTATCTGGCATTATAAAAATAACACAGAAACATTTAAGAATACGAATCTTTATATAATGTGTTACGTGTAGCATTGTGCTGATCCCTCACGTATCTGTTAATGTGGGTATTGAAACCCTTAGTGGTTGGAAATGTGATTCTCTGTGTCTGTATCTCCGCCCATCAGGTAGTTAACAAGATTGTGTTTGCTGTGCACAGCGCCTCACTTCCCCTTCCTTCTTCTTCTTCCAGGTTAGAGTGTTCTCAGTAGTACGTATTTATACCGTTAGTGGTTGGAAATGTAACAACCCAAGTCAGTCCGGCCAGGGATCTCCGCCAGGCAATTAAGAGGATCATGTTTAGTTTGTACACCGTGTCACTTCCCCCTTCCTTTGTGGACTGAGAGTTGGTGTTTGGTCTTTGCAGGGTGAGTGAGTTGCTGGCAGTGGTGAGCCTCACGTCTACCTGTATGCTGTTCCTGCACACCAGTCACCTGCAGAGCCAGCTTGCCACCTACACCAACCAGCTCGAGGCTTCCGGCCCCGCCACCACCTTTACCAATGGTCAGTCTCGGCTTCTGGTGGTAACTGTTCCTTGACGCACAGGAGACGATCACTCACCAATGCTGCCTAACAATGAAGATAACTGTAAATTGAAGAGTGACGATGACAATAATTCAGATGTTTACACCTAAGATAACAGTAAAAGGAAAATGAAATGTGTTGGTCAAAGAATGGAAGTAACGGTGAACCAAATGAAAAAAAAAAAAAAAAAGAAACCCGACTATTATTGCTGTTATTATTATTATTATTATTGTTATTATTATTATTATTATTATTATTATTATTATTATTATTATTATTATTATTATTATCATCATTATCATCATTATTATTATCATCATCATCTTTATCATCATGAATAATTTAATACCCTAAGATATAAAAATCATAAAACAAAAGAAATAAACTTTCAAACTATTTGCATTACAAAAAAGAAAAAGAAAAAAAAGAATGACAAACGTACACTATTAATTTTAAGAACAATAACATATAAAGAAGAAACGCATGGCAGAACATCACACACTGTACAACCACGATCTCAAAAGCTACACCTTATGTCAGCAAGTTATGTATATATGATGTGCATGTGTTAGTGTTGGCGCAGTGTTGCCCTTGGTGTGTCCTTTGTAAGGCGTCCCATCCCTCACCCCAGGGGCACTGGAGGGCGTCGCGAGCCACATGAAGGGAGGCAGCCAGCGCAAATCCGGCTCCTGCAAGAATTACGATTGGGAACAGTTTAGCCATGTGAGTGTCATTGAGAGAGAGAGAGAGAGAGAGAGAGAGAGAGAGAGAGAGAGAGAGAGAGAGAGAGAGAGAGAGAGAGAGAGAGAGTGTTATATTCTATTTAACAATTCATTTTTAACAAGATTTTGACACTTGCAATACCTTCGTTGTCTAGTTTCTCATTGCTAAACTAATATTTCCTTTACTTTTATGAGTATGATCTAAATAAGGACTTCTTATTTAGATTATGACAGAGTTTCAAACATCTTCATGACTATGGAAACAGTTCTTTAGAGAGATCAGAATTTCTATCCTTTAACATATTTGAAATCAGCCCTTTTTGAGGAAGCAGAGTTTTGAGTCTTCTTCACGCCTTTGCAAGCAGTTCTTTGAAGGGAGTGGAGATATCAGTCCTTTTAAGGGGTTTGCAAACAGTCAGTTTGAGAGATCAGATTTCCACGTGTCCTCGAAACCTTTACACACTGCACTCCTGATGAGAGAACAGAGAATTGCCATCACACACACACACACACACACACACACACACACACACACACACACACACCAGTTCAGTGTCAGTGCAATCCGTGGCGCTTCAGTGACGTCTGTTCACACACATCCGTACTTTCAGGGATCAGTGATTTTCAAGATGGCGAAGTTTTCATACGCTGAATTGAAAATGAAGAATAGGAAGTTGGTTATGTGAGGCGTAGCAGAACAGAGGATGTCAATGGAGAGTTAGCCATTCTGTACAAGGAGTTCATTAATATGATGGCACAATTTTTTAAATTTTTTAAATACATTGTTTGGGACCGCTGTCCATGTACCTTGGAGCCTTGGCTGTGCTAAATCATGCTGAACAGGATGATTCTGAACCATAAGTAATTCATTCATTCTTTTGGACAAACAGCGGTGATGATTTTTTTTCCTGGGAACGGAGAGGGAATTGACATGGAGAGTCAAAACACGGTACTACGCTGGATATGTATGAATACGTCAGCCGAATTAAAAGAAACTATATTTTTCACTGATTCTGAAGCACTGAGCGGACATGGAACTGATAGGTACTGCACTGATGTGTGTGTGTGTGTGTGTGTTTGAGTGGAGCTTACATCCTTCTCCTCCTTCCTTCTTGCAGCTGGAGCCTCGCAGCCTCAACAACACGATGCACCACCACAAGATGACGCTCGTGTTCAACCGCGTGCCCAAGGTCGGCAGCCAGAGCACCATGGAGCTGCTGCGCACCCTCTCCTACAAGAACGGCTTCACCTTCCACAAGGACCGCCCGCAGAAGGTGGAGAATATCAAGCTGACGGAGAGAGAGCAGGTCAGAAAATTTAATAAGATGTTGAGGAAAGGTAGACAAATTCAGTGCATGTATTTATGAGTCAAATAAGAAAGATTACATTGTCATGAAGTAGAACAGATAGAAGAGGGGGATGTATATAATATTGTAGTTTAGTCTATCTATCTTTGAAATTTGAGGATGTGATGAAGACCGCAGCAGTTGTAGTCGGAGGAGGAGGAGGAGGAGGAATAACTGTACTTTTCTTTAGATGTGTGATTCTAAATTATATGGTTTGACATTATACTGAGTATTTGCGTTTATAGAAGCGACTGGTGCAGCTGGTGGATGTGTTCAGGCCGCCCTCCGTCTACGTGAAGCACGTGTGCTACATTAACTTCACCACGTGAGTCTCCCACTGCTGCTGTGCTACACCTAGTAATAATAGTCGAAGCGTGGATCATGTACTGTTATTCCTCTTGATTTTCATTTATTTATTATTTTGAGAGCAGTATATTATAAGATGATAAAGAATGCACAGTAAAAAGTAAAACAGTGAAAGTAGTAGTAGTAGTAGTAGTAGTAGTAGTCTGGTGAGCTTTTCTTCACCCGTCTCTCCCCATTGGCGTAGGTTCAACATCACGCAGCCCATCTACATCAACATGGTGAGGGACCCCGTGGAGCGCGTCATCTCCTGGTACTACTACGTGAGGGCGCCCTGGTACTTCGTGGAGCGCAAGCAGGCGTTCCCCGAGCTGCCCCTGCCCTCCCCAGCCTGGCTCAGGAAGGTACGAGCTAACCTGAATTTGTCAATCAATCAACTCCTGTGGCACCCTGAGGGATACATAGGGCCTCAATGAATTCACGCCACCACCATCTATCCTGTGCCAACTCCTCCAAATCCTCCCAACACCCTTCACCAGCTTCTCGCCTCATTGTGCGCATCCACCTCTCCTTCGGCCTTCCTCTCCCTCTTCTACCCTGCACTTGCCAACCGGGTGTTCCCCGTACAATCACTCCCTCCCTTCTGAAAACGTGTCCTAGCCATTTCCATCGAGACAATCTAACATATTCATATTCCTCACTTGCCATATACTACCAAGAATATATAGACTACACTCACCACCTGTATCAAACATAAATATACCAATAGATTTCCACCAATTATCTCCAGCCTATTGACTCTGCACACACACACACACACACACACACACACACACACACACACGGTAGACATACAGTAACTCCTGCTATATAAGTCAGCAAGGCAGGGGGGGGGGGCGGGGCAGGGAGGCGCCCACCGCCCAGTGACGTCACTCACAGCTGATGACGTCACAGCTGATGACGTCACAGCTGATGACGTCACAGCTCAATATTTACGTAGCGCAAACCATTTTGAAAATGACCCCTCGATAAAACGATGACAGACCAATCTATTGCATCTGTTTCGACGCGATAAATAGGATAACTAATTCCCAAAGTACAAACACACTCCTAACAAGACAAATTCTTAAGAAATTCTACGGGAAAAAAACGTTTTTTTGAAAATATGATACTTTTGAACACTCGTTAAATACCCCCTAACTGCCAATTCAACGGAACCAAAACACATTTCAAAATAATCGATCCATTATTCTTCATTATTTTTAAAACTTTGGAGTGATTCAGAGGCAGAAATAAACTGTTGAGAGGCTGATAATGAAGTTTTTAATGTAATATTGACACCGCTGAATAACACAGTTCCTCTCCACTCACTTCACTCAACTGTACACACAAAACATCACTGTATATGAACTATCTTTTGCCATTAATAACAACTTAATACAACCTCTAATAAAAAAGTGCATTGGGCGTTGCAAGAAATTTAGCGCAGAAATGCCCCCTTATTTACCCCCCCAATACCGCCCACCACAGCCACCTCCACCACACACACGCACGCAAATCACTCCAAACACGCCACAGTACTCATAAAAAGCCTTAAATGTGACTATTGATCCCAAATAAACAGTCCAGAAGCAAAGACAATATCCTGCTGGTGGGGGCGCCCCGGTGGGGTACGCCCCCCCCCCTCCTTTGAATTTGTAAACGTACTAAACTACATCTCTTACTTAGAGGTCATTGGTGCAGTGTGCATGTGTTCTTAACTTAGGCAATACAGAATGTTTGTTAAACTATCAGAATCATGAAACCATTCTTAAAATCCATATTAGTTTTCACTTAAGATTGTTAGAATTAGATGAGATGAAATACTTGCTTGTTGCTTGATGAAATATCAGTATTATCACGTGAAAGCCATCTCAGAATCACAATTGTCTGCTTTCCATCAAAGCTTATTGAAATCAATTGAGATGAAATAGGTGTTTGAGATAAGAGTGGTGTGTTTCAGGGTTGGAGATATTACAGCATTTTCAGCCTACAGTGTTTAGAGAGTGTATTAGTAGTGACAGCATGCTGCTCTCCACACAGGACTATGAGACGTGTGTGCGCACTGGTGACCGGGAGTGCCAGTACCGGGAAGGAGATGAGCGACCAGACTTTGCTCAGCTGACGGAGTTCTTCTGTGGCCAGGAGAGGAAGTGCACGTAGGTGTCTGTCCTGTGCTTGTGACTTCATGGCCAGTGCTGCTGGAGGCCCTCACTTTATATTTCCCGCGTGTTTTTAATCTAGTTGTATTGGTGATCTTGGAGTAGGTTGCTGTTTGAAATTCCCTGCAATGTCTTTATCAATGACTTCCACTGGAATTGATAATGAATAACTTAATGGACTTTATATTTAACTGTACCTATTGTCATCATATCCTTCTCTTACAGAGGCTTCAATACAGATTACGCACTGCAGAAGGCCAAGGAGAATGTAGAGAGGAACTACGCAGTGGTTGGAGTGTTGGAAGACCTCAATACGACCCTCACTGTGCTGGAACATTACGTCCCTAGGTTCTTCAAGGGTGCTAAAGACCATTACTGGAGTGAGTACGACTTAGTATGTAAATGCTAGGATATGATTATTAAAAATAATGTCAGCTCCATTAATGCTGCTTCGCTTTCTAAGAATACGTAACTTTTATGGCAATGAAATAATTATGTATGTGTAACCTTAATTGTAATGCATATACATATTCAGTGATGCATTAATTTCAGATGAAGTTCAGAAGTTCTCCAAGGTGAACCGCAACATTTACAAGCCACAGGTCCCTCAGGAAGTGAAGGAGATTGTGAGGAAAAACTTCACAAGGGAGATGGAGTTTTATGAGTTCTGCAGAAGACGTCTGTACATGCAGTATGCAGCGCTGAAGCTCCCTCAGCAGGAGGACAATTGCCGATGATGAATGCTATGGTAGAGAGTAAACTTTTAGTGATTCATTTGTATGTGAGATAATTCAGTTTAACAGGAATCAATGGCTCTTTTTGCCTGGTATGTGTACCGCATTCACCGCCTTCTAGTTCATGGTTCAGTCCCAAGGATGTACTCATACAACTGAGAGTTTAGTAAAGTTCTTACATTTGTTTGAGGTTGGTTAGTCTTCTGTACCATGTCAATGACAACTGTTACTTGATGGAGGCATATTGGTTGTGAAATGATACAGTGTAAGCTCTTGTCTTCCTAAAAGAAAATATGTTTTGCCCTCAGGTTTTGCTTCACTGTCAGGTATTGAGAGTGAGAGAGACCCCACAAATTAATCTTAGGAAAGGACAATACATATTATACCAAACGTTTAATGTTGTGCTTGGAATCATCCAGCTAAAACTGATTGGTAATGATGAGTTGCTAGAGTGGCTGCTCTCAAACCACAAAGCTTCCTGATTAATTTGTGGTGGATTCTCATGTATGGGAGCCATGTGTTGAGTAATGTTTGTGTAAGCAGTGAACCTCTTTATATGTGCACATCTGTCTGTCTCTGCCAGGTTAGCTTGTTCAGCTGCCACAGATTGGTTGTGTCACAGGTCAGTTGCCCAGATGACCTGATTCAAATATGTGGGCTGACACAGGAACGCATGGCACCTTTCTTGTTTAACATCTGTTTTATATATTATATTTTTGTGTATAATCATTCCATTGTATGAGGAACATTTCTCATGTTATATGTAAGACTGTATGTATATACATATATATATAGTTATTTATTGTTGTCCAGTGTAACACAATACCTGTGAGACAAGATATTGTATACAGAATGTTACCAAGTGTAGTGTTGTGAGTGTGGGTGTGGGTGGTTATCTCTCAGCAGCACAGCAGTGCCTTATGATACACTGCATCCTGTCACTGTGCCTCAGCAGGCTGAGGTTCAGTCTTTTCCTACAGACACATTGCTAGTTTCATGGCAGTCCCAGAAGCCTCCCGTAATGTGTTGGAGCAAACAGTCCCTGCAAGTCTGTGACGAGCACTAAAAGTGTCTTTGGGAGAAACATTTCCTGTGCTTCTTCATTCCCACTTGGTTAAGGGAATATATCTGCATTTCTAGCTGTTGCACATTTCATGATATGTATTTATACATATTTGTTGCCTACTTCACTTTCATTTATAGGTTTCACATTAAGATGAATGTGTTCCATTTATCAGTCATACATTTGGTATCTTCATATTATTGTTGCATTTTGTGATATTTCTTATGCACTTCATACACTTGTATATTATTTATTGAATTATCACACATCATTCACCTTTCACTTTTCTGTCATCAGTGTTACTATGTTGGACTTTACTACATTCTTACCAGTGTGAATAATTTGTTATAGTTTAGTGTGCTTACATAGAGAAGTATGATTATTATCACTTAGAAATTGAAAATTTAGAATGATTTAATATAACTTCTTAAAGATTTTCAATCCTCGTCATTTAGTAATTTCTTGACAATCACATTGAAAGTTTGGGACCATTGCAACCCAAATGGAATAGATCACTGTGGGGAACACTGTGGTAAAGACTGACACACTGAATGTTTTGTTAATACTTCACCAGGATAATTACCCATCATGCTGGTGTCTGCTTCTGGGGTTCTGTGATACAGCTACAAGAAAACAACAACTTCAAAATATCAATCTTTATATAAATTTTTAATAAACTTTCTCAAAACATGAACATGCATTCACAACAAGAATTTGTCTTTCATATTATGTAGAATAGTAAACAATACATATATTGGAATGAGAAGCATGACACAGAGAGCATTGCACTTTGTACTAATACCCTGGTATATGTAGGTAGTAAAAACCTGCTGAATGGAAAGTTGTGCAGGAGACAGCTTTATTTGTCTCCATACACCGTAGGAACACAAAGATTGCAATGCTACTGTTTTCTTTTGGCTTTGTATGGTTTCATTATGAAGAACCACTTAAGCCTCTGGTACATAGCAGTACAGTACATATGTATGTGTTTTATATCACAGCCTTATGTCTATCATTAGTAACCACCAGGCACTGGACAATAGCTTAAAGGACTTGTGGTGTTAATTATTTCATGGAGAGAAAAACAAAAACATAACTAAGTCTGACATGTCTTATAGAACCAAAGAAATTCAATATGGGCAATATGGTGTTGTGATGGTGGAGTGTGGCATTCTAGAGTGGCTTGTTTAAGTCAAAATTATTAGTGTAAGATGAGGATTGATAAGACAAAAAGAGACAGACACACCACTCTATTCAGTACTCAGGACACACCCAGAATCTAAAAGAATTTGGTTAATCCTGAGTCTGTAATTCATATAGATTTTATGACAAAATTTATTCTGGAGTCTGTAATTTATATAGATTCCATAACAATTTATTGCAGAGTCTGTAATTTATACAGATTTCATAACAAAAACTAAGTGTCTGTTTTTGTAATGTGGACTGCAGTGTTAACCCTTCAGTACTGGAATGCACTTTCATTTTTATTCTGCTTATTATTTGTCAATTTCATACAGCTTCAGAAACTCTTGTGGGGGTTAAAATAGTACAGACTCTGGCCATTAATCTTCTGACTTCCATAGACCCTTCCTAATGTCAATAAAATGGTCTAATCACACCCAAAACTCATGGTAAAAATGTGCCCCAGTGCTGAAGGGATTAAGTTCACAGCTTGGATATTCATCATCTGGCTTGAAAGGAATAACCTCTCTAAGTTGTGGGGCCAAATTTGTGACCTTTGCTGTCTACCTCAAGTATGATGCTGACTGGCTAAACTTTAAGCCTAAAGACCATTCTTTCTCCATAATGTAAAGAAATGTGGTAGATTGTCTACAGGCATTCTGGTGAGTAACAACAAAGCAAAGCTTCCTTTTAGAGATTGAAATTATTGGCAGTTATGCTGTAACTAGGATAAAAGCAAGCAAAGCATAATACATAATATGTTATCTATTGATGAGAAAACTTCTTCCCTGAGAGATCTCTGTATGAAATAGAAGGAGCCTCAGGAGCAGCATACACACACTGGCCACTGATGAATGTATTGAGTACCTTCAGTGGACCCTTGTCAGACAGCAGCAAGAAGTCCGCATCTGAGCCAAAGTCCAGTGTGCCCTTGAGATGGTCCACACCCATCACCCGAGCCGGGTGCAGAGTGGCCGCCTCAATGGCCTCCACCACCGTCACACCTGCAGGTTGGCTTTACTTAATATTTACATGCCAGAAAACAGAGGAATAAATACAAGAAAAAAAAGACTGAAGGCAAAAGTGCACAATGGATGATAAAAAAAACAAAATATACAAATATATGTATAGGAACAGACATGTATTGAAAGGTAAAGATATCAAGGAGACATGGAACAGCCTCTGAACATCCTTCCTATCCATGCATCAGGCAGCACACTCACCAGCATCCTTGATAAAGCGGCGAACACAGTTGTCCATGGTAACAATGGCGCCGGCCAAAGTGTTGGTGCCCACCAGCTGTGCCTTCTGACCCTTCACTAGCACCTCCATCTGCCCTATGTGGTGGTGCCCTTCACCCAGACCCATCGCAGCCATTGCATCTGTCACCAGCACCACACCTGAGGGCAAACCACACAGGGCTTATAATGATGTGTAGACATTAGACACCATTCTGAATGATATGCAGGGAAGCAACTTGTCCTGGATGCTAATTCATTTACATGCAAGAATTTAAAACTTATGTGAACCCCTCTACATATCTTAATATTAAACTGATGCCCCAGTAAAGTGTGATAGTTGCTGCAAGGATGCCTAATATATGCTGTCAGTGTGTTAGTTGCAATAGGAAGTTCGCTCAACATGCAAAAATGTACTGAACAGAAAGATCTTAATCTCTCCTATGAATATTGTTTTTGGCTGCCTGTCAGTAACTCAACTGACTGACACATGGGCTGCCACTGAACAAACCCAGGATGATGAGATCCTGGCAGTATGGGGCAGGACTTGTACCTTTAGGGTGTGTACGGTAGGCAATTCTGAGAGCAGCAGGGTGAGTGTGTATGCCATCAGCTATGATCCCATAATGGACAGGCCGGTTGATGCGCTGGCTGGTAAGGAGTCCCACAAGTCCTGGGTCACGGTGGTGGAACTGTGGAGGAAGTGTAACAGGTGGCTCTGCAGTACTGATGGAATGCTGAGGAGTGTGTGATGTGACTAGTGCAACAATAAACTGAATTAAATACATTACACACACAAAAAAAGTGACATGCATTCTTTCAAGTTGCTTTTCCAGTGTAGTAGTGACATATATCCAGGAATGTGAGAAAGGAAGGATCAATTGAAGTTCATAAATAGACACAAAAAAGTTAAGCTTAGTTATGGACACCATTAAAAAAAGTGAGTTTGATGGGAGGCTAGTGAGCACTTCATTTAACCTGTACTCACTGGCAGCATGGCATTGAAGAGGTGGGTGATGAATGAGGCACCTCTGTTGACAGCTGCCTCACCGTCCTCCAGGTTGCCATTGGAGTGACCTAAGTGCAAGGAAGGAGAGGAAAATTTGATAACTTGAGAATATGGCCCAAAGTAGAAAATATGAATGATTGATGCTTGGTCCCACAACACCAAGTTCAACCAGGTTACAAGACCATACTGCTGTTAATGGAAATGGATGTGGGATGCCAGAGAGACAGAGGACACAGGAACTTACCCACAGAGACCTTTATTCCTTTGGTTGTCAGGTGATGAACAACTTCCAGTGCTCCCGGTAACTCTGGGGCGATGGTGACCAGTCCTACGTTGTCCAGGCTACCATATGTGTCATGTACTTTGTCAACTCCCTGTGGGTCAGATGAAGGGACAGCAGTGATAGCAGTATTGTGTAAAGTGATAAACATTTGTCAGGACACAAGTGATGGTGGTCAACATTTAAAATCCATCTTACACAACTTAATGTACATCCTTTTTTAAATTATTAACATCTTTAGTGCTTGAGAAACCCAAGTGCATTTTTTCCACCCTGCTATGATATTCACACATATTTCTCTTTTACTTGCTGTGGAGGACATGACATGGGATACAGAAAGACAAAGAGACCACTTAATAGCATCATAGAGGCCCTTGCAGTACAGTTGTAGTCACAAGTCAAGTATCATTATGTATTCATTTTCATTGTACACTTTCCTTCACTCTTGAATCCTTTGATCTACTGATGGTTTCATTACAAAATCTGACAATTGATACATTCTCAGCAGGTCACAGGAATGAAGATTGAAAGAAGAATCCATAGCAGAGTGGGTGTGGTGTTATACATGACATTACTTTATCCATCCCATCAACATTCTTTCATCCTCCCACCATCTCTTGTCTAGCATTGTTTATAGTCCACATCATCCTCCCCTCCCCTGCCCTACCCTGTCCTGCCCCACCCTACCCTGCCCTGCCCTGCTGCTCACCTCAATCTTCTGGATGAACTCAGGGGGATGAGCTCCCTTCTTCTCTGGGCTGATGAAGGGTCCCTCAAGGTGGATTCCCAGGATGCCTGCCCCTTCCTTGCCTCCAGGGGTTCTCTTCAGCTTTGGCAACACCTGTACATAGAATTTTCTTTTAACTTAAAAAATTTATTGCTGGACATTAATGAAGGGATGAATATGGGAAAAAGCTCACATGTGCTACTAAAGAGAAACAGAGACAGGGACCAATTCTGCTCACCTCATGATAAACAGAGGTAGGAGAGGTAACGATAGTTGGACAGAAGGATGTCACCCCTGTTGCCAGGATACCCTTGGCCACAGTGGACACACCTTCCTCCAGCTTGTCTAAGTCTGAGGAGAAGTCATAGCCATATCCTCCTGTGGGTGAGAGGACAAAATGTAAGTGAAAATGATATAGCTTAAATTGTAATATAGTTAGCTTTTTTTTAATTCTATTTGAAGTAATGCTATTGATGCATTATAATATTCTTATAAAGATGACTTTGATGGTACAAAATTACAAAGGTAGTCTCAATTTTCATTCCATTACTGCTTGGTTGAACTACGGATGGAAATCAATCATAATAATGAAAGGAACGACCAAACTGTGTGCTATCCAGAGGATGTCCTTTAGGTTTGACTACATCTAAACCCACTTCATTTCTCACCACATTTAACTACCATTCCATTCACATATAACACTAAACATTCCCTTCATCCATCACTGTACATCTATCACATGCACACAGAGAGCACTAAAGAATACCATTAATCTGTATATCTATGAAGCCAGGGCAGATGAGGGCATCATGGCAGTCTACTGTCAGATCTGCCCGCACCTTCTCCTCAAAGAACACTGGCTCTGGATTGACGATGCAGCCACCACGCACCCACAGGTCATCCTTCACAATGGTTCCGCCACGCACCAGCCGACAATTCTTGAACTGCACAATCAAGGAGGATGCAATGGATGGCATGGTGAGTGTTGGAGCTAGTTGGAGGTGTGTAAGAAGAGTTTACTGCTCTTTGGTTCTGTTTTTTTCTCTTTTCTCTTCTTCCACTAACTTAAGTAGTGGTCATATATTGCAACTGTTTCAATGTCACATGTGCATATTTCTGGAAAAAGAAAATGGTTCCCTGTAGCTGTATAAAGTGTCATATGTACATTCTTTTTATTTATTGGCAATTCTACTGCACTCCCTACTTGATGTGGTCTTGCCAGGGAGTGTATTTTGTTATCTGCCTCAAATTATGAACTATTCAGCAACACACTTTTCATGAGCCTCCCTTCATCCTCACTCTGAAGACACCCTGAAGTTTATGCAAGGTGTTCAATCTACATAGAGTGAATCTGTACAGAGGTTTTGTGTCATGCAGGCTGATGATGTTTAGCTTACTCATCTGCTCATCTATGGATTGGAGGTGATTGACAGCATCAGATAGCACTTGATGAAGGTGGTGAAGGGGAATGATGTTTACTTTCGTTATATTCTGTTCTATGCATAATGGAAACACAGAACCCATTTACTGACTACACAGCTGAATGCACAGAAAGTATTGGGAAATCTTACTGTATTGATGAGTGAAGTAATAGTAGTAGTAGGAGTACTAGTAGTATTAGATACAGTAATATGACATGTGCCTGTAATGTTTGAATCATCTGTACTTAAGATAAGGAATAGCTTATCATTGTTATCTACAGATGACTGATAGTGATAGAGAAACAGCTAGTATTAATCTCCACTGATAATGAGGCCAATAATTGTGTTGATGATAAAAACAATGAATTCAAATCATTACCATAACTGCAACTAAATACTATAACGGTAAACTATATTATGTAATTCTGCAGCGCCTCCACTATCCAGGCACACTGCGCCGCTCTCTTTATCATTAAATACGAGTAACTTTACGCGAAATAACCATTACATTGATAGCGCAGCCAAATAAGTCCATATGCCTTTGCAACGTTCAGTGAATCGTCTTCAGTCAACAAAAAACACGCAATACAACAGTACCATCGTTCACCAAACTCATCATGAGTCTTCTCTGTGCCCGCAACTCAGCACCTATCACATCAGTGGCTCACAATCTCATCAGCATCACCTCAGCACCAGCTCAGCATCAACTCAGCACAGTCTCTCAACACGTCACCTCCTAGTGTACTGTTGGTAACATTCCATCCACACTTGTTGCTGGTCGGTGTGTCCGTCGCCTTCTATTATGTTGATCAGCTGTGCACATCAGCTGTCGGCGGCGGCACCTTAATTCCTGCAAAGACATCTATGCAGGAGGGCTGAGATAAGGCTATGGATGTTGCTATCTCTCGTGTGATCTCTCTGTGATGATCATGATGTGTGAGGTATTGAAATATGTCATGTTAGGAAGACCAAACGTGCAAATTCGATGTGATTAGTAGCGGCATTGCACCAGAGTCTGCTATGCTTGCTCGTCAATGGAAATTTTCTTAACCACGTGCACGTTCGGGCCCTCGAGAATCTGGAATGGTTACTTTTAACTATTGAGTGTAGTGATGTAGGTGGCATCGTGTAATTGATAAGACAACTTTCCTTCATAGAAAACATAACATGCAGGGGGTGACTACACACATTGACACGCACACGTTCACACTTCACGGTTCACGCCCACTCTCCTGCAATGCGTGTCTCCAACGACCGAGCGGTTGATGCCTCCTTGTCCTTGAGATTGTGAGATAATGAGTGCAAGGAGAGTGAAAGATCACCCTTAGTATATATATATATATATATATATATATATATATATATATATATATATATATATATATATATATATATATATATATATATATAGAGAGAGAGAGAGAGAGAGAGAGAGAGAGAGAGAGAGAGAGAGAGAGAGAGAGAGAGAGAGAGCGAGAGAGAGAGAGAGATTATGTGACCTTGTAGTAGCATGCAGCAAGGTCAGTAAAATCTCATCGTCTAATACGCACAACCAATGATGTCACGAGTCCAGCATGTGATTTTCAAGACTTTTGCCTATAAAACACTGTATTCAGAGTGAACCGCCCCTGCTAGTTCAACGAGTGCTTGTTGGCAGATTTTTCTCACTTTCTCTTTCATAGATAAATATGAAGTAGTGGCGGTGGTTGTTTATTGGATAGTGGCTGATTAACAGGCAAGGGCCTCTCATTCCCACACACTGTGACGCAATCAAGGTATTTACTGACACCGAGTGCACATTTCTGTTGCTTCCAGCGGGATACTCATAGAATGTAGGATGATTTAAGGCTCCGGGAAACACTCGCAGGACAGAGATTCGTGGTTTGGTATACTACTTAATATTAACGGTTTTATTCATGCCTCGGCAGGAGCAGCCAGCAAGCGTGATTTAGCTCCTTCCCTCGATATTGTAACACACACACACACACACACACACACACACACACACACACACACATACACACACACACACACACACACACACACACATTTATTTAGGCGTCAAGAGAAACTCCAGTCCTTGCATCTTTCTTGGTGCATTTCTAAGGATCTTTCCTTCGTGTTTCAGTCGTTATACCCAAGGAAGGAAGGAAGTTACCACTCGCGGCTCGTAATTTCCTATAATGTAAGTTACCATAGATCATAATCCTCGCAAGTAAGTTTATTATATTCTGTCAGCAGCTTACATAATGAAGGGAAAGGTTAATTTGCTAAAAGAGAAACAACTTAACTAAACAACAAACACATTTAGCAGCACCGTATCGCCAACACACCATTGGGACCACTTGAACTGTTTCCTTTTTTCTTTGATAAAATGACATACTCAACGACAATGACAAAAATAATATTACATTTTTCCGCTGTTTATAGTCTGCAACGGTGTGTGTGGTATGGTGTGGTGGGGAAATGATAAGGCAGTGTGGAGTGGTGTACGGTCTGTGGACGGTGGGTGGGTGGCAGCGATTGGCAGGCCTGAGTGGCATTGTTTACATCACACAGCTGAGTCAACGCATCCGGGCTTTTGCAATTTTCGTAGGTTTGTGTGCCTTTACTTGCTATGTTAAGTGACTGCAACACTGTGTACGTGATTCCTCAACCAGTGCTGGTGGTTTCACGGTTCACATGTCCAATGTGAAAGATACAAGGAAAATATTATCTTCTCCAAGTCAATGTGGGAGGAGTGGCCAGACTGAAGTGTTGTACTGATAGGCCAAGTTGATCCGTGTTTCATCCCAATGCAGTTTACCTCAAGTCACCTTTTTTATTTTTTTTTCGTCGCCATCATGCTTTGAGCGCTGAAGGCGCGTTCTTGCTCATCTACAGTCAAGTTTTTTCCTATCTGTCGAAACTGATAAGGAGTGCAGGATGCAGTGGCGTAATATCACCTGAGTGACATAGGAAGCAAGGAGGCACGTGACCTGCCTGACAATGTCCCGGACGCTGCCGAACCCATGATTGTGCTATTTGTGAATTCTTAGTGAAGGTCATTTTCAATTTTGCTTTAGTTAATCAAGTTACCTTGACAGAGGACGTACTCAAGAATATTTTCTGTAAGTGTGTAATTCTGTAAATAGTTGTGGAGGGGCTGGTTTTCATATTTTATAGAAGTTTGTTTGTCATTTGAAGTAAATTATTTTGTAGGCCATGAAGACACACAGTGTGTAGTTTGTGGAGGGAATATACAGATAGATCAGTAAAGTTTGTTTTTTGTCTAATTATGATTTGATATAAAATTGAATTAACATCTTTTGTATTTAACTATAACATGTAATATAGCCACAATGACTTTAATAAATGGCATGTGCAGTCTGCTAACTGTCATGTAACATTTTCTTAACTGCTTGGTAAAATTATCTTAATGAGTTAAGAGCATTTCCATATTAAACTGTGTACATGTGATCTACACTAACCATCCTGAGTCTGAGCCTTAAACGCTACTGAAGTAATATTCAAACAGTGTATGCGTCAACCGATACAGTTTTGTTGTGTGAGTAAAGCCTTCTTATCCTACTGGCAAGATTATCACATTCTCATCAAATATATACTTTTCTTTGTTGCTCTTATGAAATTTAGATTTATTAGATTCTTGTCATCTACACAGTTATAAGTTTTCCATTAATGTAAAATTATATTACTGGATACCTGAAGTGGTTTTGGAATGTTGAGAGATGTTTAGTCACTAATAGTTATAATATGTAGTTTGAAACAAACTCAGTAAAGTAAGGCTTCTGAAATTGTGAGTAGTTGCTTTATCACCCAAAGTCTCTGAAGTCACTTGAGTTAACAAATAGGTGAAATTGCAGCAATCACGTGAGCAGATGACAAGCAACATTTTCACTAGAATGCTTGCTTTTCCATGACACTAATTTGCTGTACCATTTTAATAACAGTATAAAGAACATGGACATCGAAAAAGAAAAATTAAATGAAGGTGATTAAAGATTGCGAGTACTTTGTGTTGGAAAACCTGAGCTAAGCGCACGTAACCCCAAGGCTGGAGTCTCGGCCTAGCACAGCATCGCCTGCCCTCCCTCCCCCCATGCATGGTGAGCAGAATGAGCCTCTCCCCCCCCCCCCACTCACTGTGCATGAGTCCAGTACATGTGCCTGAAACTCACTGGTCTACACTTTGCCATGGAATGTTTTATGAGATGTATGAATTGTGTGACTTTCAGCTTTATATTGTTTTTTCATTTACAGTGTGAAATTTTAGCTTCCATTTATTAATTTTTATTTATTGTTTTATGAATATTGCCCGATATTTTGTTATTTTCATATTTGTTTATTTATGCGATTTGATACTTTGGTTTAGAGCTTCTCAATACTTACTAAAGTCTGCTTTTTATTCCATATCAATGTAGGAAATAAAGGTGAAAATGATGAGTTGTTGGTGACATGGGTGAAGGATTATGCTCATGGTTGTGGTGTTTTTATAATTTTTCTCTTGTTTGCTTTCCACTTAGAGCTTGGAAAGAAGAGAGTGTCTTATCCGCTTGTGATGTGGCATCTAAAATGAAAGCTTTCTTGACAGATAGTGAGATTGTGAAGGCTGAGAAGGCAGAAGGAGCACAGTGAGGATCATCTTTGGAAACGTATCGTGGTCAAGGCTTTAGTTACGATGGTGATGACTTGTGTTGAGCTGCTGTGTTGTGTGAAGGGGTTACATTACCATTCCTAAAGGCTTAGTAGTGGCAGGCTGGGAAAATTTTGTGTTACCTCTTTACACAGACTCTTGATGCTAATGGCGGTTATCATTTCTAGGGTTTGTGTGGCTGATACTTGCATGGAATACAGAGAATGGAATGAAAACCATAATTTTTTAAAAACTTTTAATGTATTTAAGGTGGACTGAAGAGTAGCAAGTGATGTAATAAGACTTTTGTACCTACAAGACCTCATCCCTTTAGTAGAATCTTAGTATAAAGCCAGTCATGAATAGGAGTTGATCAGCCACAGAGTTCATAGGTTAGGAGACGGTTGGTAGTGAACAAAAAATTTTCTCAGCCTGTCATGACATATCTTCAATGCCTTGCTTTCCCCTCACTCTCATAGCTCCTTAGAGGGATGGAGACGTAACTGGCAACGTAACTTTCAGATTTGTTGACAGTACCTCATAGTGGGAGATTGGGAAGTACTGTTAAAGTTGCTGCAGTTTAACATTTTATTTGGAATAACCCATGTAGAAAGTAGACTGATTTTATTCACATCTCCTTTTGGGTTTTTAAGTTCTATTTCACTGGATCATAGAAAAAAAATCATTATTGTAATTTATGGTTAAAAGATTTATGACATCTGGTATTTTTGCATCACCTTTTTTATTTCTTATTTTACTGTGTGTTATTGTAGAGGTGATGAGTCATTGGTTCACAGTAAGTAAGTAAGTTTGAGGGTTGGGTTGCATGCTTACAGTGTTAAGGTGTGGTAATGTGATTATAGCAAACCAAGGATTTCAATAAGGCTGCATCTGATGAATGAGACAAGAATGTGCCTTTGAAGTGTCTGCTAACATGAACATGAGTGTGATGTAATGTGAGGTTGTTTTCTTATGATCCGATTTTGGTGGATTGGCTTTGTTTTGATGTGTTTGGTGTGTTGCATGATGGTGATGTACAGTTGTATGCAGAAGTGAGGATTTGCTCAGATGGGTTTTCAGACAATCTTTTTTGTGTGTGTGCATAAATCATAGCTGTACTTCATCTGTACTAGAAGTTTAGTCATTGTTAAAACTGTAATCTTTTACTAGGGACCAGGTAGTATTTGTCATTTCTACTTCTTGCGTATAAACAGAAATTTATTTGAAGCTTCTGCATTTCTGCCAGCCTGATTTGCATTACATTCATCTTCATGTTGCAATATTCACTCAAAACTGTCTTTCTTGTTGCTCAGCTTGTGTTGCTTTTCCTTGTTTATCTTCACAGTATGTACACCATTAAGACCAGAAACTTAATACCTCACTTGCAAACTTGATATATTTCACTACATCACATAGTACAAACCCACCAGTGTATTGTATAAGATAAAGTCACTTATTGCTTCACATACAAACTTAGTCCTTATTCCGTCACATACAGACCCAGCCACTTTTCAGCAGTGCCACATATGGGTACCAATAAAGACCTCCACATTGCAGACCTCCACGGCCAAGCAGCAGGCGGTATTATGATGCACGCAGCCGTCGATGGGGATTTTGAGGCCGACGAGTCACAGTACCTCCTCTCTGACACCGACACAGAGACCCGCACCTTCAGAATGACGGGATCCCAGAAGCTGTGTTGCCTCTCCTACTGTGTGCGTAACTGCCTGGCCCGGTGAGTATTGTCTTGGACTCTTCACTGATGGAGTGTTGTTCATACCTTGTGATTTTTTCTAGTGCAAGTGTCATGTTGTATTTTCATTCTCTCTCTCTCTCTCTCTCTCTCTCTCTCTCTCTCTCTCTCTCTCTCTCTCTCTCTCTCTCTCTCTCTCTCTCTTTTAAGTGTTTGTGGGATTGTTATCAGAATTTTCCAGTTATTTGTTTATTTTTTTTACAGGTATATTTGAGTCTCGTAGAGACTTTTATAAGTTAATCCATTTTTCATTCAGCCAGTCAGTTAACATATCAATCAATTAATCTTTCATTCAGCCATATAATTACTTAGTCATTAAATCAAATAGTCTGTTATTTAATCAGTTAATCAATTTAATGAAAAAATCAACTAGTCGTTCATTTAAACTCATCACTGATTGAGACAGTCATTTGACATTTCAATCAATCAGTTCATGTATCAGTCATTCCTTTAGATAGTCAGTCCTTCAGTCAAGTAGTCAGCACTAGTCACAAGGCATTGACCACCACCACCACCACCACCACCACCACTACCTGTCCCTCTCCTGCTGCAGGCTGTGTGAGGGTCTGGTCAACTGTTGCCTGCGTCGCCGCCAGCTCACGGCACGCTCAGTCCGCGTTGGTCACCCCACCGTGGAGAAGTTCCCTGCCAATGTCATACGAAATCAGAAGTACAATTTTATCACCTTCATTCCATTGGTGAGTGATGGGAGTGTGTGTGTGTGTGTATGTCCTGGTTTGAGGTCATTAGTGTTTGTTGTGTTGGTAGTCTTTTATTTGTTATTGTTTGAGATCATTGGTGTGTTTGCTTTGTTTGTGTTGTTTGTTTGGTATTGTTTCATTTGTTGTGTTATCTTACTCTTTTTTGGATGATGTCTGTTTGAATGAAAAAGCTATTTTCTGAAGATCGTGGTACATATATGGTACATTCAAATACATATATGCATATTCAAACCTTAATCATTTTACTAATTTCCGCTTTGGTCTTTTCTTACAGGCACTGTTTGAGCAATTCAAGATGTTCCTAAACCTGTATTTCCTAGTCATGGCCACCTCACAGTTCATCCCTGAGCTGCGTATTGGTTACCTCTACACTTACTGGGGTCCTCTGGTGAGTTGACCCTTGAAAGGGATAAATGATTGAGAGGTACTGGTTCACTCTTGCACTAGAGAGGTGGACAGAATAGGGGTGAGAGAAGG
Organism: Callinectes sapidus; assembly: GCA_020233015.1. Taxonomy (NCBI): domain Eukaryota; kingdom Metazoa; phylum Arthropoda; class Malacostraca; order Decapoda; family Portunidae; genus Callinectes; species Callinectes sapidus. The sequence goes on along the minus strand of CM035182.1, from coordinate 8,877,493 downwards.
AAAGCATTTTGTGGATATTAGAGGTACTGGTTAACTCTTGCATGAGAGAGGTGAACAGAATAGGGGTGAGAGAAAGAAGGTTTTATGTGGATGAAGACCCTTGAACCTGATTGCCTTCCCACAGGGGTTCGTCATCATGGTTACTCTGATCCGCGAGGCCGTGGATGACGTGCGGCGCTGGCAGAGAGACAAAGAAGTGAACCAGCAGAAGTACAAGAAGTTAACACCACAGGGAGCACAGCGCACCATCACCAGCGCCAACATCAGGGTCGGCGATCTCATATTTGTGGAGAAGGTGAGGTGTCTTGCCTGTGTTGTATTGTGAATGGGTGGTCTGCGTTCTTGTATTTTCATTTTTTTCTCACTCTCTTTATTTAGTTTTTTTGTTTGTTTGATCATCTCTCTCTGTATTTATTGATTTCATTCTACCATTTTTTCTATGCTCTTTATTTGTATTATGAAAGTGAATGTGCACTTTCACTTTATTGGCTAGTTTTTGTTTGGGTTTTGATGGGGCAGGTTATAATTTTGTCTGTCTTTCCGATCTCAGTGGAGTAACATCAATCTTGTTCTCATGTGAGGAATCTTTATCTCATTTTAAAGGTTAGTTTATGTTTAGACATGTGAGCTTCCTGGTCTCTGTGAAATATTCTTACTTAACATCAATTTTACCTTCATATTCACCAAGGGATCAACAAACATACCATTCCTAACTCTCTCTCTCTCTTCCCCAGGACCAACGTGTGCCGGCAGACGTGCTGTTTCTCCGCACCACTGAGGCGAGTGGCACTTGCTTCATTCGCACAGACCAGCTGGACGGCGAGACGGACTGGAAGCTGCGCCTTGCCGTCCCAGTCACACAGAAGCTGGAGACCAATGAGGAACTGTTCTCCATGGATGCAACAGTGTACGCTGAGAAGCCCCAGAAGGACATATACAACTTCATAGGAACTTTCACTAAGGTAAGACTTACTAAGTGATTGATTGTATCCTTTTGTTGTGTTTATAGAGCCTCCTCCTATCCTCAGTATTTTATTGAAACATTATTGACTTCCTTCTGAGAGCACAATGCATTACTGAAAAATTACCTGATGTATTGAAGACATTTCTTTCATTTAACAAGTTCTAACCTCACTTTGAAGATATAATGAACTTCTGATGGTATGTCAGATCTAGTGAAAGCTGTTAGATGCTTAGAACACATTTTTTTCTTATTAAGTTTTAACCACTGTAGATATCACACTGGCTTACATCTGACAATGTTGATTAATGATGGACTTTGCTCACTTTGTTCTGGCAGCATGACACGTCCACAGAGGAATCCCTGAGTGTGGAGAACACCGTGTGGGCTGACTCTGTGGTGGCTTCCGGCAGACTGCTGGGGCTGGTCATCTACACTGGCTCCGAGACCCGTGCCGTCATGAACAACGCTGCGCCAAGGTCAAAGGTCGGCCTTCTTGACCTGGAAATCAACAATCTAACCAAGGTGCTTTGATGAGAGGCAGACTGTTTACTGTTGTAGATAAGTCCATCTATCTTCCATCTATCAAGAACACATTGAATGTATTATATTGTGTCAGGACTAGCATAATGATGTGTCAGGGGTTGCCTTGTACCCAGATAGTATTGATGGTGGTTGTGATGACAAATGGTGATGATATGTGGTTTCCCTCCGCCAGCTGCTGTTTGTGGCAGTGCTGGGCCTGACGGTGGTGATGATGCTCCTGAAGGGGTTCAGTGGGCCCTGGTATCGCTACTTCTTCAGGTTCATGCTTCTCTTCTCCTACATCATTCCCATCAGGTGAGGAATGCTCTGCTCTCCACCAGTAACCCTTTCAATGAGGATAAAAGGACATTTTTGTATTTGTATATTAGGAAATTTGTGAGTGGAGAGTTTGTAAATTGAGATTCCTGTGAACACATAAGAGAGGAAAGTTAGATGAGCTAACAGTTAGAATACTTCAACACATATTCTGTCCACTTTTCTAATACGAGAATTCATAATCTTTCTTCCTTTTCACTGGTAAACTCCAATTCTCTGTCTGCTTCTGTGTTTACTTCCTTCTTGTATAGTTTTGTTGTCCTTGACCTCTAAAAAGACATACATAAATAGAAAAAGAAACTCAGACCAGACCAAACCTTCTCCCAGCCTGCGAGTGAACCTGGACGTAGGGAAGGCCTTCTACTCCTGGGTCATCCACCGGGACAAGGATATGCAAGGCACAGTGGTCCGGTCCACCACCATCCCTGAGGAGCTGGGCCGCATCACCTACCTCCTCACTGACAAGACCGGCACACTCACCCAGAACGAGATGGTGTTCAAGATCCTCCACCTCGGCACTGTGGCTTATGGATCAGACACTTTTGATGAGGTGAATGGGAGTTGTGGGTCTCTCTCTCCCTCTCTCTCTCTGTATTTATAGTTTTATGTGTGTTTACAATAGTCAGTCATCAACTACCTACACACTCACACACACACATGCACACACAGGTGACAGCACATGTGGCGACCTTCTTCGGCAAGGATAGCAGCAGCGGTCAGGGAGCCTCGGCCACACCCACACGCATGCGGAGGACAGTGGTGACGCGAGTTGGGGAGGCAGTGAAGGCTCTAGCGCTGTGCCATAATGTGACACCTGTGTATGAGGAGGGAGTCAACCCAGCACTGGAGCAAGGAGACGAGATACAGACCAGCCACAGTGTTAACTACCAAGCTGCTAGTCCTGATGAGGTGAGGCAAGACAGTGCTAGGAAAGATGGAGGAGGTGAAGTTTTGTTGATTTTTTTTCTAAGTGAGGCGAGGCTGTGGTAGGACAAGTAAGGAGATGGTGAAGGGATATGGACCAGCCACACTGTTCACTACCAAGCCTCTAGTCCTGGTGAGGTGAGGCAAGGCAGTGCTGGGAGAACTCTGGAGATGAGTGAAGAAGTTTTTGGTTCTTTGCTAATAAGGATTTTGGATTTATGATTTTCTGTGATTTTCATTTGATAGTCTTATTGATTTCCATGGTAGTAAGAATAATAATGATATGACTACTATTATTTAACTAACCATTTATCCATCCACCCACCCTCTCACCCACACACATATCCATCCATTAATTCATTCATCTATCTATATATCTATCTATGTCTACCTATCTATCTATATCTTTCTATCCATGTATCTAGCCATCTATCCATGTATCTATTTAATCTATCTATTTACACACCAGGCCAGTAATCCCACACTGCATGGCCCAGACAGCACACACACTCACACACACACACACACCCTAATGACAGTAACACTAACAACAATATCAACAACAGGTGGCGCTGGTGAAGTGGACGGAGAGCGTTGGCTTGCCTCTGGTGCACCGTGACCTGACCACCCTGACCTTACGCACACCCCAGGGCAAGATGCTGACCTACACTGTGCTTCAGATCTTCCCCTTCACCTCTGAGTCCAAGAGAATGGGCATTATTGTCAGGGTGAGCACTCCGGGGCCATGTAGTTCCTATTGACCTTGAATTTCTGGTCCAGTCTTTCTTGGGTTTTTGTTTGTTGATATTTTTTAGTTCTCTATGAGGGTGAGGGTTTCCTTGCTCTCTCCCTCCCTTCCTCTCTTAACATCTTCAGCGCTGGAATGCATTTTCATATTTATTCTGCCTATTATTTCTCAATTTTATGCAGCTTCAGAAACTCATGTAGGATTTTAAATAGTACAGACTGGGGCTATTAATCCTCTGACCTCCATAGACCCTTCCTGATGTCAATAAAGTTGTCTAATCACACCCAAAACTTGTAGTAAAAATTTGTCCCAGAAGTGAAGGGGTTATTCAGCAACTAAGTACCACATGAGATCTTTTTGATACTGGTCTTGTGTCAATAATCCTCTGGATCTTAAATCTTTAGTTCTGTTTTGTCTTGGATTTGTTTTTCTTCAGTGACCATTAATTCTGAGTTTTTTCTGCTTTGATTTTTTTACTCTGAGTTATGTAAGAAATAATTATTCATTTTATTTGTTTTTTTTTTATGTTTACTGTGATTACAGGAGAAAATGGAGGTGAAGTATTTTGTCTTTCTTTTTCTCTCTCTCATCTAAAGAATGCTTAGATCTTAAGTATACAGTGTAGTACCTTGTGATGGAATACATATAAGCAATACAATGCAATACCTGTGTGTTTATTGATGAGTTGATAAAATACCTGTGTGTTTGATGTTGAATTATACAATATCTGTGCCTTTGCTGATTAATTAGTGCAATATCTGTGTGTTTGTTGGTGAGTGGATATCATACCTGTACCTAATGAATACAATAGTGTTTGTTGGTGAGTTAATACAATGCCGGTGTGTTTGTGGCAACAGGATGAGTCGTCAGGCCAGGTGGTGCTGTACATGAAGGGAGCGGACACAGTGATGGCGTCCATGGTGGAGTACAATGACTGGCTGGAGGAGGAGTGCATCAATCTGGCTCAGAAGGGTCTCCGCACACTGGTGGTGGCACGAAAGGTGCTCACCAACGAACAGTACACTCACTTTGAGGTGCGTCAAGGTCTGAATTTGGAGAAACTGGGTATTTTTGTCAGATGTTAGTCTGTTGGTGTGGAAGTAGCCAGCTGTGATATTTTAGGATGGTCTGTGAAAGTATTATCTCTTTCCAGCAATGTTGTGGCACCTTCCTACCTTCTTTCCTTTTCTTTTTTTATCTTAACAGTTTTCCTTTGATTTGCTTTGTCTTCTTTGTCTTAACTCAGCCATCTCAAAGCATTCTACTAGCTAAAAGACTGTTAAATATACTCTTTTTAATTATCTTCTCTATCTTTTTGTCAATATTTGTTAAGATTTCATTGTTTTAGGACTGTGTTGTGAAAGAGTTAATGAATCTATCTATCTGTTCAGCAACGGTACAATGCAGCCAAGCTGAGTGTGACAGAGCGAGGGAGTCGAGTGGCGGCGGTGGTGGAGACGCTGGAGTGTGACCTGGAGCTGCTGTGCCTTACTGGAGTGGAGGACAAACTGCAGACCAACGTGAAGCAAACCCTGGAGCTGTTGAGGAACGCTGGCATGAGGGTGAGTGTGTGAGTGTGTGTTGTGGTTCAGTGTGTGGCAGGATATTCAGTGGTGTACCTTGTGTGTGCCAGTTGTGTTATTGGGAGGTTTATGAGACTATTCGTAGCTGTTGATAGTATTAAGATTGTGAGTGGTGTGTGTGTGTGTGTGTGTGTGTGTGTGTGTGTGTCCTTACAACCAAACCTAGCTATGCCATCACTCCACTCCTCACCCACAGATCTGGATGCTGACTGGCGACAAGCTTGAAACAGCAACTTGCATTGCCAAGAGCTCCCGTCTAGTCTCACCAAACCAAGGCCTTCACATCATGGGTTCGCTGGGCTCACGGCGGGAGGCTCACCTGGAGCTAAATGCACTCCGGAGGAAGAGTGACTGTGCCCTCATTATCAAGGTGAGTGAGGAGTTTAGGCAGAGATTTTTTAATACAATGTGGACTTTTTATGGGAAGTCATGGGCTAAAGGAGACCTCATAATGGAGACCTCCTATCTGAAAGCCTACCCATTTGGCAACCATTACCCCAAGTGGAAGCCCTATCTACCCTCAGACCGTGGCTAGTATTCAAACCCATGGACTTGCAAGACCCATCATCCTTCAGAGTGCACATTTTTTAAAGGGATGAAAATTAAGAGTACTATTTCTGCACTTGATCTTTGATTTTTTCAGTCATTCATTCACTCATTTACTTATTATCTCTTTTGCCCACTCTCTCCTTTCATCCCTTCCTCCCTCCCTCTCTCCCTTTCTTGCTCCCTCCCTCCCTTCCCCCCATCCTCAACCAACATCCAAATACCACATAAGATCCCATAGAGAAACAACCATCTTTCTCACAATAAAAAATTAATAAACACTGCAATCACAAAGACAAAGAACGTTGGGAATCAGGAGCCCAGTCTTAGCAGCTGTGTAACCTTCCCTGCTCCTCCTCCTCCTTGGTCAGGGTGATGCCTTGGAGACCTGCCTGCAGTACTATGAGCATGAACTGATGGATCTGGCAGTGCAGTGTCCTGTCGTGGTGGTGTGCAGGTGCTCCCCGACACAGGTATGCTATTCTAACTTGTACTGCACACTCCTGTATTTCTTTTTCATGTGTCTTGCCTTTTTTTTGGTGTCATGTAGTTTCACTCTTATTTTTTTAGCAAAGAGTATCTATTTCATTATTGTTTTCCTCATTTATATCTTACAATTAGTTCTCCTTTTTTTCCTCTGCCTTTCATTCTCATACACTTATGTTTTGTAACTATACATAACACCCATCCATCCATCCATCCATACATACATAACAATTACCAACATGAGTCATTTATTGCACAGTGGCCTTCCTTCATTGACACTATTGTTGCATTTCACTTGTCTTTGCCTTGCCAGAAAGCAGCAGTGGTGAGGCTGATCCAGCGACACACAGGCAAACGCACAGCAGCGGTGGGTGACGGAGGCAACGACGTGTCCATGATCCAGGCGGCAGATGCTGGAGTCGGCATTGTGGGCAAGGTGAGGCAGGGTGCAGGGAGGTAAAGTGAGGCAGGGTGTAGGGAGGTAAGGTGAGGCAGGGTACAGGGAGGTAAAGTGAGGCAGGGTGTAGGGAGGCAAGGTGAGTCAGTGTGCAGGAAAGCAGTGTGAGGCAGAGTGTAAGGCCGGTGTAGGGAGGGCAGCAGGGAAGCACAGGGAGACTTTGGGCTGCTTTTCATTTGTGTTTTCTCATCACACTTTAAAATTGAAGGTAAAAATGCGTCCCAGTACTGAAGGGGTTAAGATAAAAAAGTACTCCTCTTCAGCACCTCATTCTACCATACACAAGACCCATCATTCCCTCAGCAACATTCAAGATAAAAAAAGCTCACTTCACATCATCACACACAAGGTCCTTTATTCCTCTACCACCATATAAAAGAACAAAGACACCACCATTCAAGATAAAAAGTCACGTCACATTACCACACTCAAGGCCCTTTATTCCTGTACCACCATATAAAAGAATAAAAACACCACCATTCAAGATAAAAAAAAGTCACTTCACATCATCACACACAAAGTCCTTTATTCCTCTACCACCATATAAGAGAATAAAAACACCACCATTCAAGATAAAGTCACATCACATCACCACACACAAGGCCTTTTATTCCTCTACCACTATATAAAAGAATAAAAGCACCACTTTACTGTCACACACAATCTCCTCACCCCACAGGAAGGCAAACAGGCATCACTCGCAGCAGACTTCAGCATTGAGCAGTTCCAGCACATTGCCCGCCTCTGTCTCGTCCATGGCCGGAACTCCTACAAGCGGTCAGCAGCGTTGTCCCAGTTTGTGATGCACCGCGGCCTTATCATCTCCACCATGCAGGCCATCTTCTCCTCCATCTTCTACTTCTCCAGTGTAGCGCTTTACCAAGGCTTCCTCATGGTCGGGTAAGTGTGTGTGTGTGTGTGTGTGTCCTAGTTTGAGGTCATTAGTGTTTGTGGTGTTATTTGGTTTGTTATTGTTTCAGATCATTGGAGTGTTTGTTTTGTTTTTATTGTTTGATATTCTTTGGTTTGTTGTATTAGCCTACTCTTTTTTGGATGATGATGTGTGTGTGTGTGTGTGTGTGTGTGTGTGTGTGTATCTGTTTATGTTTGTCCTGTTGTTTCAATGTCTTTTATCAACTTGTCTGATTTCTTGTTTACTTTTTCATCTTTGTTTTTTCTCTTTGATTTCTACTTGCTATCTTTATATTTTTATCCATCATTCTACATTTCTTATGTATTTTTTTTTGTCTTTGTTTCTGTTCAATGCCTATATTTATTTATTTATTTATTTATCCTTCATCTTTGTGTCTCATTGTGTACAACCTTTCCTTCATCTGTTGTTATGGCACTGACAAGCTGTCTGGTTAGGAAAGGAGTCTAAAACATGGTGATATTTGATTACTGTACAGTACTACAACCATGCAAAGACAAAACTTCAAAATGAACCAGTGCCTCCCAAAACTTTAACTCCCTACCTGCTTCTGTATTTCCATCTTCCTTTGAGGGAAGTTTCAAGACATGGAAACATTTTGGGGGTAACTCTCTTGAACTTGTTCAGGTACTGGCATCTCATTAGGCTTTTTTGTTTTATCTGTTGCTCTTGGTCAGTTTTTCCCTCTTTTGGGCTAACTCTCTGACCTTTTAGGGGATTGGCAAATTAGTGGGCTTTTTATTTTCATTGTTTTTGTTTCCCTTGGGCAGCTTTCCCTTCTTACATAAAAAAATCATAATGAAATAGATATTAAACTCCTCTCTTCTTCAGGTACGCCACAATCTACACCAACTTCCCTGTGTTCTCCCTCGTGCTGGACCAGGACGTGTCACCCACCATTGCCCTCACCTACCCTGAGCTGTACAAGGACCTCACCAAGGGCCGCTCACTGTCCTACAAGACCTTCTTTGTCTGGGTACTCATCAGCATGTATCAAGGTTCGTGTGATGACTCATGCAAGATTTCCCTGCTGCAGTAGGTTTTTGAGGTTTCAAGGCACTTTGAATTATTAGATGATTGTTTTGGTCGTACTTTTTAAATGGCATTCTTTATTATTTGTTTACTTTCTATTCTTTTGGTTTATTTATTGCCTTTGTCAAATGCCTCCTGTCTCTCCTGTAGGTGGAGTGCTCATGTACGGTGCAATGCTACTGTTTGAGGATGAGTTGATACACGTGGTGAGCATCAGCTTCACCTCTCTCATTCTGACGGAGCTCCTGATGGTAGGGTTGACAGTCCGCACTTGGCATCCCCTCATGGTGGTGGCACAGTTCATCTCCCTCGGCTTCTATGCACTCTCTGTCATCTTCATGCATTACTTTGGTGAGTTGGAGTGTTGGGGAAGCTGTGTTTGTGAGGATGTAGGAGATGGTGTGTGTGTGTGTGTGTTTTAACTAGTGACCTCACAGTTTTATTGAGTACTACTTTCTTCACATGCCAATATTCCACTCTATTCTCTCCTCCATCACACAGTAACACTCCTTCCTTCATCTTCTTTCTCCACCAGACTGGGAGTTCATCAAATCAAAGGACTTCTTCTGGAAGGTCCTCGTCATCACCCTAGTCTCCTGTCTACCACTCTACATCCTCAAGTTCCTGAGACGCAAGTTCACACCTCCAACTTACTCCAAGCTGGAAGAACTCAACACCTTCGGGAGCTCAAGCCTCACACAGCAGCAACCGTGAGGCAGCTGTTGTGTGTCGGGTGCTGTGGTGTGCTGAGTATGTGTTTGCAAAGAGTGTGTTAGTCGTCAGAGCAGTGCTAGGGTGTGTAAGGCTGTGTAGGGTGTGATAGGGAGATTAGCATTGTGCCAGGGTGTGGTAGGAGGGTCAGGGCAGTGCGAGGGTGTGATAGGGAGGTACAGTAATGGTATGGTGAGGGTGTGTGTCATGGAAAGTAAAGTGTGAGTTATTAAGTTAACGTGAAAGCTCTGTGTGTAAAATATGCCATAATTCCACAAAAGATAGTGTGAGTAAGACTATAATATTATATGGAGTTATCCCTTAGTGCAACTGCCAAAAGAGGTGATTATTGTAACAAAAAGTGATGGGAAGCTAAAGATTCACAACAGTATAATTAGATGTGTCTTCCACATAGGTACAGTAGCCTGAAAGGTGAACTGATGAAAGGTGTGGTACTGGTGATATAGAAGATAGAGTAGGGCAGGATAGGAGCAGGTGTATTTTGAATATAAAGTGATATGGACATACAGGGAGGGGAGTGTTGGGTGTGAAGGGAGACAGAGGTGCATATCAGGTGTTTATCAGCTGTGAGGTTCTTGTGTACAGTGTTACCGGGAGTGTTCATCTCACGGGGCTTAGAATAGCTTGGGTTTGGCGACACCCAGCGGACTTATTCAAGATGAAGTGCCTAGTGGTGGGGTGCATCCTTAGCCCCTACAGATTCATCACACGTCTGGTAATAATCAAAATGTGAAGTCCTTTCAAATCTTTCCTTCACGTCTCTTTCTCTTTAATTGGTTATAGGAATGCATTCATTCATTCATTCATTCATAACTGGTGTGTTGTTTTATAGCTATGATATTTTTATTGATAATGCTAAGCTGTTATACACTAACCTAAATTTTGTAGTTGTGATGAAATGTATGCTCCTCTTTCACTGACATAACTTGAGGGAAGATCCTTATGAAGGCTCCCCTGGTGTGTGTGTGTGTGTGTGTGTGTGTGTGTGTGTGTGTGTGTGTGTGTGTGTGTGTGTGTGTGTGTGTGTGTGTGTGTGTGTGTGTAGGGCAATTCACTGAGCTTTAACTGCACATAAATGCATTACAGTGTGAGGGTGAGGCACAGAGCACATATTATGGGTATTAGCAAGTCTTCAGAGGCCTTGTGTGTGCAGGTGGTTGTTTGTGAATGAGTGTGAGACTGAGAGCCATTGTGATTTTCTAAAATGTAGCTGCTAAAGGGTATAATACAATTAATTTCAAACCATTAGGGGGGAGGGGTAACCAGGTCTCTTTAGTCAGTATTCAGAAACACTTTGCTTTCACCAGCACTATTTACTAAGGCTAGAAATTATTAGTGGTGTTTTCAAGAATGTTTTCCAGTTATCAAGGTAGAAATCTTGTTACTCTACCTCCAGAACCATATAAACACTGAAACTCTTCTATATGGAAATAGAACCTTTTCAAATAGTGAAGGTGAAGTATAAAAGTGTTTGAGAATATAAGCCTTTGCTTCCTGTTGGCAGCAGTCACAGGGAAAGGTAACAAGGTTCTCTAGCATATTGAGTGCAGTGCTACAAGAGGTGGTGGGCAGTGTGTAATAATAGTGTTCATATAGTGAGTGCTGTGTGCTGATGAAAGGTGCAGAACATTCATCTTCGTAACCTAACCTAACCATCTAGAATTTCACACACTGGTAATGGGAAATGGTAGAGATAGGCTCATGTCTATTTTTGGATGAAGTGAATGTAAGTGTTTTTATAGGCAGGGGTTAGTGTTAGCTTCTCAGTTGCTATTATTTCTCTCTCTCTCTCTCTCATGGTGTGTGTGTGTCTGTTTTCTGTTTGTCATGCGGGCTGGTGGTAGAGGCTTGCTGTTGGCAGAGACCGATCTGATGTTTCTGTTTAAAAAGTTTATGCTAGTTTAGTTTTTCTATTTCTTAGTTTACTGTTATTTATCATCACTTTTCAATTTTCTTCATGATTTTATGGCTGAGATAATGAACATCTGTATTTTTTGTTTAACACTGCTATTTCATAACTTTCATAACTACCACACACACACACACACGCACACAGCTGAACCATTTATATTTACACTTCCTTCATTGCTGTCAGTTTTCTTTTTCATGAGACTTGTGTGTCTCCATGGGAATCACTCCTAAAAGTTCCCAATTAGTCATTTCTGATAGGAATTCTGTTGACTGTGTAGCGGGGATACCTTTGATATCTTGCCTCAGCAGTGAAATTTTTAACCATTCAATGTATTTACTAAACATAAGAAAAGATGACAACTTCCCACTGGCCTACATACATGCATACATACATACATATGTGTTAATGATTCTATATGTAGTTTTATCATAAGTACATATTTTATTATATTTTCCTAGATGAGGATGAGTCTCGTCCTCTGTCTTGTGCTGACGGACACCTCCTACCTCTGGCGTGTGCTGGAGTTGTAAAAAGCCAGTATTTATGATTCTCTGAGAAAATAAAAGCAATTTTGTACTCCTCGTGCCTGTAATTGTCTTTCATCTTGCAGATGTATTCTGTTCGTTTATTTTAGTTGCAGCTCACATTATGTACAATTTACATACGTCTAGGGAAGTAAAGGTGTGCCTGCACCATCTGACGCATAAATATTCTCTCTCTCTCTCTCTCTCTCTCTCTCTCTCTCTCAACTTCCATAAATTAGACAAAGCCAGTGTTGCCTGTACTCAGCTCTGTTGCACACCCATCCCTTGGTACATCGATCACCGCAGTGGGAGTCATGAACATCGTTATTTTGTACTCAATATAATTGTCAGCAATCATCATAATTCATACTGAAAAACGTGATAGCTAAGGAGTTGCCTAATCACCTAGTAATGATGGTTGTTCACGAGGCACGATTGTTTCATGAAACAACGCCTCTTTGTCAAGCACATCCCTTGGTATTGGTCACACACATTTTAGTATTCACTTTTTTATATATACTTAAGCCACAATCGTTACGTGTAAAGATCTTTTACAGTATTGCGTATTTCCTGACATGCAAGCGCCACCTTTACAAAAAAAAAAAAAAAATGGTTTTATGTTTGTGACCGCCGGTCACTCGAAGCAGTTCCGCCACAGTATCTAGAGTTAACAGTGACAGACATGGCTGCAGCTTCTCACGTCCCTCCACAGTTCAATAGTAAGTATTCTCATGATAGAGTGAATGTTGTGGCGATTATTTTGGTTTGTGACATTTACTAGACTGCAGTCTTTCTCCATTCTTCTTTTGGTAGATTTTGTCAACAACCAGCTAGTCTTCCACAGTCAAGGCTTAACCAAGGCCAGCTCCCTGCAATGCTTGATGTGTTCATAGTGTTGGTGAGCAAGGATGAGGCGTGCGCACCTGGGTCTAGTGACGCTGTTTCACGTCACGTTACACCAGCAAATAACAACACAACGCGTGTACTGTATACAGTCTGCCAGTCAGAACAACAAAATCTATGGACATGCGCATAGGAAGCGTGACGTCGTCAATCACGTGATGATAACCTGCCAATCACGACACAAATCGTATGATCCCTCTCAATACTGGGGGGTGTTCACTGCCCATAATCCTCCAGCCAGCCACTCTATTTCTTACATTATGGCGGCAGACATGCATGGGCCATGGACTGTGAATTTGAAATGTTCAGCAGATCAGTCATGGAAGATGTCTAGCTGTGAGAGGTACGTGAACACGTACCTCTCATCAACATCATGCATCATGATGTTACCCACTGTTGTGCAATGTCCCAAGTGTAGGAGAGAGAGAGAGAGAGAGAGAGAGAGAGAGAGTGTGTGTGTGTGTGTAGTTAGAGCCCCCCGCAGCGCTAAAAGAATTATTGACCCCCGCCACTCGCCAGCCAGGTTACGTTTAGTTAGTGTAATAATGTTTTAGCTTGGAGAGCTGTTGGCCAAGGATGGAAGTTTCATCGTATAGGTGAGGTTATTTAATTAATTTTTAATGGTTGTATGGCTTAATTAACTATTTTAGTTCGCAGATTACTGAGTTTTATCGTTTTTGTGATTTTGGGAGTAGGTGCGAGGCCGAAACTAGAAGTTCCGTCGACAAGCTGGGCTTGGCAGAGCGTTTTATCGTATAAATAAGGTTATTTATTTCATTTTACGAATTTTACGCAAATTTCACGAGAAATGGCAGTTTTTGTCCGTAGATTTGTCCCGCTTGATGCATTGTACGAAACTAGCTTTCGGTGATGGTTACGGCTGTGGTATTGATTAAAAAAAATGATAAAAAGAAAAGATAGTTAAATAGAATTTTAAAAAGTAAAGAAAGGAATTCTCTGTGCTTATCATGATCATCATCAGCAGCATCAGGTGGTACATTAATCAGTCTTTTTATGCATCATAAAACGGAAGTGGATTGGATCTTTTGAGTGTAGTATTTTTTTCTAACGTGTCTTCAAAAACATGGATATAGCTGAAGTAGTGGAAAGAAAAAGGATGAAGAAAAGATTGTTATATGAATACAGCAATTTTTTTTTTTTGCTATAAATACAAAAACATATTAGTTATATTTTATACTCACAAAAAATACATACAGATTTACCATAAGTAATCAAAATTTGTAAATTTTCAATGTTTATAATGTGACACACGAACGCTGCCATTAATGGTGGAGGTAACAGTGGTGGTGCACGCCTGTCTCATCCAGCGTTTGTTTTAGGTGAGTAAATAAGCCTTCGTATGCACCACAGGGATATAAACTAGTGAGTTAAGGCAGTTTTTAGTATGCCATGTTTATTGGGTGAGGAAATACTGGTGTGGCGAGACGCGGTGGCTGTGTGTGAGAGAAGAGAGAAGCAGTTGTCATGATTGAGTGGGTGTGAGTGAGTGAGTCATGCTGGGAGGGATGTAAACATGTTACTTTGGGTTGTGTTCTTTAGTTGAGGGATGAAATGTTGGTGTGGTGAGGTGTGTGAGGGAACAGGAGCAGCAGGTGCGGGTCGAGGGAGAGAAGGGGGGATAGTGGCAGGTAAGGGTAAGGGTGAGGTTGAGGTGTAGGGCAGGGGCCGCCCAGCACCCTCACGTCATGTCACGGCTTGCAACACAGCGGGCCAGGCGCCAGCAGCAGCAGCAGGATGTGGGGCGGCGCTTGGTGTGTGTTACGTACATCCTAGGCCTCAGTGTGGTGTGGGAGGCAGCGGCCAGTGGTCAGTCAGTGTTGCTGGATTCGGTAAATTTGCAGTTTCAGCCAATACTCTACCCACACCACCCCATCCCCTCAAACAAGTTTGGGGGCATGCGGGGAATCGGGGGTTTTGGATGGGTTGGAGACATATATGAGTGATATTTGGAGTTAAAAATCTAGGGAAGTTTCCCTAAATCTAAGTAAATTTCCTTAGAAATCAAGAAAATTCCACAAATGATGCAAACAAACAAATATGTATACCTATTCAAACCCCTCTCCATTAGTACAAACCTATTCTATCAGGGGGGCTGTGCCCCCCCTGGACCCCCCTTCTAATTATCCTAGCCTGACCTAACCTAACCTAACATTATGAAATTTCCTAAATGTAGCCAGAGCCAGACACTCATACTAGGGAGGGGCTGTGCCCCCTGGACCCCACCTTCTAGCCAGACCCCCCCTCCAATTATTCTAACTTTACCTAACCTACAGAAATTCCCTAAATGTTGCTTGGGGGCATGTGGGGAATCAGGGATTTTGGGTGGGGGCAACATATATAACCAATATATGGAGTTAAAAATGTTGAGAAATTTCCCTAGCGTTATTATGAATTTGAGACAGGTAATATGGGGTTCAAAATGCTCTTGACAGTGTGACTTAGATGGCTAGGCAGTTTCCTGTACTGTGGTATGTATTGTCTGAAACTGCAATGATACCCTTGATTCTTACTTCTCTGCTGTGGGTAAAGTAAACTGTGGTGAGTGTCTGTTGGTTTCTTGTGTATGCTATAACACACGCACACACACACTGTAAATATTTCATATATATGGTATGAAAAAAGCGTATACTTAACAAAAGTTGTGAGGAGTACAAACCTGGGTATTCATAATGTATTTGTTGCAGTGGTTGACCATGGCTGGCGGTGGTAACATGGTTGAGCAGCAGCTCATTGCTGCCACTCAGATCATTGAGCAGCAGCTTGATGCTGAGATAGAGCGGATGGACAACCTGGACACGGATGACCTGGAAATAATCCGTCGGGAGAGGCTGGCGGCCATGAAGAAGAGGCAGGAGAAGAAGCAGGATTGGATCACCAATGTAAATAAGTACCTGAGTTTCATCATTGCTTCTCACAATACTGAACTTGCCTTGATATATTCAGTACTTTTGTTGCTGAATAAGTAGAAGCACGTTTATCATAGCAAGCTGCCTTTCCTGCAGGGTCACGGCACATACTCAGAGCTGTACGATGAGAAGGAATTCTTTGAGGCCACCAAGAAGTCAGAGAATGTGGTGTGTCACTTTTACCGGGACCAGTTTGTTCGGTGCAAGCTGGTAGACAAGCATCTCGACATCCTCGCCAGGAAACACATTGAAACCAAGTTCTGCAAGATCAATGCTGAGAAAGCTCCATTCTTGACAGGTAAGGTACTTCTTTCATAGCTGCGTTTGTTTGGTGGAAACCTTTAAAAGAAAAAAATCCCTGAATGCAGAGAAAAGAATGGTTAGAAAATTTTCCTTGTTTTAGTGGCAAACATTGTCAAAAATAGATATGATTGTGGGAAAGTATATTTATCATTGAAAAAATTAAGAGTAATTCATTTAGCCTTCACACATTGGTGATCCAAGATCCCACTCCCTCTAAGTCTTCTGACACCTTGTCAAGAACATCTTCAGTAACTTTACTTCTTCATCTTTCGTCTCCTTCATTTCATCCTGATGGCACTACTGCCATCACATCTGTCTCTAAAGCTAAACTCTTCTCTCAAACATTTGATAATACTCAACCTTGGATAATTCTGGGCTTGTTCTTCATTCTCCTCCCTCTGACTATATCATGCTTTTGGTTGAAATTTTCCTCATTGATGTTTTCCATGCCCCAGCTGGCCTTGTAAATCCTTGTAAACCTTATGGAACTGATGGGGTCCCTTCTATTGTTCTCAAAAACTGTGCCTCTGTGCTTGCACCTTGCCTGGCCAAACTCTTTCAACTTTGTCTGTCGACTTCTCCCTTTACTTCTAGCTGGAAGTCTGCCTACACTCGGCCTGTCCCTAAAAAGGGTGACTGTTCTAATCCCTCAAACTACCATCCTATAGCTTTAATCTCTTCCTTGTCTGAAATTTTTCAGTCTATTCTGTCACTTCACAATCTTCTATCTGATCACCAGTACGGGTTCCATCTACTGGTGATCTTTTGGCTTTCTTCACCAAGTCTTGGTCATTCCCTTTTAGAGATTTTGGTGAAACTTTTGCTGTTGCCTTAGATATATCAAAAGCTTTTGATAGAGTCTGGCACAAAGCTTTGATCTCAAAACTACTCTCCTATGCCTTCTATCTTTCTCTCTGCAACTTCATCTCAAGTTTCCTTTCTAACTGTTCTTCTGTTGCTGCCGTGGTAGACGACCACTGTTCTTCTCCTAAATCTATAAACAGTGGTGTTTCTTAGTGTTTTATCCTGTCACACACACATTTTTATTATTCATAAATCCTCTAATTCAAATTTCTTGCCCTATTCACTCCTATGGTGGTGATACCATCCTACACTTTTTTTCAAGTCTTTTCAGGGATAACCAATCCTTCATTAAGTAAACAGATCACAGGATGCCTGTCTTGTGATCTCTCTAAAGGCTTTGATTGGGACAGCAAACTTGGTATTGTTTTGTGCAGCAAAAACCTTTCAAACAACTATTCCCCCTTTAATGAAACTCAACTGTTCCCCTCTTCTACATATAACATCCTCAGTCTGTCCTCTACGTATTATCTTAACTGGAAGCTTCACATCTCATCTCTACTTAAACTGGTTTATATGAAGTTGGGAGTTCTGACTCAACCCCACCCTGTTTTCTTAATCTGTTTTGAGGTATTATTCATCCATTTATCACTTAATGGGAGATTTCCATTTACATATTTAGTTCTTCTAGACAGGTTGGAATCCAAACCTTATCTACTCCTCAAACTGACTCTCTTCAGCCTCTTTCCCATTGCTGAAATGTTGCATCTCTTACTATCTTTACTGTAATTTTCATGCCAATTGCTTTGCTGATCTTGCTAACTGCTTGCCTCCTCTCTTGTCACAGTCTCACTGCATAACACTTCTTTTTCCACTCTCTAATGCAAGAGTTAATCAGTGTTCTCAATCATTCATCCCTTTCTGTAGTAAACACTTGAAGTCCCTGCCTGCTTCTGTATTTTCATCTTTTGACGTGAGTGAGGTTTCAAGACTAATTTCGATTAGCCTTTTTGACTATATGGGAGTTGCCACTTCAGTGGGCCTTTTTTTTTTAATTTCTAGATATTTTTGTTGTCTTTGAATGGTACTCTTAAAAAAAAAGTGACTTGATTCTTATATTAGCTTGTCCAAATGTCACCTTCATATTATGGCTCTGTAGAATTTCTGTATTGTATATCTTCAACTCTGGTGTTTTGATAAATGATAGAGGATACAGAGGCTGAGATATAGATGAAAGGCAGAGTATCACTGATTGCTGTGGCTTTCCAGAGCGACTGAAGATCCGAGTGTTGCCAACTCTTTGTCTGGTGAAGAACGGCAAGACCAAAGACTATGTTGTGGGCTTCACTGACCTGGGCAACAGTGACGACTTCTCCACCGAGATGCTGGAGTGGAGAATTGCCCGAGCAGATGTGGTGGAGTACCAAGGTGACCTGCTGTGCCCGCCCTCGTCCAAGTCATCCAGTCAGAGGATGGACGTTCGCAAGAAGAAGACCATCCGTGGGAGGAATGACGACAGCAGTGACGACAGTGACTCTGATTAGTGTTAGGAGCGAGTCTGTTGTAAGTGGTTTGCCTTACGTGTGTCTTGGTCTCTGCCCTGTGTGTGTGGAAGGTAAGGGGGAGTTCATTCAGGTCACAGGAAGATAGGATTGCTTCAGGTTCTTATTTGTTGTCAGAAATGTTAGGGAACACATTTCAGATGTGGTAATAACAGTGACAAATTCAGCACATATAAGTATTTGAAGTAGCAATTTTCACTCATATCTGAAATGTGTTATCAGGGTGAGCATAGTCCCAGCTTCCCTTCAGGCCATCATGATATTTGGCACTGACACCAGGCAGGCAGTCGGTCCACGGTCTTGGTGTTTGAAGGCTGCCTCAAGATTACTTACTCAGCACAAACTCACTGGTGGCTGTCAGCCGTTCCTCATGACACCACAACAGTGAATAGTCATGAGTCATTCCATTTCAGTCCATTAAGTTAAGGAAATTTATACCATACTACTTTTATTACATTTTATTGTACATTTGTTCAGATACTGTACACAATATGGTAGTTTAGTGTCAATTGGCAGTAATTTAAATTCATTTTCTTTTTTCCCAGATTCCATTCAATGATACAAGTAAATAGCAACACTATAGGAAGATGAAGCCTGGCTAGTGGTGTGAACTCAAGAGCCATTTCTCCTATATTTTCACTTAGTAAGCTATTGCCAGTATTGATTATTGTTTAAAAGGCTTGATAAGAAAATGCTTAAACTTTAGCTACAGAGAAAGAATAATTTACAATCTCATATCATCTAAGGTTTGAGATCTTAAATCTGGAAGTTAAGGACAAACCTTTGTCTTTGTTACCAGACCTTCCATTCCTTGCCTTGCCTTGCCCTGCCCTTCCCCTCCTCACAGCTTTACAGATAACTTTTCATCTCATTTCCAGTTCTCTATTGCACTCATCCATTAACAACTTTTTAATGCCCATTTCACATTACACCATGCATAAATTCAAGCTTACTAATTTCAGGAGGTAAATTACAACAAAAGATTTAATTCATTAGTGCAAAATCATCACTTCTGTTTGGCCCCACATTCACTTTTAACATTTAATGTATGTGTGTGTCTCTCTCTCTCCATGTGTGTGTGCACACACATACACCCAGGGCTTCTGCTGGTTAAAAGCCAGCCATTCCCCTACAGCAGCTCATACTGACCAATGTTTGGATAGTAATGAGACAACAACACACAAGGACAGCAAGGCCACAACCTCTCACATTACATTCAGTACCTTACTTTCTCCTGGGTGAACAAGGTCTACACATATTAAGAGGGACTCAAACTTGGGCTTTTGTCTGTGTGTAGGTTTTCCTTTGAATTTGCTTAATATTCACTGATGTATATTACTGCTTGTTTTATTGTTGGTGATTATTATGGTGGTATTTCACCTCTTGTATTTTATAGTGTAGGTAGTGAATTGTCATCATTTGGCTAATGTGATAATTTGTTTCTTCTATAGGTTCATGTCTTGTGTGTTTTATCCCAGATTTTAGTTTAATAGAAATTTGCAAAACAAGTTCAAACTAAAATCTGGGATAAAACACACAAGACATGAACTTTGAGTTCGAGAGTACACACACACACACACACACACACACACACACACAGTGTTAGTGTTACCACTACTTCCACAGTCCATTCAAATTACAAAGATAAATTTACACAAAGGCAACACCTTGTTCTTGGTTTGGTCTGCCTGCTTTCAGCCAATTAGCTACAAGAACTGTGACTAGAATGTTAAGTGAGGGCCAACAGAGTGATAAAGTTACTTGATCAACACAATTCATTCATGGTGAGAACTATATGGAGTTGCACTGCCAAAAATGACCTTTACAAAAGTGATTATACACTTTAATCTGAGAATAATCTGTTGTCATTTCCAGGGTATGAAACAGTCCTACACACGGGGGGGAACACATCACACAACCAGGGGTGCAGACACATCATGTGCAGCATCTGCCTCCTGAACACAAGCTAGTGCTTTCCACCCAGCCATGTCATACAATGGTGCAATATGCATGCATTAGAAGATGTATAAATGCTAGACACCTTGACTAACAACCTCTAGGTATGGATATGTATCTTGGCAGCACAGTTTCCCACACAAGGGCATGGCAAGCTTTCAATGTCAGTGTCAAATGCTAGATAACAGGGCTATTGGTGTGTTACATTCCAGTAAGGGCTTGTGGGAGAACACAACCTGATCTGATTGGGTTTGACTCCCTCCAAGTTATAATAGAAACTGTGAAATCCTAAGTTACACAGCATAGAAATAATGGAATTCCTGTATTTTAATGACGTTATGAAAAATATTGTAAACGTGACGGTGGTGTCTGTGTTTACGTGTTTGTTATAACTTTGATACATAAATATTTAATTATTTTTTACCTCGCTCACGCACCAAACCTGTGACTTAAATTTCTCTCAATGTACCTCCAATACTCTCTTCGAATTTTGTCATATTTTGTTGCCAGGGACTCGCAGATCTGTAAGCAAAGAAACACTTTTGAGAACTTGGAGGAATGAATAAAAAAGAAGAGTGACAAAAAATAAATTCTAATCCCACACAAAATGACTTTTAATGTGTACATCACCCTACTTAGTTTCCTAGTTTACAAAATTTTAATACCCAATTATTTTTATCAACTGGGAGAATAAATTCCTTCTACAGTAATTTTGTAGTAGTATATCAAGTCTTTAAAATCTGATACTTTTAACATAACATGCATAACATTTTACTAGTTAGGATTTAATGGTTACTTAGGATTTAATGCTGATTTGCCATGAACTGAAGAGAGAGAGACAGAGTGTGTCTTTCCCAAGTGTTACCTCAAGGCAGCGTTTGAGTAGCGATGGCCGCAGGTCTGGCTGTCGTTCCATTCTGTCTTCCATGAGGTCCAGCATGAAGGTGAGGAGGTGTGGCGAACACTGCCCCTCGTCATGCATCTTCTGGCACCACTCCCACAGGTCCCCCACACTGGCCAGGCCACCCTCACAGTGCTGCACCACCCTGGTAATGGCAACAAGTGAATAGCAACAATACATGGACAACATAGTGGGGTTCAAAAGATCGGAGTGAGTATAATGAAGCCTTAACCCCTTCAGTACTGGGATGCAATCTAATATTTATTCTGCTTATTATTTGCTGATTTTATACAGCCTCAGAAACTCATGTGGGAATCAAAATAACACATACTCTGGCTTCTGACTTCAATAGACTCTTCCAATGTCAATAAAATCATCTAATCACACCCAAAACCTAGAGTAAAAATGTGTGCCGGTACTAAAGAGGTTAAGGAGACCAGAAATTTATAGTTTTGATTAAAGTTTCAGGTTCTATGTTTTGAATATCATAGAAAATGCATGGTTCCCTAAATCAAATGGCATAACTTATATTTCAAATTTAAAGAGAAAACCAAGGCAACATATATGGGAAACATTCATACATACGGTAACCTAACTCATGTAAAAGTCAAAAGCAGATTGGATCTAAATAAATTGCAAGGATTCTGACCTTAAGTTTGAAATAATTGCTGTACACTCTACATCTATATTTGTATCAGATAAAGAGGGAGAAATTAAAATGGCTAAGGACTTCATCTGCAATGCCGCCTGATTGCCATGTCATCTTAAATGTATTCTGCGGGGGAGAAGGAAAGGCAGGTACAAACTAAAAAAAAATACAAGACTATGTCCACAGCCCATACAATGAACATGATTATAACCAATCCCATTTTAAACAAGCTATCTTGAAGGGGGAAAATGACTGAAAAATATTAAAATGGCTATACAACTCCCCAGCCACAAATATGCCCCTGTGTGTAACTAACCACTTTTCTAAACATGCAATTCTGAGGAAAATATGAAAGCCAGGGAATAATATACCAGCCCAACAGTCCAGTTCAGGGAAACCTAGACAAGACACCAAAAACACACACACACACACACACACATATATACAGATCAGATCATAGTTTATTGACCACAGCACATCAATCAAATATATACAATTAATTGCAAACAGATACATTACCCAATTCAAATCAGGGACAGCCTAGACAAGACACCACACACACACACACACACACACACACACTCTTAGTTCCGTCAGCCTCCGTTGGAAAGGCAGCCGAGGCACTCACCCTCTGAGGTAGCTCCAGGGACTCTCGTTGTCGACCACCTTGGTGATGGCAGCCTTTGTGTACTCCACTTCACGCTGGATCACTTCCTTGGTGAAGCCCGTCGTCTGGCTGATGGTGAAGTGTCTCTGGTTCCAGGCTGAGTTATTCCTCACGTCCTCCTCCAGCAGCCGGTCAACGTAGTCCAGTTCTCCGTCATATAACCTGAAGGGGAAATGAAGCACACTATTTCTCCTGGACCTGAAGGGATGCTCAGTCTATCAGGACTGGATAGTAAATGGCTCTGGCATTGGTCCGACAATAACACCATGAACCACTTTGGAGTCTTGGAGCTGATCCCACTTTCATGGTTCAACACAAGTACTGTACTGTACTGGTCGCAGATACACATAAGTTACATCTTAAATGATTACATAATGTTTAAAGAATGTATAAAATCATTAACATTATTCTGGAAGTCTGGTAAATGGTATCTATCAAGAAAATGTGATGTGTCCCTGCATCCAGTATTCAAAGAAACTGCATGAACAATTTGAAAATAATTTGTTCAAGCTAACCAACAGCCAACAGTAGGCACCTCTCTGGTGTTGCCATAAGTACAAATGTTTTTCTGTACTTTGCTTAGCAGATATCTCACGAAGTCTTAACATAAGGAATGTACTCTATATCGGTGCACTGTGGCTGATGTGTCATAAGAAACAAACAGAAGAATGAAGCTGTGACCATTGTCCTCATAAGTAAACAAACCTTTTATGTGTAGATACATAAAAAAAATAATTGATTTTGCTGATTGTACTATAATCCTTCCAATCTTGAATTATAATACTGTAACATTTTTTCAGGCACCAAGGATTTTTCAAAGGCAGTGCATTGTCAGTGCAAATTTAGAGATTGTATCTGAACTTGCAGTGCTGAAGAAACATTTCTCATTTAAATGTAGTAAATTTAACATTAAACAAATGACATCCAAGCAAAATAGAGCAGTTCAAAAGTGGAATTATGTGGAGCACACATTGCCTGATGTAATGTGACATACTTAAGTCTGTACAGACAAGCTGAAATGCAACCATGATGAAACGCTTTCATACTACACATCATACTGAATATTTGAGTTGATATACAGTGGTACCTCTTGATTCAAACTTAATTCATTCTTTTTGGCTGTTCGAATTGCAAAAATTTGAATTAGGAAGCAATTTTTACCATTGAGATTAATGTAAAAACATTTAATCCATTCCAGTTTATTCTAAATAAAAAATACTACACTCAACCCCCAGTTATTGCAAGAAATTGGTCTCTTAACATGGCCCAATCGCTAAAAATGCAATAGCCACTGTTAAGAAGTAATGGAAAAAAATAAAATTGGTCCTGGCCCATCAGAGTGGCAACATGATTTAACATACTAGCACCATGTTTTCCCCTCATCTCATCGTAATTCATAGATATCATTCACATTTTGAAAGTATAAAGTAAACAAAGACATGAAATGCATAAAAAAATCATAAAAAAAAACAGGCATAACAAGACACTTATTTACAGCAGAACAACATGTCCTGCCAGCACAAGCAGCCAGCCAGCCAGTGTGTGTGTGTGCTTGTTTATGTTTTCCTTTTTTCATGTTTTCAAGTGCTTGTTTATGTTTTCTTTATTTCATGTTTTCAAAGTTCTTTTATGTTTGATGTCTGAAAAACTTACAAAAAAGATTTTTAAAAAACCCCCATAAACATGGAAAACCTTAAAAATGTCAAAAACATGAAAACCACTTTTGTAAACCCCTTAAAACATCATCAAAAACATGAAAACATCTTAACAAAACCTCAATTTCCATGAACACTCTTAAAAACTAATAAACATGAAAAACACCTTAAAAAAAAAAAAAAAAAAAATCCCTAAAACCCCCCAAAATCACCCCTAACCTAATGTAACCTAATCAAACGTTAACTATCCTTTGCAAGTAGGACATGCAAAAACATCTTCTAAAAACCCTAAAACCACCTTCGAAAACCTTAAGAACTGCCAAAAAAACACCCCTAACCTAACCTAACCTAACGAAATCTAACTTCCTGTTGCAAGTGTCCCAGTGGTCCAACTTGGTTGTTTTCACAGCGAGTAAAAAACATGAAAAACCTTAAGAAAGAACCTTAAACAGCCTAAAAACACTCTTAAAACCCCCATAAACAACCTAAAAAATAACCCCCCAAAACACCCTTAACCTAATCTAACAAAACTCAATGTCCCTTTATGCATCTTCCACTATTACAACTTGGTATTATTCAGAGAGCAAAAAACATGAAAGCCTTAAGAAACAATGTTAAACACCCTAAAAACACCCTTAAAAACACTAAAAAAGAACCTTAAACCACCCCCAAAAAAATATCCCCTAACCTAACCTAAACCTTAAAAAATGTCAAAAACATGAAAACTGCCTTGCAAACCCCTTCAAACATCATAAAAAAAGTGAAAACACCTTAATAAGACCTCAAATAACATGAAAACTCTTATATGCTGATATAAACATGAAAAAAACATTTAAAAGCAGAAAATAAATAAATAAAACAAAATAATAATAATAATTAAAACCCCCCAAATCACCCCTAACCTAATGTTGACCATCCATTGCAGGTAGGACATGCAAAAACATCTTTTAAAAATCCTAAAGTCACCTTCAAAAACCTTTAAAACTGCCAAAATAACACCCCTAACCTAACTTAACGAAATCTAACGTCCCATTACAAGTGTCCCACTGGTCCAACCTGGTGGTTCTCACAGCAAGCAAAAAACAAGAAAAACCTTAAAAAAAACCTTAAACACTCTAAAAACACTCTTAAAACCCCTATAAACAACCTTAAAAATAACCCCCCAAAACACCCCTAATCTAACCTATCCCAACGAAACTTAACGTCCCTTTACATGTCTCCCACTGTTACAACTTGATAGTGTTTAGAGAGAGCAAAAAATCATGAAAGCCTAAAGAAACAACCTTAAACACCCTAAAAACATCCTTGAAAACCCTAAAAACCTGAAAAAACACCCTCCCAAAATATCCCCTAACTTAATGTAAATCTTAAAAAACATCAAACTTGAAAACCATCTTTGCAAACCCCTTAAAACATCATCAAAAACATGAAAACACCTTAACAAATCCTCAAAAAACATGAAAAACTCTTAAAAACCAATTTAAACATGAAAAACCCCTTTAAAAACAAAAAAAAAAAACTCACACCCCCCCCAAGATCACCCTTAATCTAATGTAACCTAACCTAATGTTAATCATCCTTTGCAAGTAGGGCATGCAAAAACATCCTTTAAAAACCCTAAAACCACCATCAAAAACCTTTAAAACCTCCAAAAAACCACCCCTAACCTAACCTAACCTAACGAAATCTAATGTCCAAGTACAAGTATCCCAGTAGTCTGAACTGGTGGTGTTCACAGCGAGCAAAAAACATGAAAAACCTTAGGAAAGAACCTTAAACACCCTTATAAACCATAAAACAACCTTTAAAAATACCCCCAAAAAACCACCCCTAACCTAAAGAAATCTAACGTCCCTTTACAGGTCTCCCAGTGTTACGACTTCTAAGTGTTCAGGGCAAGAAAAAAAAATGAAAACCTTAAGAAACAACCTTAAACACCATAAAAATACCCTTAAAACTTCTAACAACAACCTTAAAAATACTTCCCAAAAATAGTGGTACCTTGATTCAAACTTAATTCGTTCTTTTTGGCTGTTCGAATTGCAAAAATTCGAATTAGGAAGCAATTTTTACCATTGAAATTAATGTAAAAACATTTAATCCATTCCAGTTTATTTTAAATAAAAAATTCTACACTCAACCCCCAGCTATTGTGAGAAATTGGTCCCATAACATTGCCACAATAGCTAAAAATGCAATAGCCAAGGTTATGAAGTTATGGGAAAAAATAAAATTGGTCCTGGCCCATCAGAGTGGCACCTTGTTTTCCCCTCAACTCATCATAATTCATAGATATTGTTCACATTTTGAAAGTATAAAGTAAACACAGAGATGAAATGCATAAAAAAACAAAACAAAAAAAAACAGGCATAACAAAAGACTTATCTACTACAGTGTGAAACTCCTGAGTCCTGATGAAGATTAAACAGGCCTCCCTTGGGTCCCTGCCTCCCTCTCATGCACTAAATACAGGAAGAGATCGAGCAGTATTCCCCCCCCTCACTCCATCTCTATCCACTCTCATTCGATACACAAACAGATTGAGTAGGCCGTCCCCCCACCTCCCTCCCTCCTCCAGCCACTCACCATCCTCTCTCTCTCTCTTTCTTTTTATCAAGTAGAATATATTCTCACAGCATCATTTCGAACAGGAATTATTTCAAGAAAAGTATAAATTATTGTACAAAACTACAAATTATTGTATTATCGTAGTTTGCGCAAATGACAATATTTAACAATTCATTCTTCATTGGTTGTTTAAAGTGTTAAATATATCTTCATTAGTAAATAAGTTTGCGCTTGACCAGAGTGGAAGGCCGCATTGACTGTGGTGGTAGGTAGGAAGTGACCAGGGTTGGGGGCTGGAGTAAGCGAGGCAACTAGGGGCCGGAGTGACTTGAAAGCCGTTCACGAGTCGCAATAGAGAGAGGTGTTCACGGCGGAGAAGTCTGTCGACTGGCAGGAAGGCGGCGTTGGCCAGTATGTGTGTTTGTGTTCTAATTGAGAGGCTGCGTTAGAATTGGAGGTGAAAATTTGTTCGCCAAATGTGTTCGGATTGGGATGTGTTCGAGTCAAAGGATGTTCAAATCAAGAGGTACCACTGTATACTAAAAAAAATTGTGCATTCATAAACAAATCCTGTTTGAGGCAACAGTTAACATCTGGTAAATGACACAGCCATTAAGTATTCATTCCACAGCCCTGGTCTCTTGGGACCAGGAGTAAGTACTCAGTAATCATCTTCACCAATATTTAAGAGAAGTCCTGGAACCAATACACCTGACAACCACCAACTAGCAGGCAGCAAGCTGGTAGCTGGTATGCAACAGCTGTGCTCGGTTAATTCCCTACTGAAATGGTTCCAACAGATCTGCCAGCCCAAGGAACCAGTTCTATGAATACTTCAAGTTATTGGTTCCTGCCCACCACTACAATCTCTCTCTCTTGAAGGGATGCACAGTATACTATTTCTTTTGCACTGAGCATCATATGAATGTACTATAATGAAGTATTTAAGTATTCCTGTAGAGACTTTACACTTCCTTCAGATGGACTTTGGTTAATGAACTGCAAATCCTAAATAAAGTGTAAATACCTAGAGAGAACCTGTGCTTACTTGAATGTCTTAAGTGCCCACTGGCGGTGCTCCCAGGCGTGGTAATTCTTAGCGTCCTGGCTGAAGATGATCTCTGTCAGCTTGAGCTCCTTGCTGCCATCACCCAGCCACTCCACTATCACCCGCCTGTGGTGCCTGGACGGGGGAGGAAGTGGTGAGAAGTTGTGGGATTGGAAGGCATTTGTAAAGATCCACTGTTGTATACACACACACAGATAGTTTACTGACTGCAATGTACAGGAATATCAATCTTAATAATATCTAAAACAAATATAGCCCAATATAAAAACAGATAAAAAAGCATAAAAATATTCTGTGGTTCACAGAAAAGAAAAGAACACACACACACACACACACACACACACAATTACTTCAACTTACCACACTTGATAATTTTTTGGATTCATTTCTATCATTTCTCGACAAAAGTTTAGTTCCTGTTCTAAGTCGCTACCGAGATGCCTCAAGATTTTCCTTCTGCAAAGTAAAGAATATATTACAAGCAGCTCAAGCATTGGCTGACTCAATGTAGAAAGTACATGATGTCTGGACAGATGGAGGAAGGCTAACAGAAAGTAACTGGACTTATGTGGAAAGTTTAAGGCATATATGAATAAGAAAGGGATGGATGGACAGCAGGATGAGCACAACACACACTGATCCCTAAGCTGCAAGCAAGAACAACTACACATGACAAGAAAGACAGGAAAACACTGTAAATATACCAGTGGAGTCCCCGTGAGGTATGTATTGCCCTGCTTGAAGCCCATCCAGTCAGCTGATCAAATACAGCAAGGGAAAATGGGACAAATCAGTTCTGCTTTTTGGTGCTGATGTGGAGAACCTTATCATCAAAGAACAAGGAAGTCCTGATGTATATAGACTTTACTATCAGAGAAGAATAAAGAGACACTGATATACAGACACCCAATTACCCCCCAAAATAAAAGCCCTGATTGCTGGCTAGTGTCAGGCTAGGTAGAGGGGATAAGGACAGGAAAATCTAATACAACAATAACACAATGAATAAAAGCAACTATCCCATCATGTGAAGAACAAAGAATACACACAAAATCCACTAAGGAACACAGGCTTTAACCTCATTAAGTGCAGGACCATCCCAGTGTCTCACCTGTATTGCCACACTGTATAGTTGGCAGCGTTCATGTTGATGGCGTCTTCAGTGAGGTACAGCGCACGTTCAGATAGCTCACCCTTCGCCACTACAGCCCGCAGGTAGTCATAGACGTCTGAAACTGTTGCCGCGGGTTACCATGTGTTGTGTTGTGTTGAGTGAAGATTGGACAAGTTTATGGATGAGGATGATAGGTGGAAATAGGCAGATGTGTTCACATAGGGACTGCCACAAATAGGTCTAACAGCCTCTTGCAGCTTCCCTCATTTTCATGTTTGTATGTTCTTATGAGTGTCTTGAGTCTATGTCTAGTGGGTCTCTAAACATTTCCTCAACACATCCTTGCCTATATGTGTTTGTTGGTGTGTTATTGTTGGTGTTACTTTTTTTTCCCCTGCAGAAGGGGGAAGCTGGCCAAGGGCAATCCTTATTAGTCTGCCATCTCTCTTAGAAGTCATAAAGTTTGTGGTGTCTGTGTCCTAAATTCATTCATAAAATTTTTTTCTAAGTTCATGATATACCTTAATGGTTCTGTTCATGCAATAGATACTTATAAAGTAAATTACTTATTAATCTTGTTAGTTTTATTGGTTCAAAAACTTTCTTACTAAAGTTTGTTGCTAGAAATTTCTTAAGATCATCAAAAGTCCAGTATGCAATAGCCAATAAAAACAATATAAAATTGATAATCTCATTCTAAACCCAATATGAAGGACTGAGAGGCACCCATGACCAGCGCCAACACAGCCCACAGCCCCACCATGCCCCAACACAGCCAGACACTCACAGGGATCACTGTACGCAATCTTGACAACAGCATGCGGCCCGTCATCCTGAGGCACGGGGGTGATGTCAGCCCACTCCTTCCTCTCCCGGTAGAACACCCAGGCCTCCCCATCGCTGCCGTCATCCAGGCTGTCATCGTGCTCCTCGCCTGGCGCCCGGGTTGTGTTCTCCTCAGTGGTGATGTTGTTGGCGGTGGACCCCATGCTGAGGCTCACTTGAGGGATACCTAGGGGAAGATTAGGTTAGGTGAGGGAAAATTTGGTAGTTAGGTAATTTTTTTCTATGTATGAGAGGGAAGTTGGCCAAGGAAAAAAAATAATAAAAAGCCACTAATTTGCCAGCCTCCTTAGATTTGGTTAGGTGAGGTCAAATTTGGTTAGGTAAAACTTGATTAGGTTAAATAAAATTAAGTTAGGTTAGAAAGTTCTCCATTATTCAAAATATCTCATCCTTAGAATTTTTCACCAAATTTGGCATAATCTGGCTTCCCTCATCCTAACAAACACACTTTTCCACCAAGTCCCAATCATCAATTAAGCCTTTCAATACTGAGACACATTTTCAAATTTATTCTGCTTATTATTTGTTGATTTTATACAGGTTCAGAAACTCATGTGGGGATCAAAATAGCAAAGACTCTGACTTAATCTTCTGACCTCCATAGACCCTTCCCAAAGTCAAACAAATTGTATTATCATACCTAAACTTATAACAAAAATGTGTTCCAGTACCGAAGAGGTTAAGTTCCTTGCCATACATATACAATAGAAAAAGTAAAAATATCCTGTGAATACTGCTCTGCCCACCATTGCACTGATGTAACAGTAAACATTGAACAAGCAAAAAGGAATGGTTGAATGACTGGCTGGATCCCCTAAATGTTGGCCATGATAAACCAAGAAATGATGGTAACACTGTCAGGCATTGCATTAGCTCAGCCGGCTTCAACTGTAGTAAACCAGAATTTCTAATGTTTTCCCTACAACAGTGAGGAATGTATCTGGCTGCACAGTGAACAGCTTCAAAACTAACTTGGACAAATTCCTGAAGTCAGTGCCAGAGAACCCCTTGTACCTGTGTCTGCATTAAAAGATGTTTTACCTTGAACTCCACGTCAATATTCAGTTCAACACTGAGTCCCATGTGGCATCAGGCAGCCACACCTTGCCCAAGATTTTCATGTCCGAGATAGTAACCCCAAAATGTACACTGGTCTAGCACTGACTGTGGTACAGTAGAACCGCAGTCTGAGTGGAGATTGGACATTCACTCGGGGTAACGGTTCCCTAACTGGTGGGCTTTCAGATAGGAGGTCTCCATTTGGTGGTCTCGTTTGGCTCAGAAATTCCCGTAAAGAGCCCACATTGTTTAATATATATATATATATATATATATATATATATATATATATATATATATATATATATATATATATATATATATATATAACTCTAACCTAACCTAACTTAACCCAGACTTTTGTCCAATCACTGGCTACAGATATATAACTATATGGGTTCAAAATACTGAGAATGAACAGCTGCAACCAATGAGACAGATAAGAATTGTTGCAGTGAGACGAGTGTTGAACTGAATATCCACCGACCACCATACCACACCAGCAGGTGGACCTGATTCATAGGACACCACCAGCCGGGGGGAGGGGGGGGGAGCAGCCGTGGACCTCAACAGTCAACACATCACCAACACAGTACAGTAAATCAATACAAATAATACCTTACACATATCCAACTTCATAATAAAACCACAATGGACATACACACAAATTTCACTCCATCACTCATGATGTACAGTAATGCAGTCATGTCAACACAGCCTCCCTTCACCACCACCACCTGGCCTCTACACCTGTCACACATGCACCACACCGAGAGAAGCGTCAGTAATACCTGTAATTCGTCGCCGCCACCTGCAGCACACCACCTTACGGCACTTTTAAGATGAGGGGTTGTTTTCCTTCAGAATTAACAGACCACCTTACATCCGCCCTGCCTTGCCACTGCCACTGCCAGGCTCTCACTGCTGCCATCTCGGGGAATCGGGTTTTTCATGCTGTTACTCGGTATTTCCGCCTCTCTAACGGGGTTAATTTATTTATTCCCTTGTATTTGTGGAAAAAGGACATGTTTTAACACTTGTTTTACCAGTGCCTTCTTTCTTTACAAAATAAGTATTCATCTGAAGGTTCAAACAGTAGGTGTTACACACACATTTGACCATCAGCTATCATATCGCATTCATTTTTTACTTATCATCATTTCTTCTCTGCGTGATTTATCTAACTTTGTAACACTTTTTACTTGTTATTTTTTGCACTCAAGTCCTACCGGCCGTCACGGATCTTGGCACACGACCATACCTCATTCTGGTAACACTGCGCCAGGCGACTGATGCCAGCTGGCGGGTTATTCAACTAGCGGCTAATGTTCCGGAAATAGATAACATAGACACACCCATGCACTGTAGAGCTACTACATGAACTGATTAAGGCTTATATTGTGGAATTTACTTGGTGTTACTTTGGTATGTGATATACATGTCATAAAGATGGTTTGGTATGCAATCCACACTCTACGTACAAGGAGAAAGATCTCTATTATCAACAGACAAGGAAAATATTTGTCTTGGTTTCGAGAGAATGTCTGTTTAGACGTTAGAGAGAGTGTTTGTTCGAGTGTTGCAGATTTATGTGGCAACAACACACTTCATTCCAGCATAAACAATGTCTCTGTAGGTAACCTGTGCTCCCTCCTGTGATTTTACCTGCTTATGGCACCTTTAGATCCAAAGAACCTTTCAGATGTTAGCTTAAGGGTTTAACAACGAAGTCATAGATGAGAAGAAAGCAGTTGCATTTAACAGTGATTTATAAGCTTTCTTTATACCAAATTTTAGGATAATATTTGTTATTTCATACAAAATCTCTTATAATTCGCTACATAAATTAACGGATATATGTATATAAGTGGACTATCATTGCATTAGTGTCTTTATCCAGTCCCACACGGACATGCGCACATTTACGGCAGGAAACATGCAAGGAACCTTCACTTTAGATACCTTGGAGCAAAGCTGCCTCACTTTGTTTTATTCATCAGTCGATTTGTGCACACTTTGAAACCAAAGCCATTTTTCATTTACCATCGATGATTTTGTATTTGGATCAAAATTTAAACGAGATTTGAAAAGTTTCGGCCAAAATTCGTGCAGGGCCGTGACGGCCTTGGGCGCCGCACGGGAGAAGGTGGCTGTTGGGTCTGGCCTGTGGCCCAAGGCAGGGAACTGGCAGCAGGTCCGTCTTTTCTTTAGCGGCCAGCTCAAGCTTCACTAGTAATCATCCACTTGCAGCGCCTCACACTAGGCAAGGGGTCGCCATAAGCAAGGGATCAATGTCTACCATTCATTAGAGGAAGGGGGGGGAGTCCTGATTGGGAGATAAGGGCTCCTTCCACAGAGTCTGGCGGAGGGTGTGTACGGGTCCCTTGATTGTGGTGGCACCGGGCTGAACAACTCGCCATGAACGAGGGCACGCTGTGCGCCATGCACCAGGCACTGGCAGCAGTACGGGGGGTGTCCTTTTAGGGGTGAGAGGACACTGCCAGTACGAGGGGGGTCCTTTGGGGGTGAAAGGACTCACTTCATGACAGTGTTTTGGGGAGTGGTGTGTGGCGGGTCATTGGTCATGGAGAGCCGTGTGAGGAGCGGCAAGGTTGCATCGTCACTGCCCTCACACCCACAGGACTGCTGGGGTGGATCTTTGGGGAGGAAGGGTTCGTCCTGGTACCTGTGTAGATAGGAACACTTCAATGGCGTAAAGCCATCGCCACGCCTACAACATCATCGTGGAAACTGAAATCGCATTGTTATCATGAAAACTGGAATTGCATCATTATGGTGGAAACTGGAATCGCATCATTATGGGGAAAACTGGAATCGCATTATTATCGTGGAAACTGGAATCGCATCGTTATCGTGAAAACTGGAATCGCATCGTTATCGTGAAAACTGGAATTATATCGTTATCGTGGAAACTCGCATCGTTATCGTGGAAACTGGAATCGCATCGTTATCGTGAAAACTGGAATTATATCGTTATCGTGGAAACTCGCATCATTATCGTGGAAACTGGAATCGCATCGTTATCGTGAAAACTGGAAATACATCGTTATCGTGGAAACTGGAATTATGTCGTTATCGTGGAAACTCGCATCGTTATCGTGGAAACTGGAATCGCATCGTTATCGTGAAAACTGGAAATACATCGTTATCGTGGAAACTCGCATCGTTATCGTGGAAACTGGAATTATATCGTTATCGTGGAAACTCGCATCGTTATCGTGGAAACTGGAATTACATCGTTATCGTGGAAACTCGCATCGTTATCGTGGAAACTGGAATTATATCGTTATCGTGGAAACTCGCATCGTTATCGTGGAAACTGGAATTATATCGTTATCGTGGAAACTCGCATCGTTATCGTGAAAACTGGAATCGCATCGTTATCGTGGAAACTCGCATCGTTACCGTGGAACCATATCGTCATCGTGGAATCACATCGTTATCTTCGTCGCGCGCATCGTAATTATCGTTATTTATTTATTTATTTATTCATTTATTTATTGTAACATCAAATTAGTTTTCATTCTTTCGGTTCACACAGTACATAACTCATTTGATAATATACACAGTAGTATGAATCTTCTATGATAAAAAGAATCCATTCAGTAAAGCTCGGTACATTTCTAACACAACGTACAATTTTGGGAGATGAAGTAGCTGTATATTTTTCCACATCAAAGCTAAATAGTTAAAATCCCTAAAATTTACATATTTAATTTGAGACTCACTGAGAGCCTTTTCTATATAATTCATCGTGATTCAAGTATTGCCTTTGCCTCTTCAGTAGGTTTCATTGCTTCTTTGTTTACTATCATTATACATTTAATTAAAAAACATAAGTAAATGAAATGTGTTATTTAAACTTCTAACCACTTTTTTATACATCTTTCCTTAATTTATAACTTTTTTTTTACTTGTTCTACAGTCACCTCCAATGTTTACACTGGTTAGAAGTGTGTGTTCAAGGTCAAGTTATTGGACTATACTATTGTAGATATTAGATATTGTGTTGTATAATGTGGGTTATGGCCAATGAAATTACCTATCTACTATCTATCTATATATCTATCTATCGTAAAAACGCTTTATTTTCTCACCACAACTCTTTCCAATAGCGCAAAAATTGTAAAAATGTTCCCAATCTGTCCCAGAATCATGAAAAATACAAAAAAGACACTTGAATCTCAAATAGAACCTTTAAAAAGAAATGGGGTGAGGTATAGAGGTTTCTCAGAATATAATACGATCTATTCATGCATCTTTCAATGTGTGTGTGTGTGTGTGTGTGTGTGTGTGTGATGTCCAAACTAATGAGTATAGTTTAGTTCCATTACATAAACAGTAAAGGGCCATTCAGATAACCAGCAAGGACTCGTTTGCCTCGGTCATCACCACTCAGACTCCTCATTATCACGCCAAACTTCGCTGCGTCCACACCAGTCAGGTTACGTCAAAAGCTTCACTGCACTTGAGATTACAGAGTTTGAAAATATTCCCTTCTTCAGCCCGTTTCCTTTCATCTTGTGGTGAGGAACATTGTGTCTTATCGGAAAGGAGAGACAGTTTTTATTTTTCTCCATTACGCAAAAGAAAATATATAAAATAAAGAATGAATAGAAGTAAATAAGTGAAATGAACATGAAAAGAGTGAAATGAATAAATAAATAAATAAATAGATAAAAGTAAATATGTGAAATGAATAAATGGATGAATAATAGGTAAATAAACCTGAGAAATGTGAAAGCAGATCCTGGAAACAACAACAGCCTTTACTAGTTACTGATTAAGGGATAACAGACGCCTAAACGATTGACCATTCACAAGGTCGTGGCTTAGGTAGTGGCTATAAAACCCATTACGCCATACAGACGAGAGAAAAAAATACCATTGAAGATCACAATAACCTTCTCTAGACATGTTAACCCCTTCAGTACTGGGACACATTTTTACCACGAGTTTTGGGTACGATTAGATGATTTTATTGACATTAGGAAAGGTTTATGGGGGTCAGAAGATTAATGGTCAGAGTCTGTACTATTTTAATCCACACGTGAGTTTCTGAAGCTGTATAGAATCAAGAAATAAAAAGCAGAATGAATATGAAAATGCGTTCTTGTACTGAAGGGGTTAAGATTGCTCGAGATAAGAGGAAAGACGCTTAAACGTTTGGACATACGCAGAGATTTAATGATACTAGTTTTGGTTACGAGAAAGCACATCACACCATGAAAACAACAACAACAACAACAACAACAACAACAACAACAACAACAACAACAACAACAACAACAACAACAACAAATCCTTGAAAACCACATTTAGCTTTACTAGACCCATTACGGTTGAGATAACAAAAGATTAGTCCCCCTAAACCTTGGAAAATACACAATGTTATAATGGCGCTGGTTAGGATTACAAAAACGCCCATCACACCATGAAAACAACAAAATACACCCTTGAAAATCATAGTTAGCATTAGTAGACCCATTAAGATTGAGATATAACAAAAGATAAACCCACTAAATGTTGGGATATGCAAGGTTATAATGACCCTGTTTGGGATTACTATGAAAACAAAAAAAATACCCTTGAAAACCACAACAGTCTTTACTGGAGATGTTGTGATTGAGATAACAATAAATAAACCCACTAAATATTTGAAAATACACAACTTTATAATGTCGCTAGTTAAAATTACAAGAAAGGCCCACTACACTCTGAAAACAGAAAAACACACCCTTGAAAAATCACAGTTAACATTAGTAGACCAATTACGATTGAGATAATAACAGATAAGCCCACTAAATGTTTGAAAATACACAAGGACATAATGGCGGCGGTTGTGGTTACGAAATAGCACTACTTACTGACAATGGCTTCTTTTCATTCTCGCGGGAGCATTAACTGGAAAAGGAGAGAACAATGCCTTGCCT
Organism: Callinectes sapidus; assembly: GCA_020233015.1. Lineage (NCBI taxonomy): Eukaryota > Metazoa > Arthropoda > Malacostraca > Decapoda > Portunidae > Callinectes > Callinectes sapidus. The sequence continues at coordinate 8,840,862 of CM035182.1, read as the reverse complement.
TCCTGCTGAGTCAAAGATGCGCAATTGACTATGCGCAGGTGGTTGTGGGGTGGGGAGGTGGGGGAGTAAGGATTTGGGGGGAGGGAAGAGGGATAAGTGACTGGTTGTAGTAGTGGTAGTAGTAGTAGTAGTAGTAGTAGTAGTAGTAGTAGTAGTAGTAGTAGTAGTAGTAGTAGTAGTAGTAGTAGTAGTAATAGTAGTAGTAGTAGTAGTAGTGTGGTTTTTCTAAGAATGTGTTCATTCCATCAACACACACACACACACACACACACACACACACACACACACACACACACACACACACACACACACTTTATTACTCAATCGGATTCATTTAATATCTTATGGTCACGATAGAACAATTATTAACCTGTTACACACACACACACACACACACACACACACACACACACACACACACACACACACACACACAAAAGACGTACACAAGGACCTTGATGTGAAGGACTAATAGAAAAGAAGGAGGAGAAGGAGGAGGAGGAGGAGGAGGAGGAGGAGGAAAAAGAAGAGGAGGAGAAAGAATGGGAAGAAGGAAGAACATAAAGAAAAGAAGATATATAATGCTGGAAAGGAACACAAGGGAAGAGGAAGAAGAATACAAAAGAAGAGAGGGAAGAGAACAAAACTTTAGGAAACAAGAGAAAGGAAGAGAAGAGGAGAGGAAACAGGCCGGGAGAGGGAAGTGCGGGTGAGGGGAGACGAGGGGAGGTGTGGGGTGGGGGAAAGTGAGGGGAGCGGTGACTCATCCTGGACAAGGTCGGGGAAATCCTGGTGACGTCATACCTGCGTACGGCCTTCCCCTCACTCCCCTCACTCACCTTCACTTTTTTATGTCCACCAGCCTCCCCTCTGTCAACCCAGCAGGCCCTTCATTCCCCTTTGTGCCTAAGAATGAATGACCCTACAAATATGCTTCTTTCCTCGCTCTGATCTCTCATTCCTGTCATCTTTTGCCTTCTGCCTATTCTCATACCTGTGTGATGTTCAAGCAGTGGCCTCAGTGTTAATGGTGGTGTGTGTTTAGTTTCCCCCCTTGGTAATGGCCGCGAACACCTCTACCCAGTGCGGTTCAGGTGATAATGTTTACTGTGGCGGTATTCGCACACCTGAGCGTGCCCACACCTGAGCCCGTCGTAGCTGTTCACTGCGGAGAGGACGTAAAGTATCAGGGTTGTCACGGCACCCTTCACACTCTTCCCTCTCCTTGCCCTTCCCTTCCACCCCGCCCCGTCCCGCCCCGCCCGGCCTGGGATGCTCCAATCTGTCAGGGCGAGGTCAGTCAGCGGAGATGGGATGCTGTAGGAATTCCAGGGAGCAGCAAGGCATCTGGAAGGTCGGGGTTTCCCAGTGATGACATCATTCCGTTCCCAGCGCCGCTATCGACCCGCAGCGGCCTCCCCCCAGCCCCGCGCCAGGCGTCTTGGCCAGGAAGATATTTGTGTCTCCGCCACCGCATCCCTTCACTGCCTTCCTTGACCGTTAGATTGGGAATTTGTGGGACATGTTCACTGCAGAATTGAAGAAAGGGTTGAATTAAGGAGGAGGGAGGGAGGGAGGGAGGGCGCCAGGACAGAGAGTTTAGCAGGGCGGTGGGAGGCGGCGGCTGGAGCCTGCGTGCTGGGCAGTTTAGTCCACGTGATTCCAGAGCTCCGCCTCATATATACTTCCTCCCTCCATCTGATAGCTCAGTTTGTGTCCCGCCGCCCGCCAGCCGCCCCTAGCACAGCAGCGGGACGCGACATCTCGTGTGATTTGCGTCAATGAAACATTCATGGCTTAGAGGAGCAGCGGCGAGTGACGACGCGTGAGCAGCAGCAGAGACTCAAACAGTGATTGTGGCAGTCTGCGCGATGGTGGTGTGTCCGTGCGGCGTGATGGTGCCCTCACCCGGGGGAGGACGAGCCCGCCGAGGCCCCAGGACGCCCAGCTGCTTCGACACCTCCGAGACAGTCACCTCCCAGCCCAAGGACATGGAGGAGCCAGCCTCCGTGGAGAAGCTGACGGCAGCCAACAACAACGAGCAGACGGCGGGCATCCCCCGGCCAACCTCCAGGAACTCCAAGAACAAAGGAGCGGCGAGCAAGGGCGGCGAGGAGGCGAGGCTGGACTCCTCGCGGACCACCCTCGCCCTCGCCACCACAGAGTCAGGAAGGTACGTTGGCACCCGCCCCCTTAGGTCCAACCGCTCGCCCACTCCGACCCTGCACAGGATCCCGCTCAAGAGCGCCGCTGACCAGAAACAGGCGGGCAATGGGCGGCCCAGCAAGCACCTGCCAGCTGTGCGCACCTCCCCCGCCTCGCCCCAGGATCCCCAGGCGCCCTCGGTACACCTGCGGGACATGAACAGAGCCAAGGTGCCCCTGGCAGTGCCGAGAAAAAGCTCATTGACTCAGAGGCTTAATGAACTGAACGTCACTAACCAGAGAAGGTAAATATTTGGCCCACTCCTCTCCCAGCTCAGACTTGTCCTTGCTGACTTGCTGCCCGCTACTCCTTGTCCTCATTGGCTGCCTTGACACAAAGCTTGATGTATCATACTTTCCCGTGGCCGAGCACAATACAAAAGTTCCTCTTCCACCCACCTAGGCTACTGAAGCAGGATCTCTCGCCTCAAAAGAAACAGCTGCGCAGCGCCAGCCCACCGTCACCGCCCTTGGCCCACCACACCTCCCCCTTGTACCAAAACATTGCCCCCTCCACACCCACTACTTCCACGAGCCAAGAGGTTATCTATGAGAACCTCAAGCCCTACGCCAGGACCGGGGCCAAGGGGATACTCGAGGAGGTGTCCGCGTCCACGCTCCCGGCCACCCCGGAGCCTGAGGGCACCACCGTCTGGCTGTCAGAGTCCTGGAAATACAACACCATCAAGAAGGCGCCTGACTTCAACATTTTCGAGATATCTGACGCTGAGTCCAGCACGAGCCGTGCCAGCACGAGTCGCGGCAGCTCCCCGTCACCAGGCCGGGGCAGGGCGAGGAACACTGCCTCCCCCGCCGCCTCAGACGCCGCCTCCACCACCAGCCGCGGCAGCTCCTCGTCACCACGACGGGAGAAGAAGACGCTGCGTAGTCGCCTGCCCATGTTCACACGGGAGAGGAAAGGGAAGGACAAGCAGGGAGACCCGACTCCCCCGCAAGTAGGGCGGCACGCCCCCCGAGGGGACAGGAAGCGTGGCCACCAGCCCCAGGGTGCCGGGAGTCCCGCCAGGGTGCACGAGGCCAAGGCCCCGCGCGCCGGGGAAAAAGGCGCCAGTAATCCTACGGAGCACAAAGGCTCAAGAGGCCCAGCGGGGATTCCCGGAGACGTGCCCACACACAAAGCCGCCTGTCAATCAGATGCCGGGGAAGGCGCGTCTAGGGCGTCAAGGAGACTCTCCAAGGCTTTGACACACAACACCGTCAGCGATTCCTCGGATAACGAGGAGCGATCAGTGAGGCGCGGCAGCCCACGGGGCCCTAGGCCTCCACCAGGAGTCCCTGCCACCCCCCGCAGGGAGGGTCTCACCAGCGAACCAGACACAGCTGGCAAACTGCTGAGAAAAGCACCCAGCAGCACCCACAGTGAGTCCTCAGACTACGACCCCGTCAGCCTCAGCACATGCAGCTCCTGGCAGGACCTCACCCAAGACCTGATCACTGACTCTTCGGACGGCGAGGGCGGCGCCTGGCTGAGTCAGTGGGTGCAGGAGGCCCGCAGCAGGGCCAGGGCGTCCGTGGGTAGCGAGCATGGGGTGTGGGCGGGTATCGGGGCAGGGGCGGGGTGGCCTGGATGGGAGCGCCGTGCATCACCGGGCTGTTCCCGAGCGTCACCTTTAATCTCCCCCGCCGCGTCCTTACGCTCCCTCCAGCCAGGCCGCCCCGACTACGGCGACCCGCCCCCCTCGCCCCGCCTGCCCCTCACACCCCCCGCCACACTCAGCAGGCTCAGGAAGACCCACGGGTGTCCTGGGGGCGTGGCGGCAGCCCTCAAGAAACAGGACGTGCCAGCCACCCTCAGCAGGGCGTCCCAAGCCCTCAGCGGCGAGGGAAGGGGCGTGCCACGGCAGTCTGGCCACGCCCACCCTGCTAACCACAACAACCACGCCCACCCCGCCCACCATAACAATAGACCCGCCCACCCTGCCAGCCCCGCCCACTCCAACCCTAAACCTGTTAGCCCCGCCCACTCCGCCAAACACTCCAGCCCCGCCCACACGCCCGTCACCACCAAGACTGTCCTCCCCACCACCATTATGACAAGCCCCGCCCACAACACCAACCCAGCAGCAACCGCCGCCCACACTTGTCACCCCAACACCCCCAACACCACCACCGCCGCCACCACCCACGCCCCCTGCGCCACCAATCCCGCCCACTCAGACCGGCGGGGGGCGGGGACAGCCGTGGTGGGGGCGGCGCACCACCACCACCACCACCCACAGGAGCCCAGCACGCCCCTTCCCCCGCAGACAGGTGAGTGGCGCCGATAAATCATGTACAGGTGACGCCATTACTGCCACACACACGCACACACACACACACACACACACACACACACACACACACACACACACACACATTAACATCCACATCTTATTCACACGTCATCCATTTTTCTTAGTCTCTCTCTCTCTCTCTCTCTCTCTCTCTCTCTCTCTCTCTCTCTCTCTCTCTCTCTTCTTGATCCTATTTTTTTCCATTCTATTCATCTTTTCTCTCAATTTTTTTCATTTTCCTTCTTTTTTCTCTTCTGTTCTATTTATTTCCCTCTTCTTCTTTTCTATTTTTATTCCTCCTCCTCCTCCTCTCATGCAGTCTCCTTTTCCTTTTTTTTTTACTTTTCCTTTCCTTTCTTTCCTTTTTCTTATTTGTTTTCCTTTTTTCCTTTATTTTTTCACTATTACTTATTTGTTTTCCTCTTTTCCTTTATTTTTAAAAGCTTTTCTTAAGTTTTTCCCTTTTTTCCTTTATTTTTCTTACTTTTCTTTACTTCCTTCATTTTCTTTTTTACTTTTCCTTTACTTTTTTACTTTCCCTTTACTCTTTTCCTTTTCCCTTTATTCTTTTTACGTTTCCTTTACTCTTTTCCTTTTTTCCTCTATTTTTTCCCTTTTCTTAACTTTTTTCCCTTCTTTCCTTTATTTTTTTCAATTTTTCCTAATTATTTTTCCTTTTTTCCTTTAAATTTTTCACTTTTTCTATATTTTTTTCTTTTTTCCTCTATTTTTTCACTTTTCTTCACTTTTTCATTTTTCTTTTTTACTTTTCCTTTACTTTAAAAAATCCCTTTGTTTAAAATCTTTCTTTATTTTTTCCCATTTTCTTTACTTTTCTTTACTTTCCTTGACTTTTTTTCTAATTTCTCCTTTCCATTTCATACTTTTCCTTCCCTTTTTTTCCCTTTTTTTCCTTTTCCTTTTTTTTTTTTTTTACTTTTCCTTTACCTTTAAACATTTCCTTTCCTTTTTTCCCTTACCTTTACTTTTTTTCTTACTTTCTTTCACTTTTCAGTTTTCTACTTTTCTCTTTCCTTTTTTTACCTTTACCTTTTATACTTCCTTTATTTTTTGTTTTTCCTTTACTTTTTTCCTTTTTTTCCCTTTTTTTCCTTTCTTCGTGTCAGTTTTCCTCGTCAGAATCGTTAAGTAAATTTGCATTATTCACGAAGGAAAAATAACCAATGAGGGAAAAGAAAGGGGAAATTATCAAATATATAACACTTTTTTCCCATTTTTTTTCCTTTCCCCCCCCCCCCTCTCTCTCTCTCTCTCTCTCTCTCTCTGACGCGTTGAAAATAACTTTTGTTCCGTTTTCTTTGTTCATTATATACAAATCATTACTCTCTCTCTCTCTCTCTCTCTCTCTCTCTCTCTCTCTCTC
>CM035182.1:8743745-8761079 GCA_020233015.1 Callinectes sapidus | reverse complement strand
TTGCTGAGAGGGTCATCAGAGGCCTGTTACCGGCGGGCGGGGGGGACTGGCTGGCTGGCTGGCTGGCGGGCGGGCGGAAAGTTCAGGTGGGGGTGATGGAGAGGGTATGTGGAGGGAGACTGGTATGGGTCGTGGCCTTGATGTGTGGCCGGGGACGAGGGAAGGGAGGGGGGCGGGGGGCGTGACACGGGCCATAGCAGTAACTTGACCTTCCCCTTCTCTGGGTCCCATTCCCCCTCCCTTAATTGTGGGTGCCGCCGTATTGTCTGCATGTTGACGTCCTGCACAGCGCGGCGCGGCGCGGGGTCCTCACCGCCACGGGTCTGAGGTGTGCCGGAGGTGTGGGGGTGCGTTGTGGGGAGTGACGTGTTGCAAATGACCTCACGGCGCAGCGTGACTGGGAGGGAGAGGCAGCAGCGTGCCGTGACGCGGCTGGTGGCTGCGGCACCGCGGCGGTATAACTCGAGACAAGTGGCGGCGCCGGTGTTTACTTGAGCAAGTGTGTGTTGCTCACCCTGCCCTTCCCCCCGCCACAAGGAGGCACAGGTGGGCCGCGCGACGTTCGCCAATTGAAAAAGAGGAAAGAAGAAGACTGGGTACTTGAGGTGGCGCGGCGCGGCGCGGCGAGGAATGGGCCTGAGGACGAGGCCTGCGGCGGGTCGTGGTGCTGCCCGCCCACGGCCTCCTTAGTGCCTGCCCCGCGCGCGCCCAACTCGTACTCCGCGGCGCCGCGTTCATCCATGGTAGTACTTGCGGAGGCCCGTGTGTTCCCGGCACGGCGGCCACATCCTGCCTTAGCGCGAGGCCCGCGGCGGCCGCTGCGGCGGCACGATGGACGCCAGTGACGACGATGACGCCTTTGGGGTGTCCGGCGGCTACGCGTCGCGTCCCCGCCCAGGACGCTCGCTGTCCCAGGTGGCAGCCTCGGGGTTGAGCGACCTGCCCTCCTCCAACTTCCTCACCACGCCCACCGTGCTGCTCAGCTCGCCATGGGAGGACCGCAGGAAGAGTGGCGAGGAACAGGGCGCCACGGGGGGCGGGGAACGGCGACGCAGTTTCATCGCCGAGGTGCTGGTGTGGGGCAAGAACTGGTGCGGCGCGCCCCTCTGTGTCTTACACACACACACACACACACACACACACACACACACACACAACCCCACACACACACACACAATGGTTAGTGGTAACGTCCTCTCCTGTCACTTGGCGGGTTGTGGTTCGTGTCCTTCTCAGGTGCGAGAGTTTTTCCTGATGAGCGGCCAGTTAAGTGTCCTCCTTGGAGTGTGTGTGTGTGTGTGTGTGTGTGTGTGTGTGTGTGTGTGTGTTTGTGTTTGTTAATGAAAGGTTACATCCTTACCCAAGGCCTAGTCCTTGCTCATACACCGATCACGCGTTTATTACGTGACCTTCAAACACACACACACACACACACACACACACACACACACACACACACACACACACACACACTGTCTACACATCAAGCACTGATGCATTGTACGTACATAACACGACAAAAAGTATTGTGATAATTAACGCTTTCACTTCATGATGAATTAAATATTGTTGCAGTCATGATAGGCCAATATATTTATAATTAATAGTCTTTCTGTCCGTGTGTGTGTGTGTGTGTGTGTGCTCAGCCTGTTTCTTTCCTCGCCAGGTTGATCGAGACGGACTCCAAGTCTCTCAACTCCCTGGGGTCAGGCCAGGGCGCCGGCCACTCCAGGAAATCCTCTGACACATCACAGGTGGGTCTCTCTCTCTCTCTCTCTCTCTCTCTCTCTCTCTCTCTCTCTCTCTCTCTCTCTCTCTCTCTCTCTCTCTCTCTCTCATTAGCCTACAGCACTACTACTACTACTTCTACTATTACTACTACTACTACTACTACTACTACTACTACTACTACTACTACTACTACTACTACTACTACTACTGCTGCTGCTGCTGCTGCTGCTGCTGCTGCTACTACTACCTTCACCATTAATTTAATGTGAGTCTCGGTGCTATCTTTAATGAAGGGATTTTATTGTATCAATTTGTTTACCTCATTTTATTTTTCATTCATTTATTTCCTCCCACATGAACGGAATAAATAATTCTACTAATAATATCTCAAATATTTCTGTTAGCGTCCTACTTTCAGTAAACATACGTTATAATTAGATTAAAGGGAACTTAACATTTTTCTACGTTTATTAGACTAGTAACACTAAAATTAAATAGATGTTAGATTCACCAATCAGAATGAAGCACATGCCGTGACGTCACGACCTGAGTGTTCTTGCAACCTCGTACTGTGAAATGGTTCGTTCTCTCAGACTCCTCTGTGACTTTTTTAAAGGTCACAGCAACGATTAGCTTGGTTCTGAAGAGAGTATGTGCATTTAATAGATTTATGAATATTGTTAACATGTCACCTGAACCTTAAGAACGCCCTTAAAGAGCCGTATCGCTTCTTCTAGAACCTTCAAAAAGTTGTGGAGGTGCAACAACACACAAGTGTTTCAAAATGTGCATCAAGAAGCAACGCGAAGGGAAAGTGTCACTGTACTGTTCTATTTTCATTTCCATTTTATTTATTCATTTAAATTTGTGTGTGGTAGTAGTATAGGTACACCGTAGGTCAATGAATGAAGCTTCAGTGATAAAGTGAGTGGGAGAAGGAAGCAGCAGACTAGGGAGGAGAGGTGAGGTGAGGTGAGGTGAGGCAGCATGACATGCAAGCAGGAAGACTGTGAATGTGAAAGAACAGCCGGTAATGTCAGAGGCAGGTAGGTCTCTTACATTCCGAGCACCAGTGACACTCAATGAAACACACACACACACACACACACACACACACACACACACACACACACACACACATACACACACACACACATACACACACACACACACACACACACACACGAGCACTGTCCCTGGCGGTGGTGTGGTGGCCTGGCGGTAGCGGTGGTGGTGATGGTGTGGTGGTGTGTGGCTGGTTGTATTAAACTGGGGAATTAAACTAACTTCAAGGAATCTTTTTACATTAAAAGTTTGTCGAGGATAACTTTTTCTTTCTCGGTGTAATTTAATGTTTTGCTGATAATAATTACTTGTTTTGCCAGAGTTGCAGGGACAGAGGAGTGACAATAGTAATAATAATGTTTTTTTTTATATAGTTTCCTATGCAGTATGGGAAGAAATGATTTGCATTAGGCTCTTACATAACTTTAAGAAGAATATTAATCGAACTCCAACAAAATACGTAGAATGTCGCTCATAACGGATTTCCGAATTATTCTACATCAGAAATGTGAGTTTTGCATATCCTGTTGAATTATCAGAAAACTTGTCTCATTGAGTGTCCGTGGGAAATACATAATCTTTCTTTGTATTAAACTCTTCCCAGGGAGTGTGAGAATTCAGAGGAATTCAGGTTTCTCGGCTTGTAGAGATTAAAAACAAAAACAAAATTGATCTTCTAGTAAAACAAGGGATAGAATGATTGACAAGACAATTCCACTGATAAAGATAATATATGAATGTGAGTAGATAAACATTTCTACACACGGGCATAACTCTACGTAAACCCTAAGCCAACAGATTCTAGATTCTACTGCAGAACATGAGGAATATGATTTTTGCTTACCTTACTAGATTCTGACAAAAACTTTCTCCGAGTTTCCATTGCAAAAAATAATATGTATTTGGAGATATTTGTGTTTCTGTGTGTCATAAGAATAATTATTATAATCCCCGGGCGCCGTTGTTTTTTGCGAATTGTTTCGAATCTCAGGTGTTCGCGAGAAAGTGTTCGTTCGAGCGTGATTCTTCAACCTTACCATGAAGTGCGCATGCCTGGTGAGTTCTTCCCAGCCAATGGAAAATAGAAAAAAATATCAGCCAATCAAATGGCTTCTGATCTGTAAGTGAAGGCTGACTGTCCGCCATGAAGCAGTTTTCGATCACACTCTCACCATGTCTGGTTGTGAATGGTGTTCGTTCACTTATTTTGGAGATATAGCGACTTTTTTTTCTAAACAACAACACGCAACATTAACATTCTTGCAAGCACATGGAGCTATTGCCAGCGCCGTGAAGTGTCTCGTGTGGCAACTGGAGTGCGGTTTTTGTGAAGAACATTGTGTTAGGCGGTGCACCAACACTTGCCCGTTTGGACACGAGGAAGCGGCGGTAGTGCTGTGGCAGTGGAAGTCAGTGTAAAGGTTAGGCTGGGTTAGGTTATGTTGGTATCCCTCAAGGAAGTTAAGGTTAAGTTCATATCTTTGTAGGGACGGGTGGGATCCATTGTCGGAGTTTAGCTCTGTGCTAGGCGAGACCCTCGAGGGGGTGTTGTTGAGACTGTCCCGTCCAGCCAAGATATCTGGATATGGGAGACGAAATTTGCGGATGATTTATATATATATATATATATATATATATATATATATATATATATATATATATATATATATATATATATATATATATATATATATATATATTATTGATTGTAGACTACATTTATCACCAAATTCCATCAGTCTGCCTCCACATCGAAGATCCAGCATACCCACGTGTACCTAAGTATGTTGGTAGGAAGGGGGTGGGGTGGGGTGGGGTTATAGTGTGCTGTAATTCTAAAATTCTTAGTCATGCAGTATTGATAAGAATCTCGTTTGCATTACTCTTACATAACTGTTTAGGTTTCTATTGACCAAACTGTTCGAATATACATCCACACTCATTGAAGATTCCGAGACTCCATCTGTATCACCAGCCCTTGACTCTCCTAATTATGTATTCCTTTGCCAGAATTCCGCTTACACAAGAAAGACTAATCAAACATTCCCTCTTCCTCCTTCCTCCCCTTCTGCAGGAGTTTAGAAACCACATTGATCTGTCTCTGTTTAACTTGATACTCTTAACTTCCTCGCTAATCCTCCTCCTTTGTCTTCTGTAAGATGTTCAAAGGCTTTTCTTTCCTTTATCCTCTTTCTGTTTCTTTCCTGTCTCTTAATTCATCCATCCCCATTCTCTTCATAATGCTTGACCTATTTTTTTCTTTTCTCTTCCTCATTCTCGTTCTATTTCTTTTTTATTTCTTCTGGCTTTCCTCAAAGCTTATTATATGTCTTCCTTCATTCTTCTCTTTTTCTCTCCTTTCACTTCTTCTCCCTTCCTGGTTATCATTTCTTTTCCTTACTTATTCTTTAATTCCTGTTTTCTCCCTTATTTGCCATTCCTTCTTCCTCTCCAGTCCACCACCATATTAATCATTACTCTTCTCTCTTTAACTTCTAATTCCTGTCTCTCCTGCAGATCTCGGTAGCTTCAGGAGGCTCCAGTGGATCATCTGGGGCTGGCTCAACTGGTGGCTCTCAGCTACAGGACCCTGAGGAGGACCTGTGGGGACTGTGGGGCCGCCTGGTGAATGACTGGGAGACATGGAACAAGAGGAAAAGTACTCAGCTCAAGGTTGGTGTTGGGCCTGATCTTTTTGTATTGTTTTGCTGTGTTCCTGTGTTTTGAACATTTTATTTTATTGTTTCTGTTCTTTTTTTTGTTTTGCTATTGGTTTTCTTTTTTTTCTTTTTGTTGTGTATCTTATTTTTTATTTGTTCTCATTATTCATCATTTTATTTATTAGTGGTTATTCATATCTGCTTTTTTTTATTTACTTTTCCCTTCACAATGAAGTTGGACGTGCAATGACTCTTCACCACTCTCTTATGTCTTGCACAACCTCCTCACTCACTCCAGCTTGTGCAAGACAGTTGAGAGGGAATTCTTATATTCTTGGTTATTAATATATTTGGTGCATTTTTGTTTTGTCATTGTTAGTTCTTCTCATCATTTTCAGGTGTTGCTGTTCCATGATATTCTTTTATTTTTTATTTTTTATTTCCAGTTGTCAATATGTAGCCATTTTGTTTTCTTCTTTCAATTACCTCTCATTTTTTTCCTCATCTTTAATTCTCCCCCATCATTTTTTTTTTCCAATTTGCTCAAAGTTCTTATACTGGATGTAGCAAAAACCCTCCTATATTTTAAAACAAAAATGAATCCCTCACCTCTTCACCACTGAAGTTCATAGTACAGAATTCATGGTGTTGGTATTACTGTCACCTCTGATGCTGCTACTGTTTGTCCTGGTCCTGTTTACTCACACATCCCTTTTCCCTTAGGAGCTGGTGAGGAAGGGCATCCCACACCACTTCCGGGGCATCACTTGGCAGCTCCTGTGCTCTGCTCACAACTCCCCTGAGAAGGGCAACTATGCCGAGTACCTGCGAACCACCTCTGCTTGTGAGAAGGTGAGGCAATTGTAGAAATATTAATGGTTTGACTTAATTTGTTTTGAAGTGGAAAGGGCTGTGTTTTATTGTTTAATACATCATCTCTTTTGAATGATAATAAATTGTATGGATGTTTTATTAATTTTTGAAAGGTTTAGGTAAAAGATTTTCCAGTGAACAACCAATAAGGATGTGCCAAGAATATATTGTACTTTTATTTTATTTTTTTTAAAGGTTTACCACTGTTAGTTCAAAGAGCATTCATTTGTGTCTATTTTATTTATTTCTCAAAGGCTTAGGCAAAGGAGCATCCAGTGAACATGTACCAGCAATGTATAATGCCTCATCACAGCGTGCGACAGCCAGACACATGATTTATGTTTGTCTGTCAGGTGATCCGGAGGGACATGGCTCGGACCTACCCCGAGCACGACTTCTTCAAGGAGAAGGACGGGCTGGGGCAGGAGAGTCTGTTCAACGTGATGAAGGCGTACTCCCTGCACGACCGTGAGGTGGGCTACTGCCAGGGATCAGCCTTCATTGTGGGCCTGTTGCTCATGCAGGTAAGGTGTTGCTGCTCCTCTCATGGAAGAGGTGGAAGGAGGAGGTGAAGGTTGAGTGCTGGGATGAGGGTGTGAAGGAAGTGTTTCTGTGATGATTTGACTAATGTTTCCATTAGGTGTTGCATTATCTTACTTTTAGGTAGGATACTGCCAGAGATTACAAAAATAATTTTTCTTAGTTCAAACAACCCCAAGTCAACCAGGAAACACAATGAAAACACTTAAAGGTATCAGCACACCATTTTTAAATCACTGCACTAGGCTGTCAGAACAAGACATCCCCATCCCCGCTGTTGTCACATCTGTTCCCTTTGCATCTGATGTACTTCATACACTGTCTTCCAGCATATTTTACATACAACCGCCTGTGTATGTATTTTGGGGGCAGATGCAGTTTTCTCTCTTGCCTTTTGCTTCATTACTCCTTATTAGCATTGTCAGTGGATAATTCCAAAAAAATGAAAAATATGCAGAGATAAGGAGGTGCTTAATTCAAGGTAAAAGTGTCACTTTGGTCATAGAGTTCAAAGTTTTCTGCTAAATCTTCCCAGTAACAGATGCCAAAGAAAGAAGAGATGAAGAAGTGATTAGTTCAGGGTAGAGGCATCTTTGTGGCCATGGAGATCAAAGCATTCAAATCCATAGAGACTGCTATGTTTAGGTCTGATAACCTGCAACTTCCATTATGCTCTTATGTAATTCAACTTCTTTCTGTGCCAGATGCCGGAGGAGGAAGCATTTGCAGTGTTGGTGAAGCTGATGCAGGACTACAGGATGCGGGAGATGTTCAAACCCTCCATGGCTGAGCTGGGCCTGTGCATGTACCAGCTGGAGTGCCTCATCCAGGAACACCTCCCAGACCTCCATGCTCACTTCACCTCGCAGAGCTTCCACACCTCCATGTGAGTTAGCTACATGTCTTTTAGAATACGTAGTTGGTTGGGTGACTAACTGGCTGGCTGGTTAGTTGGACAGATTTGTACATTTGCTGTTGAAGTACTTCATGCAAACTTCTTAGTTGAATGTGTTTTTGAGGTAATCAGTGATGTATTTTCAGAATGTTTGAAGTTCTGTAAACTTTCATTAGTCAAGTTAGAAATAAAAGAAACATATAAATCACTATATTATGAATAACATGTACATGTTTAGTGGGGAATGTATGTGGTTTATGTCTGTACTTATTTTCACACTTCTACTTCCTTGTGTCAATGCTGGCTCACATCTGTATTGTGTAACAGGTATGCATCATCGTGGTTCCTGACGCTGTTCTCCACCACGCTGCAGCAGCCACTGGCCTGCCGTGTGATGGACTGCTTCCTAGTGGATGGTGTGGAGGTCATCTTCAGGATAGCGCTGGCTTGCCTCACGCTGGGCAAGGAAGAGCTGTTCAGCATGGACATGGAGGGAATGCTCAAGGTGGGGTGGCAATGCTCATCAGTGGTGTAGTGTGCATTGGTGTGTTAATTCACTGCTTTTCATAGTATTATTTTCACCAAAATTTACACCTCCTGCTCAGTATTTTCATCAGACAAATTTCCTTCTGCTCAGTACTTTCAACGAGACCTTCCGGCGAAGTTTGAAGCGGACCCCGAGTGCTACTTCTCTCTTGCTTATTCCTTACGCTACAACCCGAAGAAGATGAAGAAGCTGGAGAAGGAGTACACTGCTATGAAAACCAAAGAACAGGAGGAGTTGGTGGAACTCAAGGTAAATATTACTCTGTCTACCTACCAGGCCATCAGTCCTACTTGAGGTGGTCCAGACACATGTCATTTTTTCTTGTCCCCTTCCACCAGGGGCTGACAGGGCTAAGAAAAATACTACAGCTTTATAAAATAGAGTAGGATGTTCGCATTTATAAGAAATATGGGTGTTCAAATTTTTTATAATGATGTATTTTTGTGATAACAATGCTGTATCTTTACAACGTATTGCACATTTATTATTATTCACACTCCACTCTTTAAAAGATAAAGAGAAGGTTTCTGTAAGTGTGGTGATCTTTTGTACTCTAAAACCCACTTCCTCATGCAGAGAATGCGGACAGAGAACCGACTCCTGCGCCAGAGAATAGACTGTCTGGAGGCGGAGTCGTCTGCCCTGGCTGACCGACTCATCCGTGGCCAGGTGTCCCGGGCGGAGGAGGCGGAACACAACTTTGCCATCAAGGTGAGGCCACAACACTCAGCTGTCAGTGTGAAGCAAGACAGTGGTGATTCATATTAAATAAATGAGCATTGTATCCACACACACACAAACACACACACAGTACTGCAGGTGAAACGATGTGCTTGCTTATCTCCTCGCTGTAACCTCCCCTACTCTTTCCACTCTCCCAGCGTGAGTTGGCAGCACTGCGGCAGCATGATGGAGAGACAATGGAGCAGCTACTCACTGCCAGGGATAAGATACGCAAGCTGACAGGAATGATTGAGGAGGTGAGGCAGAATCTCTAGTCTGTGACTGTGCAGAACTGAATCATTAACAAATGACTTTCAAAAGCATTTATCTGAGTCAATTCATAAACTAATGAACTATTCACATCTGTCACAGAACTGCTCCTCAAGAGAGTCGTCCTTGGCTGAGCTGATGGTGAAGGAGGAGGAGCTGGTGCAGAAAGAGGAGTTAGTCAAGTGTCTGCAGGAGGAACTAGTCCAGGTGAGGCCATTGGTAGTGGTCGTGGTGGTGGTGGTGGTTTTAGTTCTTCAAAGGGAGATGAATGTTGCCAGACAAGTGATGTGATAAGGAGGCACTGAGTACATGTTTCTTTTTTCTTGAGTAGTATGAAGGTTTTCCTTGGTGTATGAGCTGTTGTGACCCAAACACTGCCAACAGGTGAGGCTAAAGACAGCTGAGGCGGAGGCCACCATACGTGACCTGAGGGCAAGAATTCAGGAGTTGGAGGAAGAGCAGAAGAAGATGAGGGAGGCCACTCCAGACCACTCAGTGGCTCACCTGCAGGAGGAGCTCATTGCCGTGCGGCTCCGGGAGGCCGAGGCCAACTTGGCCCTTAAGGACCTGAGGCACCGTGTGCAGGAACTCACGCAGCTGTGGACCAAACATGTGCAGGTCAGTACAGGTCAGACAGACTGTCCTGCATTAGTGTATATTGAATTAGGTAAACAACATCTCATTGAATTAGCAATGGTAAGCAATATATAGGAATATTATCTTTAGGTACAACTGTTGCATTTTGGCTAAATGTATTTATAAGCAGAGTCGGTGTGTCTCCTCAAATAAAAAAAATACATGATAATATTGACCCAGAAGAGTTTAATTCATAATTGATGCAAGTACTAACCAGCCACCATGCCACTCAGGACCAGCATGGAGAGAAGAGTGAGGCAGCCAAGCCTGACGTGACCAGCACTCCAAGCAAGAAGCTGGGTCTGTTCTGGGATCGGTCCAGTGAGGCAGCCAAGCTGGAGGAGGAGCTCATGACCACCAAGCTGCATGAGACGGCTGCTGTGGCAGAGCTCAAGGAGGCCAGGCTCAAGGTAGGAGGCTGTCTGGGGTGGAGAACTTTGATATTACCTACAGTTTGGACACTTCTATAATATCCATCAGGTGCTCTCTCTCTCTCTCAAGAGCAAGCATTGTTGAATTGTAAGAGTGTATGTAGCAAGTCTCCGTCCTCCTGCAGGTGATGGAGCTGGAGACAGCTGTGCAGGTATCCACTAACCAGATGAAGCGTCAGGAGGAAGAGAACAAGAGGCTACAGGAGGCCCTGGATGCAGCTGAGGCAAACATCCGCACCATGCAGTCCCAGCTGGGTGATCACAAGCGGAAGTATACTGATCTTGAGAGCCAGGTAAGTGCACCAACCCCTTGCTTGTTTAACTCTTTCACTGTGACGTACACCACAACACAGTCCTAAAACAGTTAAGATACGAAAAATTTACAAAAAAGATAGGAAAGATAGTTAGAGTATATTGAAGTATTTAGTTAATAGAATGGTTCGAGATGGCAAAAGATGTTGTGGTGGTTAGTTAATAAGGAAGATGAACCAAATTGCAGGAAAAGTGTTAAACAAAGCACTATGCCTCCACTACTTGCAAAAAAGGCACTAGTTGAAGTTACATGGTTTTTAAGGGTCTTTTTGTGGCTATTGAGAGATTCACAAAATTTCTATATTATTAACAGATATTTTTATGACGGTTGTGGAAAATTAACAAAATTTCTACATTATTGACAGAAGTACTCATGAGAACCTTGCTAATTGTCTCTGTGGTCATAAAAAATAGTCATGGTCAGAGTAAAATGTTTCCAGCCTCCCTTTTTGAGTTGGTGTTCCCTGGTGATGGTATGTCTGTGATGATGATAAATTGCCTTTTTTGTTGATGGGAGGATGGGAAAAAAAGCCAAAATGGATAGATAGATAGTGTTTTCAAGGCTTCTTTAAATTTTGTGGATAAGATAGAGGCTGAAACAAATGTGCACCGTGAATTGAGATCTTGGCTAATTCTTGCTTTTATTTCAGATGAAGGAGGAGAAAATGCTGGCACGAATTCGGGAGGCTGAGAAGTCACAAAGTTTAGCTGAGTTAACACAGAAAATCTCATCTTTGGAATTCAAGGTAAAGTAGAATACAGATAAAATTTAGGCTCTGTTTGAATACCACTGACATATGAAGAGCACAGAAGACTCCACCAATCATATCTTCCACATCATTTACTCTGCGTCCTTCCTTCAGAATCAGGAGCTGGTGACGGAGGGCGAAGTGTCCCGAGTGGGCGGCAGCGAGAGTGACCAGGTGCCTCGGCTACAGGACAAGGTGGCTGAACTGCAGGCAGAGGTGAGCGGTGCTGCCTCTTTCCGGGGCTGTGGCTTGATGAGAGACTGTGGTGCAGTGGTGGATGCTGCTGCTGGGTAGTGCTTACTAAAACCATATTGTGGGAAGAGAAAGTCAGTTGAATTATTGCCAGATCAGTGCTATCTTAGTTAATGTGGCTAGAAAGTTGGTTATTTCATTGTCAGGTTGTTGTTCCTGTAGTAAACATACCTTTCAGTTAACATATTTTTTACAGCTTTCAGTCTACACATTCCTTTAAAAGTTATATAAGGAGTTAAGATGAAGAAATATTAAGGTTCATGATTCACGTTTTGCACCAATGCACAGGTCAGAGAAGTTGCCTAAACATTCCTGCACTTGTGTTTGAGGACAGATCCAGCTTCTCTGATGGAACTTGAATGATAAAGCACGTATGATTATGGAGTCAGTTTTTCAGACATTAAACACAAGCTTCACCATTTAGACTAAATAAAATACCTGATATCCATTGTCATACGTACTGAGTTTCTGCATCCAGTGTGTGGATGTAGTGTTACCAAGTCAGGCTTAATCTTCAGTCTAACCTCCCTACTAATGTGCACTCACTGTCTAAACACACACACCTCACCAATCATATTAGAGCTTCCACCAGCAGCAGCAGCAGCAGCAGTAACAGCAGCAGCACTACTAGGCTCACGGCTCACCATACCTGCTTCAGGGCTGATCCTCACCTCACCTCACCTCACTTCACCTTCACCTTGCTCTCAACACCACATCTCCCACACCACTAAGAGACATTTCATTTTCAGTCTTTGAAAAATAGCAAATTGGTAGCTTTGTGCACCATCAAGTGGAATGTATAAAGTTTGACATTTGTGCAGGAATGAATGGATTCATCACCATCATTTGATTCTATTTATGTCAGTTGCCACAGAATAGAATGCAATGACAATGGATCCATTAAGTCCTGTGACAACTAGCCTTTGTATTTTTCATTTGAAGGTGCGCTCTCTCTCTCTCGCTCTCGCTCTTTCTCTCTCTCTCTCTCAGCTCACAGACCCCACAGGATGTCCCCCCACAGTATGTTTACAAACCCCACAGTTGGTCCCACAGTCACTCCCATAATGGCACATTATCTGTTAGAAGGAAAACCAGCATCAATGAATATGATCAGGAGCATTAGAACTCAATTTTAATGACCAGTTTTATGCTTATAGTAAAGACAAATGGTGATCAGTTTTGTGTTCAACATACATGTGCCAGGATTTGACAGGAACAGAGGAATGTGGAGGCAGTGATTTCCAGTCCTTTGTCTCACCCTCATCCATCTCACAATGTAGGGAATGAGAGAGCTTTGTTTGGTCTGGAGTGTTAGTGGAATCATCCCTAAAATGAAATCAACAATACTCCTTATGGACATTTTCTAGCTGCAAGAAAGTTTAACAGGAAATTGAGCTTAAAGCATTGAGTGTTGTTTACACCTCACCCATCACCATCACCACACCACTACACTGCTAAAATAACTGTCATGTCTCCTCATTAGTCTAACATTACTGCCATGTCACCAACAGTCTTAAAACACCCCACTCTAGTGCAATAAGCTTCCTGTCCTGTGTGTGATACCACTTTTTAACCCAAGTTTTCTAACACACTTGCACCTGCAGCCCTCCTCCAATAAGTAAGGACAGCGTAAGTGCTTTGGCATCACGGTTATGCATGACCTGAGTGTGTGAATGTTGTAGAGCGGCGCCAGGCGTTTGTTGCATGGCTCCTTCCTCGCCGCCGCTCACCCCTATAGTCCCTCACACTGCAATGATTTACAAGTCTTGCCTGTCTGTCTCTCTCTTGATAATGGTGAAACTCTCATCATCTCAAGCCTTGTTAGACACTGATGTTTTGGTAGTTACATTTTACTCTAAAATAAGCAAGTTTAGAAACTCTAAATGGATAGAGATAAAAGTATCTTTTGTATTGTAATAAGACTTGAGTCTAATGGGGTAGATTAGGATATTATTTTAAATAAACACAAATAATTGAATAAATACTGCATATAAGCATGTTGTATCCCCAAATACTTCTCTTTAATTCACAAGATGATATGCTAAATTTAATTAAAGTCTCATTATTACCCTGTTGCTATTTTCTGCTTTGCATGGGAGCATATAAAGCTACATAGTAATTATGAATAAACAAAAGAACTAAAGTTAAAAATTCTTATTTGGTTGACTCTTACAGCCCATTATTGACTGGGTTACCCAACCTCATTGCCTTGCCCCTTCTGTACAGCCCTTTGTCCCCGTCCCCTCCCCATCCCGTCCCGTCCCTGTCCTCCACAAACTCCCTGTTATGACCCATGGGACATGCATGCATCTTGACCTGAAACTAATCTTAAGACACCTGTGAGAAATGTAGAGAGAGATTAGCAGAGCATCCTGTCATATAAGAGAGAAACAGAAGTGCCCATAGATTGAGGATGATAAACGTGGTAGAACAGAAGGAAATAAAAATTCAGCACCTTTCAAGTATGTAACAGAAATAGTGATTCAGGTTTTTAGTGAAGGCTCAAGTGACTAGATATTAGTATGAAACTTGGAAAGTTTATGAGCTATAAAAAAAATTTGGGCAAATTTTGCCTATCACTATTCTCTACCAACAAATTGGGATAAATCTTACTTATCACTATTCTATGTAGAAGATAAGAAGATTCCCAGACATATAAATAAGACACATTGTTACCACAGATACAGTACACATGAGTAGGCATGTGTAGTGAAGGGAGAAGAAATAAAGCCGTGTTACTTTTCAAAATACCAGTGAAAGTTAGAATGAGATGAAACACCAGCAAGAACATGTAAAACTTTTTTCATGACTAGGAAGATGAAGTATGAAATCTTTAACTTGTTCCCTCCCTGCATTCCTTTTGAAGAATAGAAACATTGAACTAACAACAATTACCAGTGTAACAACAAAATCCACCGTCCCACAAGACTGACCATCGTGTCCCCACAGATTGCCCGCCTGTCAGCCATCAACCGGCGCCTCACCCGCACAGTCAGCCTCCAGCGGCTCGACGCCATCAGCGGGCCAGAGTCTGATGCCGACGACGCAGATGACTACCGACTCTACTTGGACGACGGCGAGCTGAAGGAGGGCGGTGCAGCGGCGATGGCAGCAGCAGCACTGGCAGCAGCGGAGGAGAGGGAGAGAAAGGCGTCCTCCAGCAGTGAGCTCTCCATCACGGCCAAGGAACGAAAGGTATCCACTAGCAGTGAGCGGTCCATCACACCGCCCAACAGGGAGAGCATCACCCGCAAGACGTCCCACACGCTGGCTGAGGCGTTCCTGGAACAGCTGCCAGAGGTGAAGACCAACACAGAGGAGGCACCCGTCGCCGCGCTGCAGAATGGCTCAGCGCCACACCTGGAAATGGAGGCCTGTTAGTGACGCCCTGCTGACTGAGGCTGCCTCCCTCTCTTGATCTTGGTGAAATGGACAGCTTTAATCTGCGGTGGAGTACGGCACGAGGAACTGGTGTGTGCGTATGTGTGAATGTGTGTGTGCATGTGCTGAGAGGATGGAAGAATGAGTGAAGAAAGAGAAATGGAGGTTGTGTCTGATGATGATGATGCTCCCCAACACACCAGCCCGACAGGAATGGTCTGCATCGCCATGTTGCCACTCCTCTGTGCTGCTGTCACTCGCCGCAGCACCACTGGACCACTAGTTAGTTTGTAGCTACGACAAATGTCTTTATACTTTTTCACGGGCCTGAGTGGCCAGCCCTTGGCAGTGCGAGTTGGTTTACTGGCCATCTGTTTATACTCACTGCCTGAGCTCCCTGCTGGGCTGTGACGCTCGCAGGGAAGGCAGGGCGTGCAAATTTTGGCTCACATTTCTGTCGTCCCATTTGTGTGGAGTCAAGTATTTTTAGGCGACAGTTCCCAGGTTATGTTGTAGGAGTTGCTGGGCCAGGGAGTGAAGGTCCTGGGTCAGCAGGTGAGCTCTCTGAGGTGACATGAAGAGAAAGTCAAAAGAGAGAGACTGTTCTGGGAATGAGAGAAGCATTGGTAGCCTGAAAGGCCAGGATGCTGCCAAGTGACAGGCCAGCATCTCCAATTACCATGTTGTAGCAGTCAGGAGAATCTGTGAAAATATTTTGACTTCCTGTTAGCCAGGTGAAACTTTACTAAATGCTCAGCGAAATAGTAAAGCTGGCTGGGACATGAAAAAAGTAGAAAAGATCCCTAAGGGTGAAGAAGACTGTAGCAATAGAAAAGCTTCACAAATATTTATAGGCACAATCAATGTCAAGCTGTGATGTTCTCCCTGAGCTCTCGCCTCTCCCCGAGGAGCGAGTGGCCACGATAACCAAAACAGAAGGTATTTATTTATTTAGGTTTCCATATAATGTGTACTTATGTTATGTAGACTTGTGTATATAATTATATATAAAATACATATATATAAATATATATAAAAAAAGGAAAATAATAAGTTCATTGACATGCCGATAGTTTTAGAGCTCGTGTCCCTAAGTTTTCTGCGAGCAAGTGTTTTTTGTTGCGCCTCGAGCACCTTCGACGGGGAGTCCAAGCAGACTTGTTATTCCTGGGCCGGCATGTGGCCTTCCTGCCCCTCCAGACAACCAGTCCTTGCTGCAGTGTTCTGACGGCTCGGTAAGAACACCACCCATAGTGTCGCAATCCCCTCAGAGTTAACGGTGTATCACAAGGCGCAGGTCAAGGCTGCACGTTGAGCCAAGGGAACACACAAGCCAAGCAGGGACTCCCACCGTCTAATTGGTCTTCCTTGACACGTGATGGGGTGACAATCAGGGAAGTTTGGCCTATATAGGCATGTGTAGGGACCACCAGAGGACCAATCCATCACCACCCAGCGTGGCTAAAGTGGACACCGCCAGTCAGTCCTTGAGTTGTGCAATAAGCTGCAATCAGTGTGCTGGTGCTAAGAATCCACTCTTGCAATTGTCACTCTGTCTTGCTTTGTAGCCGATCAATTCTTTTCTGTTACGGTTGTTCCTTTTTCCCCCACAGTGACATCAGTGCAGAATAGTATCCTCTGTTTGGGCGCTGGTCAGCAGGTTTGTTGGCAGTGCTGGAGAGTTGCTCTGTGTGTGGCTTGTTAAATTTTGCTCCTGTTCATTCACTCTTAACTGCTGTAATTTGCAAAGCTTTCTAGGTCAACTCAAATCACTGGTGCACCCGTCTCCTAGTGATAGCATTGATTCAATACTCAATATTTCTATACTTTAAAATTTAATATATATTTAGAAAAGGCAGATTCACTTGTATGTGTTTGTGAAATGCAGTGCTGGAAGCAGACTTTACTTTTGAGAGTCACAATGGTAACCATGTACCACAACTAGAGATTTATCAAGACTGAAGGAAGAATGATGTCTATTAGAAAATGGTAGAGAGGGATGAGGAATGCCATAAACATTCCACTGTAATGCAACTCAGATAATTTGTCATGAATTTCAATGATAATTAATTAAATATGAAACTATTTACTTGTGTATTTCACTCACAACCTTCACTAAAAAACGCATGACACTGTACTGAAATGTGTGTGTGTGTGTGTGTGTGTGTGCACTGATAATGCCAATGAATGATGAGAAAGTTATAACATTCCTTTGCTTGCTACATTCTTAATCACATATTCATGTCTGTCCCTTCCTGTGCCACACCCA
>CM035182.1:8661800-8674300 GCA_020233015.1 Callinectes sapidus | reverse complement strand
GCAGTGACCGGGTGACCCACATTCCCTGAGCCTTGACCCTGCACCTCTGTAACCCTGCACCCCTGCCAGTCCCGGTAACAACACTCACCCACCCACCCTCCCTCCCTCCCCCCACGCCCCACAACCTGTCGCTGCCTTCCAGATAACACACCGCGGCGCCCTTATAAGAACAAACCAAGGCACTGAAGAGCCACCCGACTGAGGAACGACAATAACAATGGAGAAAAAACAACACCAGCACAGAGAGAGAGAGAGAGAGAGAGAGAGAGAGAGAGAGAGAGAGAGAGAGAGAGAGAGAGAGAGAGAGAGAGAGAGAGAGAGAGAGTGTGCGAGAGCGAGAGGAGAGAGAGAGAGAGAGAGAGTATCGATACACATAATTCAGGACGTTCAATGACCCCAATGAGAGAGGGAGAAGAAGGAGAGAGGAAGAGGGAGGGGAGAGGGAGAGGGAGAGGGAGGGAAAGGTCGTGGTAGAAATGTAATGAACTCTAGAAATTCCAATGCAAGACGGAGAGAGACAGAAGGAGAGGGAGAGGGAGAGGGAGAGGATGAGGGAGGGGAAGAGGGAGGGGAAGAGGAAGAGGGAGAGGGAGAGAGAGATTAGAGTACGTGAGAAGTTATAATAGGAACCAATGGAGGTAATAAAATTAATGAGGAACGCTCTCTCTCTCTCTCTCTCTCTCTCTCTCTCTCTCTCTCTCTCTCTCTCTCTCTCTCTCTCTCTCTCTCTCTCTCTTCGAAAAAAAGGAAAAAAAAAACTTAAGAACTGGATATTCCTTTCATATACCGGGAACCAAACACTGTAATACCGGGAACTAAACACGCCATACCGGGAACCAAACACTGTAATACCAGGAACCAAACACTGTAATACTGGGACCCAAACATTGTAATACCGGGAACTAAACACTGTAATACCGGGAACCAAACACGCCATACCGGGAACCAAACACTGTAATACCGGGAACCAAACACTGTAATACCGGGAACCAAACACTGTAATACCGGGAACCAAACATTGTAATACCGGGAACCAAACACTGTAATACCGGGAACCAAACACGCCATACCGGGAACCAAACACTGCAATACCGGGAACCAAACACTGCAATACCGGGAACCAAACACTGTAATACCGGGAACCAAACACGCCATACCGGGAACCAAACACTGTAATACCGGCAACCAAACGCGCCATACCGGGAGCCAAATACGCCATACCGGGAACCAAACACACCGGGAGATTACCTGGTGTTATGTGTCGCTTTGAGGTTTTGTATCTGAATAAACCGTTAGTCGTACTCTCTCTCTCTCTCTCTCTCTCTCTCTCTCTCTCTCTCTCTCTCTCTCTCTCTCTCTCTCTCTCTCTCTCTAGAAACCAACACTCACTTCATCTTCCTCTTCTATCACTAAAACTCCAATTTCCTCTCCACTGACTCCCTCTCCTTCTCTGTACATCACTTTTCCCTCTAATTACCCACTTCTCTTTCCCTCTATTTCATCTGGGGACTGGCAAATTAGTGGGATTATTATTTCCATGTATTTTGTTACCCTTGGCCAGCTTCCCCCGTCTTATATAAAAAATAGCCTAACCTAAACTATATTTTCGTCTCCTCATCTTGACCTTCCCGTTTTCCCTTGCAGATGCGTGTGTTACTCGTATTGGCCGCCGTGGTGGGGGTGGCGCTGGCGCAGGATGTAGCGGTAGAGCAGCCGGTAGCGGAGGATGATGGCATGGCGGAGGTGGAGGTGGAGGTAGATGATGAAGGAAGGTTTGATGCTGCCAGACTGCTGCGAGATCTTTTCAGTGAGTAGTGGTAGTAGTGGTAGTATTAGTAGTATGTAGTAGTTGTTGTTATTCTTCAGTTTATTTATCTATTTATTTTCCTCTTCGCTTTTTAATCCCATTTCATTTCTCGTCTTTCTATTCAATTCGCCTTCATTTTTTGTTTCTTTTCTTTCTTTCTCTCTCCTTCAGTTTTCTTTCTTTTCCTTTTACTTTTCCTTCAATTCCTGTTTTTTTTTCCTTTCTTTCTCTTACTCCCTCAATTCTTTCCATTCTATTTATCCTTCTCTTTTAGTTTCCGTTCTTTTTCTTCTTTCTTCTTCCTCCTTCAGTTCAAATTTCTCATATATGTTACGCAAATTTTTGTAATCTTAAGGGCAAAATGAACACTTTCGTGAGGGATTGTAAAATATACACTGGCTATACATTTCTACCCTTCCTTTTATCTCTGTACACGTGTCCAATCAAGTCAAAATTAATGGTAAGGTCGAGAAATGTCCATCTATCCATAAAAGGTGCAATCAAAACTGTACACTTCTATCGGAATAAAAAATAATGGAAAAAAAATAATGATCAATAGGTTTTGGAGTAAATATATAGAAAGTTTCAACAAAATCTTTCCCTATGTAGAAAAAAAAAAAAAAAAAAACGAAAGAAAAGGTAGAATATAAACACACACACACACACACACACACACACACACACACACACACACACACACACACCACCACCACCACCAATTTTGGGAGTGGTAAAGGCGGGTGAGAAATTCTTCAAAGGAACCTCACACAAAAACTCGGTCACGTCTTTCATGTCACGTGTTTCATACCGGCAGATTGTGAGGTGACCTTGTGACCCACCTCTTGCTCCTCCTCCTCTTCTTCCTTCTCCTCCTCCTCTTCTTCTTCCTCCTCCTCCTCCTCTCCCTCCTTTGTGGTTTCCTCTCTATTGTTCCTGTTTGTTCCTCTTCACCTTTCTTTTCTTATGTTGATTTTTTGTTGTTGTTGTTGTTGCTCTTCCTCTCCCTTCAGCTTTTTTGGTTTCTTTCTCTTACTTTTCTTTCTTCTAAGTCTCTTCTTCTTCTTCTTCTTCTTCTTCTCTCCTCCTCCTCCTTTTTGTTCCTTCTCTTCCTCTTCCTCCTCCTCCTCCTCGTCACTGACTCGGAAAAATGGAGCTAAAAAATAAACAAGCAATTTTCTCCTCCTTTCCTCACGCCACACACACACACACACACACACACACACACACACACACACACACACACACACACACACACACGTTAAATGAGATAATAGTTACTTCAGTGATGAAAAAGAAAGCTCGATTAGCCGAGCCCCCCCCCCCCCCCCTCTCTCTCTCTCTCTCTCTCTCTCTCTCTCTCTCTCTGCGGTACGATCACTAATATTATCTCCCTCTCTCTCTCTCTTACAGATAATGAAGAAGATGAAACAGCACTGGCAGAAAGTAAGTTATTTTTCCTTTTTTATTTTTGTCTCTAGATCTCTTTCCATAAAGTTTGAGATGAAATGAAACCCAATATTATGATTTTGTTTCTTTATTTCTAATTATTTTATTTGTTTCCTTACAGTGGACGATGAAGTCGAAGGCCGTAAGTGCACTCACTCACTCCTCATAATTTTTACTTCAGTCATCATTATCCAACTTTTTATTACTATTTGTTTATTTTGTGTCTACTCTTTCCTTCTCTCACAAAACTAAAATAATAATAATAATAATAATAATAATAATAATAATAATAATAATAATAATAATAATAATAATAATAATAATAAATAAATAGATAGAAGACATGGTAAACAATCCTTAACAAACAATAAACATTCACAACCACACATTCTTATAGCATTTTCAGTTTTCAACAAGTTACACGGCATTTTTAACGCAATTTTACTTCCCGTTACTTGTTGATTCAGTGTCTACCTCGTTCCCGTTTTCATGAGCTTAAAAATATAGTAAACATTCCTTAAAAAACACCAACTGTCATACTTTAATCTTTCTATTTTGTTTACACATTTTTATTTATTTATTTATTTTTTTTACAATCCTACTTACCGTTACTTGTTTATTCAATGTTTTTCTTTTTCGTGTGGTCAAAAAACATACTAAACATCCATAAAAAACACGCAAAATTTCCACAAAAACATGTTTTCATCTTTCAATTTTATTTACACACTTCCGGCAAGTTCACTTCCTGTTACTTGTTTATTCAGTATCTACCTCATTTTCTTCTTGATGAGCTCAAAAAATATATGAATTAACTCTTAACAAACACGTAAAGCTTTCACAAACTTTACTACTATTCATATTTTCATCGTTCAATTTCAGTTACGCATCTTTTTTAGTCTCACTTCCCGTTATTTGCTTATTCAGTGTCTACCTCGTTTTCTTCTTCACGAGCTCAAAAATATGCAAATCATCTCTTCACAAACACATTAAACTTTCACGACCACCATCAGTCTTATTTTTATCTTTCAATTTCAGTTACACATCTCAGACAACCTCACTTTGATACTTTTTGATTCAGTGTGTACCTCCTTCCCTTCTCTTCTCATCTTCTAAGCTCTCTTCCTTCATCAGATCCTGTTTCCTGCATTCCCATTTCTCTTGCTTAAAAAAAAAGAAAAAAACAAAGAAACCTCGTCCTATAAACTAAACCTGTCCTGTAACAAACTCTCTAATTCCTGCGAGCTGATGTCATATGTTATTCAAACCGGCAGTCCGCTAGTCAAACCTGCTTCCCCCGTTACTTCCATTATTGCTTATCTATTCTATCTCGGCGTACCATCCCAGACATTCCTAACGCACGTCTAGTCTTGCGTAAATCTTATCCTGCTTGAAATAGACTTAGACTTACTTTGTTTCATCTCCGCTGTTTTATATGTTTGATCTTCGTTTGCCATTGCATATATTCCTAATACACGTCTAGTCTAATCTTGAGTAAACCCTATTCTGCTTAAAGCTTCAAATTAAGACTTACTTTATCTTCGTGTTTTATTATGAGTTATCCTTCGCTGTCTTAGTTTCTTCATCGTGTCTTCAAATCTGTTAATTCATATTCAACGTATCCTTTTCTGCCAGCTCTCAAATTTAAGGATGTAATTTGTTCGTTTCATATTCATATACTCATCATTCTTGCCAAACCGTCAGTAGAATAATAAATAACAATAATGACAAACAATTACAATTCTTTTCACTGTTGTCTTTTTAACACAACTTCCCCAACAACACTGAAACCACTCTGCCAAACACTATACAGAAAACCCCCTTGAAACACGCACCTTTCCTTCGCCACACAACGCTACTTAACTTGACTTCAGAAGAACCAGGACACCAAAACTCATCGAAATACTAACCATAACAACAACAACAAAAAAAAAAAAAAAAAAAAAAAACCCAACATCAGTTCCACTATAACACTAAAACCACTCTGCAAAACACTAGACAGCACACACCCTTGAAAAACAAACAAAAAACACCTTATCCTAACACAACACTGTATACCTAAACCTAACCTAAACCTAACCTAACCTAACACAACAAGACGTACATTTCTTTCTCTCTGTGTACGGCAGGAAGCAAGGGCGAGGAGAATACTGGCCCTGAAGACCTCTCTCGCTACAACAGCTTCGTCGACACAATGTTCAGGCGCATGAACTCCCAGGCCCGCACCCGCAATGACCCCATGAGCATCAGTCTCAGGCCCAACAAGAGCAAAGGCAACAAGAGTAAGAAGGGTAACAAGAACAAGGACAAAGGCAAATCTGAAAAGAAGGGCAAGGGGTAAGAGAGAGAGAGAGAGAGAGAGAGAGAGAGAGAGAGAGAGAGAGAGAGAGAGAGAGAGAGAGAGAGAGAGAGGATATTACATAGCATCTCCAAATAGTAAAGTCTCCTATTAAAACAGTACTTCCCATTGTATATACAAATCCATTTTCTTTCCAAATTCAAAACCATACAGTATCTTATCACCATCACCACCATCACCACTTTTTTCCTTCTCTCCTGGTCAACAGAAAGAAGGGAGGAAAGAAGGGAGGAAAGAAGGGAGACAAGGGAGATAAGGGAGACAAGAAGAATGCAGACAAGAATGCAAGGCCTTCCCGCCACCCTAAGGACCTGAGTGTGGACGAGGCTGCTGAGGCTGCCGAGGAGGAGGTGGAGCAGGTGGAGCAGGTGGCAGTGGTGGAGGCGGCCGAGCAGGTGGAGAGGCAGAAGAGAGAAGTGGAGGAGGAACATGAGGAAGAAGAGCACGTTGAGGTAAGTCTTGTGTTCTTTTCCAAGGCTATATATAAATTTGTCTTCCTTATTTCTAAAGACTTCCCATTCTATATTATGTAGAAGTATTTTAGAGTTGGTCAGGTCTTAACAGCAAATTGTGATAAATCTTGAGTGCTTTTCGCGAAACTATATGCAAATTTATCCTCCTTATTTCTAAAGGTTTCCCATTCTATAAGTAGATGTATTTCAAGAGCTGGCCAGATATAAACACTCACTTCTCCCAACAAATACCTTAAAATCTAAAAAAATAAAAAATAAAAAAATAAAAAAATAAAAAAATAAAAAAATAAAAACCAAAGAAAAAAAAAGTAGTCTTCCTGGAAAAGTACTCGTTTTCTCTAATACATCTCCGTTTTCTCTGATTTCAGGATGAACTCGCACGGGAGGGGCGCGACATGGATCTTGCCGAGACAGAGGTGGCTGGTGTGGAGACCCCTCGCAGGAGCAGACCCGCCGGCAGCTCCACCACCAGGAAGGGTACCAAGAAGACCAAGAGCAAGGGCAACAAGGGCAACAAGGGCAAGAAGGGCAACAAGAACAAGAACAGCAACAAGAAGCCAAAGAAGAGCAAGGGTGGAAAGAAGAGGTCCAAGAAGTCCATCCCTAAGGTAAGAAAACAGTGACTCGCTCATACAAATATATACTGACATTAACCCTTTCAGTAATGGGACGCGTTTTGGTATTCATTCAGCTTATCATTTGTCAATTTTATACAGAAACTCGTGTGGGGATTGAAATAGTACAGACTCTGGCCATTAATCTTCTGACCTCCATAGACCCTTCCTAATGTCAATAAAACCTACTCATACCCCAAAATTTGAGGTAAAAATGTGTCCCAGTACTAAAGGAGTTAACGCTTTCACTTCAATGCACACCACAACGCAGTCCTAAAACAACAAAATCTTAATAAACACTGACAAGAAAGATGGAAAAAGATAATTAAAAAAGAATACATTGAACAGCCTGAAGCCAATAGAATGCTTTAAGATGGTTGAGTTAAGACGAAAGATATTCAGGGTCAATATCAATACTGAAAACAAACCAAATTCCATGAAAAAGTGTTAAGCTATTCAATATAAAACAACGTTAATCACCCACCAGTCTCATAGCAGCCCCCAACACTTCCACCACCACACACCTGACCCCCACCGCACACCTGACCACCTTTCCTCCGCCCCCCCCAGGTCCGCACAAGCCGCGCCAATGTGGTGGGCATCGCTACCCTGCGTCGTTTGGGAGACGTGAAGGTGATCACCAGGAGGGAAGCCAAGGAAATCAGGTCCCAATTCGCTCTTGGACCAGTTGGCCTCAGCGTGGATAGGAAGGTGAGAGAGGGTGGGAGGGAGGGAGAGAGTGAGGGAGTGGATGAGGGAGTGAGTGAGAGAGGGAGTGAGGGAGGAAGGAGGGAGTCAGTGTGAGTGAGTGTGGACAGGTAGGTGACTATGTGTGTGGGGAGGTGGGGGACAGGGCAGGGATAGCTTATGACTGACTGATGGATTGACTGAGTGAGAGAATGACTGACTGACTGACTGACTGACTGACTGATTGAATGAATGAATGAGTAGATGAATGACTTAGTGTTTCATAGAGTAAGTGTCTAGACATGCCCAATGACTGACTGACTGACTGACTGACTGGCTTGCTGGCTGACTGACAGTAAATAAGAGACGAATAATGACCCTTTACCACAACTGAAATCCATCAAAAAAGAAAAAAGAAAAAAAGAAAAAAAAGCACTCACCCAAACACACTTACCAACTTACCACATCCTTTCAACACTAACTTTCCCTCCCTCTTTCCCTCTCCCAGACACTCCCCTCTCCCCTCTGACTCTCCCACCCCTTCCCTAACTACCCTCCCTCTTAAACCAAACCTATGCCAACACTTAACCTATTGAAAACCCACCGATGCATTCTTATTAAACCTTACCACTCCCTCCCTTAAAAAGAAAAAAAAAACACCATTTTCTTCCCTAAATTTATATCGGCGCAGTGTTCATCGGTGTCTGGCGCTTTGAACACGAGCTACCCTTATTGTTACCTCGCCTCGCTTCACCTCCTTTGTTGCAGGAAAAATAAGGGAGTCAGGGAGGAATAATTAGTTTGTGCATTGGTTTCCCTGGAGACGGCGCCTGGTAGCACTAAATTGAGGCTTCAGTGATTATGTTCTTAAATCTCTCAAGTTCCCCCGCTCCCTCGCCTTTTAACTACGTGTGATAATAGTCTTGCAAAATTGGTCTCTTTATTTTTGCCTCCTTTGTGTTAGATTGTGTATTAAGTATTTTTTTTTTCTCTCTTCTTTCTGGTGTCTTTTGTTCCCCACCTGTCTTTACTTCTTATGCAGGTATTATTTACTGTATCTTTTATGTTTTATTCTATTTTCCCTTCACATCTTTCTTTTTTGGTTCATTTACTTCTTGTTATGCAGAGAGATGATGACAAAGGTATTGTAATGGTGATCTCTGGAAATTAGCTGAAACAGTAACGCATCCCTCCCTCCCTCTCTCCCTTCCCTCCCTTCCTCCCTCCCTCTCTCACTATCTCCCATTCCACCTTCCTCCCTTTCTCCCTCCTTCCTTTTCTACCTCCTTCTTTCCTTCCTTTCCTCTCTCTCTCTCTCCTTCCTTTCCTACTTTCATCCCTCCCTCCCTCCCTCCTTTCCTCACTTCCTCTCTCCCTTCCCTCCTTTCCTCCATCCCTCCTTCCTTTCTTCCCTTCTTCCCTCCCTCTCTTGCCTCATTCAGTGATACCAAATCTTAAAAATAATAACTTCCTTCATCTACTAGTAAAAAGATAAAGAAATAAAGAAATAAAGAAAAAAACTAACAGTAACACACACACACACACACACACACACACACACACACACACACACACACACACACACACACACACACACACACACACACAGAAAAAAGAAAGAAAACGAAAAAAAGAGGTAAAAAAAATTCCTATTTCCTGAGTGATGATAAGACGAAATATCAAGAAAAACTAACTTCCTCGTCATTATCATCATCATCATCATCATCATCCACCGTCACTTCTAACATGTCCTCCTATTTCCCCTCAGTTCGGATTCGGCAAGGACGCCATCACCAGGACGGCACGCGCTACTTCCCCTGAGCTGAAGGGCAAAATGAGCATCCTGGTGTACGCTGACGGCAGGGCAAGAGTGGCCAAGTTCCACATTACCAAGCCAAGCATCGTCAGGGTAAGAGACTCGAGTGGGAAGGCTGTGGGGATGGTGGTCTAGTGAGAGGTGGGAGAGGGAGAGCATAGGTGTGATAGGTGATGGTAAGATATTGTTCAACCCCTTCAAGTAATAGGATGCGTTTTTATACTCATTCTGCTTCTTATGTGTCGATTTTATACAGCTTCAGGAATTCATGTGGGGATTGAAATAGTGTAGACTTTGGCCATTAATCTTCTGACCTCCATAGACCCTTCCTAATATGAAGAAAAAAAGCCCTATCTAATCCTGCCCCCAAAATCGTGATAAAAATGTGTCCTACTACTGAAGAGATTAATGAAAATGTGTCCCAGTACTGAAGGGGTTAACAAGCGAAGGAAGTTATTGTTACGATTTTTACATAACTAACTGAGACAAAGAAGGAAGGAAGGAAGAGAGGGGATAGTTTGATCACATAAAGAAATTTGACATCACCTTTCAGCAGAATATTAAGAGATGAAACAAATAAGTAAAAAAAAAAAGTTTAATGAAGAGTTAACACAAAGCACCGTATCTCATCTCAGGTGGAGGGCAGTCTGCATAAGGACGTGAGGTCTGGCGGTGACAACAACTTTATTGAGAACTCCCTGAACCGCATCACTCCCTACGCCACCAAGAGACTCAAGGCCGCAGCGAGGGCCATCCTTGCCACCACCGCCAGTAGGACCTCTTAAGTCTCCACCTCAACCCAACGCACCCTTACCAAGACTCAATAGTGCCTTACCCTCCCCCTCCCCCGATACATTTCATTTTTTACTCCCAGGGGTTTCATAATGTATAAAAAAGGTCCCTTATTCTTGCAAAACTCAGAAACTGCCTTATCCCATACAAGTGAATTTATTTCAGTCCACAGTAACGTGCCTAGTAAAGTCATAACTCACAGGTCCTCCTACATTTGGTATTCAGGTAGTGAGTCAATATTCTCCCTCCCCAAAAGGTTCAGAGCCTATACAAAGGGTTTCAATTGCCTCCCTTTCGTCTCTGAATCTATTATCACGCGCCAAAATCTCTCCCCTGGGACTCTAAATCTCCCTCCCCTAAGATTTCAATCCCCCCAGCAGGCAGTGTGTCCCCCGTGCCTTATCTCGTCTGATCCTCCCAGGCCTTGCATCTCCTCAGGCGTGGGAGCCAATGTTTGCTTAGCCTCCTCCCACTTATTCCCCGCGTAAAGTGTCCCTCTAAGAAGTTTGCGTGGGTTTTTCATTGTTTATATTTCCCGGCTACTTTGTTATGATTTTAAGGTTAATTTATTCTCTTACAAGTCCTCTCAGGTTGATGTCCATGGTTTCTCAAGTGTATCATGGCTGCCTTTCATCTTTCTACTGTACTGACTTGGAGACTCCTTGTTGTTCTCTCGTTTCTAAGTTACCGATGTCATCCGGGGCCCTTCCCTCTCCTCCTCGCCCTCTCACGGTGAAGTCAACTGAGATCACCGAACTAAATTTTATCTTCAGAATCTCTCGTTAAAAAAAGAAAAAGAAAAAAAAAAGAACCCTTTGCGTGTTGGAGTGGAACTTGAGTCTTGTTGAGGAAATAGAAAACGAGAACATCAGAAAAGGAAGAAAGAAAAAGTTACGTTCCACACGTCAAAAGAGAATAACATCTTCAAATCTACTCCAGTAAATAAACAAAAAGTCAATTACTGATTGTTACAAAAAAGAGAAAGCTGAAAAGATTAAGAAACGTATAAAGAAAATTTTCAAAAGTAATAAAAAGTACAAAACATTGAGACAAAAAAAAAAATGCTTCTCTTCAGAATATAAAACAAAAAAATTCGCCACAAAAAGTAAAGAAAAACAAAACCCTGCCATGTTAACGCACCAAATTTTACAAGTTAGGTGCGTAAAGAACTAAAAAAAAAATAAAAACCTAGTTATCTTTTTTTCGTGAAGGCGTCAGTGTGGAGTGGCTGTAAAAGTTCTTGTCCCTTCCCCCCTCACTCACCGCACCGCCGCCTTACCTACCAACAAAGCCCTCACTCCCTACCACGTTATTTACCCAAATTTCCACTACTGGACGTGGCGGCGGCTTCAACTAATAAACCAATCACACCGAATAAATCAATAAAAATAAGAACACTATGCAAACGAGAACTCAGTTATGTGTAATTTGAATGCTGTCGCCACTCCAGTATATTTATCAGTACTCTCGCCTCCTCAAGGATATGAAATTACAGCATCAATATAAAAAAGTAATAATTGAATAAAAATGAGTCATAACTATAAAAATATAATAAAATAAAAAGAAATTAATGGATCCATACAGAATCTACATAGAAGTAATAATTGCATGAAGAGTTCGAAATTAAAAAGTATAACAAAATAAAAGAAATAATTGATCCATACAGAATCTAAATACGAAAAGTAATAATTGAAAAAAAGATGAGTTCTTAACTATAAAATTATAATAAAATAAAAAGAAATAGATGGATCCCTAAAAACTCTATACAAAAAAGTAATATTTGAATAAAAATGAGTTCTTCACTAAAAAATACAATAAAAACACAAAAAAAACATTGATCGAAGGTGCACACAGCCTCAGAAGTGCACGTCTGAGGTTCCCGCGCCAAAATAGACGACGACCACGGCGAGTCAAACCAACCAGAGTAACGGACGCGCGGTGACTCAGCCCTCCAAACCCTCCCCCCTCCCGCCCCGCCCCTTCCCGGGTGAGGGAGGGGGGGTTCTCGAAGTGAGGGGTGAGGGAAGGGGGGGCGGGGCCACATACGGATCTAGGAAGCCACGGTTTGCCATCTTTTAATTGCCTACCATCGATATAAGACAGAACGATACAAGGTCTCTTGCCCCACAGTGACAGCCCAGAGTGAGCTGGTAATCTCGCTCAAAATATTATATAGTACTTGTTTTGTTAATTAATTCATGCAGCACCAGTTTGTTTTGTTACCATTGTTGCTATTATTGTTTTTTTTTTCCTCTATCTATTTATTTTGATTTTTTTTTGTTTGTTTTGATGTATGTGTATTATTACTAGTTAAGGTCGTTTAATTTATTGTGTAGTTTATTAATAAACACTGTAGGATAAGTTAAAAACGTGTTTTCTTGTATTTTTGCCTTTTTTAATATTCTTCTCTTTCTGTAATTTGTTCTAATTTCTATAGTTTTCCGTACGAATTTCCCTTTTCCCCATTAACTTTGTGTTTTTCTTTAACGTTTTCCATTTTCATCGAGAG